>CM075850.1:9016057-9189980 GCA_037975125.1 Latrodectus hesperus
TTTTGTTAATTTCTTCCAGTTACTCAATTTATTTTCATTAATGTCAATTAAATTAGGTTCAACAATAGCATTTAAAGGTCTACCAATTAGGAAGTGCCCAGGTGTTAATACATCATACACATCAGTATCTGAGGACAGAGGTACAAGCGGTCTGGAGTTAAGAATACCCTCTATCTGAGTAATGACAGTTAAAAACTCTTCATAATTGAGTTTAGCATTGAAACACACTCTAGTAAAATGAAATTTATAATGATTTTTGTGAGCTTATGGCTTTTTGGAAGAATAATAGGAAATTTACTATTGAAATTTATTCTTGCATTTTTTATCCTACCATTTACTCTTAATAATCCATCCTGATCTAAAAAGGGGCATAAACATTTTATCTTACTTTTATCAGGTACTGGTTTTTGTTGACCTAAACATCTCATTTCGGATGGGAATTCTAGTCTCTGAACCTCTTTTACTAAGA
The DNA here is from genome assembly GCA_037975125.1 of Latrodectus hesperus. NCBI lineage: Eukaryota > Metazoa > Arthropoda > Arachnida > Araneae > Theridiidae > Latrodectus > Latrodectus hesperus. The sequence goes on from CM075850.1 coordinate 9,016,527, forward strand.
ATTTTTCTGCTACCTTGATTTCTTCAGTTGACAATTCTCCTATCCTCCTTTTAGTAGAGCTCTTTAAGTTGTATAGGAATCTGAAAATATAACTTACAACATGCAAAATTTTAGTATAATTATTACTAATGTTGAGTAAGTCAGAAATAAAGGAATTTGAAGTTAGAGTCAACACAGATGAGTCATTTTGAGGTATATGTCTAAGTTCAGACATAAACTCATCCTGTATGACTAATGAAGGAATTTCTCGGTTGGTATAGTCTTCTTCGGCAAGGAAAATGGGGTTGTTAAGCCATAGTTTACTTTCAATCAGTTTATTAGGTTCCATTCCTCTCAAAATAAGGTCAGCAGGATTGTCCCTTGAAGACACGTGGCGACACTGATGAATCTCTGTCAAGTCTTGTATTAGAACTACTCAGTTGACCGCAAATGTCTTCAGCAGGTAAGGCTCATTCCGGATCCACGAAAGAGTTATCATGGAACCACTCCACAAATAGATATTCTTACTGCAATAATTAAGCTGTAGGGCATCTTTAACTTTTGTAACCAGCTTCGCTAAAAGATCTGCTGCACACAATTCCATTCTCGAGATTGTAACTCTTTTAAGAGGTGCCACTCGTGACCTTCTACAAACCAAATTCACTTCAGAATCTCCAGTCTCTGATGTTGATTTGCAGTAGATGACACATCCATACGCAGACTCAGATGCATCCACAAATCCATGAAGCTCAATGTGCACTGATTTGTCTATCAATATGCATTGTTTAATTCTAACATTGTTGATCGCTGGCAAAGTTTCAATAAAGTTCTGCCATTGCTGCTTCCATTGCAAGAAAGGCATCACACCACTCTAGATTTAAACACCAAAGTTTTTGCAAGAAAATCTTTGCTTTAGTTATCACTGGACCCAAGAGGCCAAGGGGATCAAAAGTTCTGGCAATTATAGAATGCACACACACACACTGATCTTTCCTTTAAAGGAATTGCACTCTCAAGATGTATTTGAAAAGTGAAATGATCTGTGCTGTGTCTCCACAGAACTCCTAACGCCTTTGTCTCTTCTTGGAAATTGTAGTCATTATCTGCGCCTGTCTTTAATTCAGAACTATTGCTACACCACTTGTGTAGCGTCATTCCTCCACTCATAAGGATATTTAACAGTTCAGTTTGAAGATTTTTGACTTCAGTAACAGTGGCAGCACCATTAAGCACATCGTCCATGTAAAAGTCTCTCTCTAATACGGGTTGTGCTATGGAGTACTTTTCCTTTTTGTCTTTGGATAGCTGAAAAAGTACTCTAGTTGCTAGGTATGGTGCAGTAACTGTGCCATACGTAACTGTTTTGAGTTCATAGGTTTAACTCGTTCATTCACTCATTCTCTCCATAGAATTCTCAAAAGTTTAGTTTGATTAGGATAAGTTAAAACCATTCTATACATTTGTTTAATATCTGCTACAAAGGCATAAATATGTTTACGAAACCTCACCATTATTGAAAAAAGATCCTGTTGTAAAGTACCACCATTAAATTGTAAGGAATTAAGTGAATTTCCTAAAGTTGTTTGAGAAGATGCGTTAAATACTACACGAAGTTTTGTAGAACTTTTATCAGGGCGATAAATACCTAAATGGGGTATATAATACGTTCCTGCTTCTTCTTTACAATCTGGAATTTCTGTCATGTGACCCAATTTCTCATACTCGCTTAAAAATTCCTTATATAATTTTAAATATTCAGGCTCTCTTAAAAAACGATTCCATAATGAATTTAATTTTTTTAATGCAATTTCTTTTGATTTACCTAAACACATTGGGTCTTCTTTTAATGGCATTTTAACTATATATCTCCCTGTACTGTCTCTCTTAACATTTGTTTTGAAATGTTCTTCACATATTATTGCTTCTTTATTTTTAGAAATTTTAGTTTCAACATTTTCTATCTCCCAAAATCTCTCTATTGCTTCATGTAAAGCAATATTATCTTTAATAAATCCGCGATGTACTTTCCCCCCATTGCAGTGGGTAAGCTTCCACTAACTACATAACCAAAAACGGTATTTTGAAGAACCAAATCACTATTTACAGGAAAAATCTGATCTGGACGTAATAATTCGTAAAATATTTCAGCGCCTAAAAGTAAATCTATGCATCCTGGTTTATTGAAGTTTTCATCTGCTAATTTTACATGTTTTAACTCTAGTACATTAACTTTAAGCATCTTTGACGGCATGAAATCAGTAATTTTAGAAACAACTAAAAATTCTAACTCTTTCTTAAAATTTCCCTCTAAATTAGAAATTGTAGTTTTAGCAACCGATTTAATTGTTGTGCATGTATCAACTATACCACAAACTGTCAAATTTGTTTTATTTCGCTTTAAGCTTAAACTATTTGCACAATCAGTCGTTATATAATTATTCATTGAGCCTTGATCTAAAATCGCACGCGCTCTATAAAAATTTCCTCCATGATCTCTTAGCAAGCAGTTTACCGTACTAAGCAAAACAGTTTTTGACAGATTTACGATTCGAGTAGAAAGAACTGGGTTGTTTTGGTTAGAAGGGAAGATCGGGGCAAGTGGGGAAAGTGAAGACTCTTCACGGGGGGCTGATAAGGGTCGGTTAACGCTTTCACTTTGTGCAAGTGGTAACTCCTCAGTTCTCGGAAAATGCAAAGAGCAATGATGCCTCCTTTTGACTCCCTCTCTTTGACATAAATAACACGAAAACCGCGATTTGCAGTTACTTACTTGGTGTTTACCAAGGCAGTTAAAGCAATAATTATTTTTCTTAACTATCTCTACTCTATCAGAAACAGGCAAATCCGTATAATTTTTGCATTTATATAAAGGATGATTTTCCGAACAAAGGAGACATTTTAAATTCTTAAAATCGGATAAAAACACTCTAGAAGTATTTCTTTGATTTGCGGGGTGTGTTTTCGGATTCACTAGTTTATTTTCTACCGTTAGCAATTTCCCTGGGGATACATAAAATAAATCAATTTCTTTTGCTAATTTTATGGGTTCAAACCAAGTATCTGACTGTCTAATACTGATATGAGCAGCGGTTTCTCTATCTATTGTTTGAAATAATTTATCAGATAAAATTAATTGTTTTAATTTCTCAAAATCAGCCACTTTTCTCAATTTTAAGTAATAATCGAAACTTGTTGTTAAGCGCGGCTTAACTGGACATGAGTTTCATTTGGTTGTCTTGTTGTTTTTCTGAATTGCTCTAAACATGATTGTGGTGTGGGCTCAAATTCTCTGAGAATAATTTCTTTAACTTTTTCATAATTATTTAATTCCTCGTCGCCTATGTAAGTAATTACATTTGATGCTTTTTCACCGAGCAAATTTAAAAGAATCTCTGATTTAAATTTATTTGAAACATTTTTTGTTACAAATGCTCTCTCCAAAGAAGTTAAAAATAGATTCCAACCTTCTGGTTTACTCGGTATTTTAATCGTTAATGTTTTAATGCTTTTTATTAGGGAATCTAAAGAGTTGCAGTCTTCAGTTTTATTTTCTGAATTAGTTTCAACAATTTTTACATCTACTCTCAAGCGTGTTAATTTTAATTCAGCTTTCATTCTCTCTAATTTTATTTGCTCTAATTGCAACTCTGTTTGCTTATTTTTCTCAATTGTCTCTAATTCTAGTAAACGGTTCTCTTTTATAGATTTTAAGAGATCAGCTACATATTCGGGCTCATTTTTAAACGTGACATTATTCTTTATAATGTTCGTTAACTCTACAATTGTCATTTTATCAGTAATGACCTCTCCTAACTCTGTAGCCGCAATTTGCAAATCAATTTTATTCACGTTTTTAAACATTTTGAAAATGAAACTCAAAACTCAATTTTTAAATTTATATATTATTAAGTTAATTAACAACACAAATTATAAACATAGTTATTAAGCTCAACAAAATAAAAATTCGAACTGATAATATAAATTATCTTATGGGAGTGAATGACCAAAAAAGCTCAAGCACATACCTCAAGCAACTGATACCGCTTTCAAAGACAGTTGGGTTGTTGATGTTTACTCATTCTCGCACTCGTTGTAGGCAATATCTCTTCAAAAAACTCCGGCTCGACGGACCAGATGTTTTAGTGTGTAGCTCTGGTATATGAATAAGTGGACTGTAAAACTTAAACAAAACAAAAACTTTTTATTTTTCGTAGCTTCACCTCTCTCATTTTACAACTGCCCTCCTCCAAAGCCGTAGCTCGACTCCTGGCCTCACAGTTTTTTTTCAGTGTGTGTATGTTTTTCCATAAACAAAGATGGCGCTGCTCTCACAGCGCTTATGGGTATGGAACATTATATATATATATATATATATATATATATATATATATATATATATATATATATATAAGTATATATATATATATATAAGTATATATATATAATAAATAATTTTATTTTTGAAGTAGTTATAAATACTCAGTAAGTTTTTTTAAATTGCAAAATTCAAGCTGCATTTAATTGTTAGAAATGGAAATATTTTGATAGAAATTTAGTTAAAAATAGATTTTACATAAACTGACAACTCAATAAAAAACAAACACCTGAAATAAAAATAAAGCTGAAGTTCTTAACTGAATATTTTTCATGAGATTTAAATGATCTAATATGAAGTTAAGTTCTTTAATATTGTGTTTTTTTCTTAATGTGAATTTTATTCTTGAAATGACTAATAACTTCACAAATTGCCGAGCAAAAATCATCTTTTATTTCAGATAATTTAAATTTGTCAAGCAGTGTTTATTTATAAACTGTTTGAAACACGTTAAATTGCTGCTAACTACTATATGCTGTTGTTTATTACATAAAATAATGTCATTTAATGTAATAAATTCTAATTTTTTAAAATAAGTTTCTATTTGAAAGCATTTATTTTTATAAAAATTTCATTATTTTAGCCATGGAGACGAAGTATACTTGTAAAAAATAAAGCTTTATTGAAAATGCAAAATTAAAAGCATAAAGTATGTTTCTTTACTTAATATTATCACACTTTTGCACACTAAATATCTTATTGTAGAATGTTTAAATTTGTAATATATTTTTTCATGCCTTATACAATTGATGTGTTTTCATTTCTTATAATAATGCTTGTCATTTGAAATGTACTTCATTTCATATTTTTCTGTGGACTAAAAGTAATTTTTAACTTTATTTCAAAAATATTATGCTGTTAAGACATAAAATTTTAAAATGAATTTATTAATAAGAAAGGTATATAGGGATATGGTATTAAACAATTAATCCAGTACTTCATGGAAATAACTCCCGCATTGAATGTGAATGCTTGTAGGGATTTGGAATCTAAAATTAAAAAAAGAATTAATTTTAAGTATTTTGTCTCATCAAAATGTTAAGATTAAAATAGAAAAAAAAAATTGAAACTTTACACTGTTGAAAAATATAAATTAATATTTACTTTTATAACAAAATTTTACAGAATTTTTAATCTTAGGAACTTTTGAATTATTTTGATTAAAAATTTTCAATAATCTATTTGCATTGAATATTGAAATGGTAAAGAAGTTTGAATAAATTAATGAGTTTTGCATCATTCAGTCAAAGATTTTCTTTAGAAATTATATTGTATTGAATGAAAGTAAAAAAAAAAAAAAAAATGTACTATTTAACATATTTCATACAATAAAAAGAAAAAAAAATTTTACAGAAAAATCAACTTGACCATAAATGGATGCACATCTATGTTGGTTAAATAACTTTGCCTCTTTATATAATTTATATTACAATAAAAAATCATTAATTTAATTTTCAATCTAAAGAAGCGTCCATGAAATCAAATATTCTTACACATTTTTATGTGTATTTATAAATTTAGGTTGGCTGATAATTAAGGCTTAGGCAAGAGATAGCTGTAGTTAGTACTTTTAGAAACATAAGGTCGAACTAATAACTTAATGGTTGTTGCTCAGGCCTTCAGTTCAACAGTTTCTAGGTTTGATTAGCTCCTTGGTTATAAAGTTTGCTGTAGTTTAGAATATATTTTAACTCATAAGTTCTGGTTAAGGTATCCCATATGTGTAAAGAGTAGAGTGATTAACTAACTTCCAAAAATAAAGTTTTACCTATACAAAACAGAGCATTATTAAGCATTACTGTCAGATTAGGTTCAACTAATATTATTTGTGCATTTTCTCCAACATATGTATTATAAATCTTTAAATTTATTGAAAATTTCTAAAAATATAAATTCTTAGTTGCTGATGTTTGTCTTATGCAATGCACAATTCAATATATCTACAAAACTTTTAGATCACACACACATAATTTAAAATGAAACTAATGGAATTTTTACTGAAATAGTTAGATAACTTTTTAAAGTATTTCAGGATAAAATCTTAAAAAAATGAAATTTTAACTGAGTAAATCATCTAATTTACTTATACATGAAAACTTAATTCTTTTCCTTAAACACTTTTTTATTATGCTGTTTTTAGAACTTTTTCTTTTTTATTTACTTAATTATAAAGGTAAAAGTTAGTTTCTTGATTTTAATGGTTGAATATTATGTATATCTGCATTCATCAAATGAGTAATATGAAGATTTGTTTTTGAAATTTCCCCACATATGATAAATATCAAGTTACTGCCAACTTTTTATTTTTTAACTTAGAGGAAAATTTAGTCGTCATTTGTTGATGTCTGCAAATGTTTTAGCTCCAAATACATTAAAAAATAATATAACTATGAATTAAAATATACAGAGGAAACATAGTAAGCACATGTTATTCTTTCAAATGATTCTTAAACATTTTAACAACCCTGAATAATATTTACTTCTGCAAATAAATTAATCAAATGTTATTGTTTTGATTTTTTTTGAAAAGCAACTAAATTTACAGAATATAATTTTAGAATTTTTTTTTTACTATAATTTATTAATGTGTGAACAGACATTAATCACTCGGAAGACTCAAAGTACATCAATAATTTTTAATTGGTGTCTTTTATTACATTTTAGATATAATTTTGTCCTACTCTCACAAGACAAAATTATTTTGTAAAAGTTTTTTTTTAGTTTTATTTAAAAACTACCTCAATTTATCATATTTAAATTGTATTATTAATATTCAAATGTTTCTCTTATATTAGGATAAAACTGATGAAATGAAATTAAGGTCTGAAACATTCAGCTCAACTTGTTTTGAAACAAATCAATTTCCTACTGTTTTTAAATGGGATGGTGGTGGCAAAGAAGTTTACATAAGTGGTACATTTTCAGACTGGAAACCTATTCCTATGGTTGAAAGGTAATAAATGTTTCTATATTTTTGTAAAAATATTTAATCATTGTTTTTGAAAAGTGTTTTTACTTTACAATAATGTAAAAATTTATATTATTGTTAAATAACATATTTAGCTTAAAATCTAGATTTTAAGATAACTTTTAAATACCCCAGGTTTTTATTTTATAGGAAGGATTGTGACTTAAATAATATGGTATTTACTGTCTGTCTGTGTATCTTCTATTATTGATTATAAAATATATAATTTTTAGAAACAATAGAAAATTAAAAATAATTATGCTTATAAATAATATTTTTGCTAATAATTTTCTTAAAGTTAATAGTTAAAAACTCAAAATTAACTTGGTTCTTACATCCTGGAGCGATGTAGCCGAGCTGGCAGCCGAATGGTTAGCGCTCTTGCCTTCGGTTCAACAGTTCGTGGGTTCGAATCCCACCTTGGGCATGGATGTTTGTAGTGGTTCGGAATCCACTTTAAACCATAAGTCCCGGTCTAATTAGCCCTCGTGTGCAAAAAATGACCGTTGAGCGACAAACCAACCAACCAACCTGGAGCGATGTAAATATATGATTAAATTGATACTAACATTATTACTACAGTTGAAACTTAGTGAGAAATCATTTACTCATTATTAGTGCTGTGATATGTGTTTGCTGGTTATTATTTTATTTTATAAAATATTTATTAACATAAATCATCATTGAAGGTATGTTGCGCTGGCAGCTGAATGGTTTGCGTCCTTACATTTAATTCAGTTTATGGGTTCAATTCCCACTTCTGGTTTAGTCATTTAAAAGGGTTTGGAAGCCACTTTAAATTGGAGAATCATTCTGTTTATAAAAAATGTATTGAGCAACAAAAACCTACAAAATCAAACTTCACTGCAGTAATAATATTTATAATAAATGTTAAGTAAATATGATCTAATTCTGCATAAAATATTTTGAATATTTTTTCCTGAGTAAGTTTCAGTTTAATATAAACGCGGATGTTGACATTAGCAGCAAATGCACATGTATGGAAATAAAACAAATGTATAGAAGTTTGTAGGTTTATATATTTTAATATTGTACTTTTCAACCTAGTGAACTGTTATAAAATATACTTTTACAGAAGTGTTATAAAATTTTAAAATTATAGTTTCTTGGGAATTAGTTTTAAATAAAGACTTTTCAGGATTTTATTTTATTTTTGTTTTGATTTAGTAGGTAATGTTCCTTCCAAATCTTAACCTAAAAATTCTTTTGTAAAGTTTTCATAAGTTGCATGTGATTATGTGTTTTTAACAACAAAAGTACAAAAATTGACTTGTAAAATTTAATATTTATTACTTGTGATAATGCAATATTGGGTGACAATTTAATGATAAATCAATAAAAGGTCTCTAATTTTATTTATACTCTTTGATTTTATATTTGTCTAACCTTTGTTTTAAATTAAATTTACATCCTTAAAATTATTAAAATTTAAAAAAACAACAACATAAGTGTACTTATGTTGGGTTATGTGTCTTGTTATACGTATGAATTAAAGGTTTGATTTTGAAGCAACTTTATGAGATTATAAGCTTTGTCTTTATCAATTAATAAAAAAATGTTTTTTCTTTAGTCATGGGGATTTTGCATTGATATTGGATGTTCCTGAAGGTGAGCATGAATATAAATTTCAAGTTGATGGTAAATGGGTTCATTCTTCAAATCAGGTAAATAAAATAAAAAAAGAATTTTATTATTCATGTGATTAATTTTTAATTAAAAATATATATAGAATAATGTAATTGTAAATTGATATAGATAATGTATTTGTGATATAGATAATGATAATTTTAAGCTAGATTTTTGTATTTTTTTTCTTTTCACTTTTCTTTTTTGTCTTTAAATTAGGTCAGTTATAAGACAAATTTTTAATGTAGTAATTTTAATGTAATTTATAGGAATAAATATATGCAGTAAACTAATAAACTACAATTCAAGGAAATAAACTTTAGTTTCTTTGGTATTCACATGTATGTGTGTTATATTACAAAACAAAGTTTCTCTTTATTTTAACTGTTCAATATTATTGATTTACTACATTTGCATTTCTGATTTTAAATAGAAAAATTAGATATTTTCAGAGATCTATAATTTTATGTACATTTTACTGTCATTTTTTAAAAATAAATAATTTTCATTTTTTTAAAATAATTTTGCCCATTTGTGTGTGTTATGTGTAAGTATTCCATCAGAAAGTATTTTTAATATTGCTGAAAACAATTATAAAATAAAAGCAACTTTATACTAAAAAAAGGTTAAAATGCAAATCTCTTTCCAAAAAAGGTTATGTATTTAGCTTTTTGTACTGCAACTAGTCAATAATTTTCCTTTTATTTGCCAATTTATTTTGTGTTTTCATATACCAAGGAGTAATGCAAACTACAAAATCCTTTAAAATGTTACATTATGTGTTAAATAAACTTATTGCTGTGTTTTAAACATTTTAATATGTTTTTTACGTATATTTTCTTTTATACATTTATTCATAAAATGTGTATGAAGTTACTGTTTTCTAAATTATTTAGTTAGATATTGATTGTGAAATACAAGAAGTTTCTTCTTTTAAGAAATCAATTTTCAAAATGCAGTAATAAATATATTTCCTTTTTTATTGCCACATTAGGGATTTAATATGTAAATTTATTTATTATTATTACTATTTATGTAAAATCTTATTAAAAATTGAATGAATTATTTTATCATGATTTTTTGGTGTTTATAGAGTGTATATCAGATGGCTGGGAAAATCAGATATTGCTTAATCATGCATTATAAAGAACATAATTAATAAAAAGTATATAAATGCTGTTTCATTATTGAAGTTATTAATTAATTATAGCTCAAATTGCCAATATTAAAATGTAATTCCTAGTCTTTCCTTAAGCACAGTGTTTTGAAAGAATCCAGAAAAAGTCAATTAAAGTCATTATGACTAATTTATTTTTCCTAAAGACAGTATAATATTTCTTCTTCACAAGCATTACAGGTCATGCCTGTCTCAACCCTGCTCCATTAGCACCTTGTATCATTAATGACTCCTCTCCATTTCTTAATTTTTTAAGTATTTAAGTCTCTTTTAATATCATCCAAACATCCAGTAGGTGGTCTTAATATACTATTTACTTATAGAATATTGAAGTCAATGTATTTCAGGAAACTGAGATTATATAATTCCTATTGTATAGAAAATTTTGATTTTCCGAAAATATGAAAAGGAAGTTTTTAATCCTTCAGCTCTGTCATCTTTGACAATTTAAAGATTTAGTATATCATAAAAGTAACACAATAAATGCTTGTTATTTCTATTATTGAAAAATCTCTTGCTAAGTGTTCTATCATATGTTTTATGTAATAATTTTTTTTAAATATTTTTCAGCCAAATGTTGATAATGATATGGGAACAAAAAACAATGTTCTTTCTGTGAAGAAATCTGATTTTGAAGTGTTTGAAGCTCTAGCTATTGACAGTAAAAGTTCCAGCAGTAGTGCTTCTGGTATGTTTAAAAAAAATCAATGCTTTGTATACATTTTTAGACAGAATTATGACTTGAGTTTTCTTCAAATTGTTTTAAAAAATTGGAATTGCTAAAAATTGTTATGTTATTTTAATTTATAATATGTATCAGATTCAGAATTTTTGCAAATCATTTTTAACATGACATTTTATTGGATTCTTTTAAATAAAATGGTAACTTTTAAGGGTAATTATAAAAAAAATAGTTTTATCAGAGCTGCTTCTTATATGTAATACATTCATTTATATTTACAGTGATATATACCAGTGCCTCCAACTCTTTACTGCCTGTGAAATGATTATTATTGGTTTCTTGGACAAATAGTGGCTGAAAAATGGGGAAATACTAAAATATGTTGTAGAAATATTTGGGAAGTATAGAGGAAGAAATGGACATTTTTTTCTTCTGGTGAACTGCTGTTATACATTATCCATTTTTCATTTATTCTAAGCCAGTGGCTTAGCACTTGCACTTTTGTTTTCTGTTCAACAATTTGTGGGTTTGAATTCCACCTCAAGTATGGATGTTTGTTATGGTTCGAAATCCACTTTAAACCATTGGTGCTGATCTAATTAGCTCTCATGTGCAAAAGATGACTTTTGAGTGACAAACAAACCAAAGCAAACTGTTCATGGTTATCATTTATGCAGGAATCATTCTTTGCTTATGTTAAGAAGAGAATAAATATAGAATAAGCATCGAAAGAATTAATCAAATTATGTGTTCTGTTTTTATTCGTAAGATTATGAATCGGTAAATTTTGACTTGTGAAGCTTCCCTTATGCTCTTAACTATTGACAAACAATGTGAAACAATTTATAAGGGTTCTTTTAATGTTTTGATCTCTCATAGTGTGATTTTGATCTTATTTGACTAAAGTATTTAATTTGTTAAAATCAAAGTAGGAATGTGACTTTGGAACTCATTTGAAACTCAAATCTCCCTAAAATTCTTGTTTTGTAAACAAATACTGAGTTGTTTTCTCATTATATATATATATATATATATATATATATATATATATATATATATATATATATATATATATATATATATTACTGTTTCTACAGTAGAGTGTTTTAATTTAAGAGTAAGCTGCGGCAATTTTTAAATTTTGTATTAATTTTGAAAATAAGATTTGCCCAATCTCTTAAATTTCAAATGTATACTTTTGATTTGAATCTTTTCTTTTCCACCTTATTACAAATTGCATTAAAATATTTCTAAACTAGTCTTTTTTAGTAATTAGTTTTTAATTTGTAATGAAAAATAATTCATATTTCTTATGTATTTTACATGTAGGCAATTATTTATTAGTAAAAAATTTGTATATGCTTATTTTTTAAAATAAAGTTATAAAATTATGCATTGTAAATGCAATATAAGCATTGAAATTTATGATCATGAGTTTATTTTGAATTAAAATAGGTGGGTAAGGTTCGTATACATTTAAAGGTGTAGTCAGTGTATGATGTTCCAATAGTTATAAAAATGCTTATGCCTCTGAAAGAAAATTGGTTTAAATAATTATTTGCAAGGTTCTTAATAAAACAATGTTACTTAAGTTCAATCAATTCAAAATTCAGTTTTATTTATTTTTAATTTAGAAAATTTATTTAGGTAATTAGGTAACTAGTGAAATGATGAATTGTTGTAAAAAATATTAAAAAGAGAAGTGTAAATGAAGAGGTTTTCAGAGAAAACATAGATGATAAAATAACAATTACAAAAACTGGGTGCAGGTCGAGTCATAGTATGTATTTTCATCTTGTCATTTTTGGCAAAGTTTGATACATTTTAAAACTTGCCCAAAAATTGAACTTATCCAGATAAAGTGTATGCTTGAGTTAATTATGCATCTCATAACAATTCATTTGCACCTTTGTAGAGCACTGTGGATCACTAATTGAAAAGCATATGTTTAAAATTTCAGCTGGATAAACATGATGGTAGTTATAAAGACTTTTTAAATAAAATTTGCTATTCATTAAAAGTGTTTGTTTTTGTTGACATCATATTAAATTGACCAAAAAAATTAATACTTACATTTGAATTATTACATTTAAATTTTTGAATACTTACATTTGAATGTTTTAAACCCTGATTTAATTACTTTCTATGTTTAGTGAACTTAAGCAGCTTTATAGAGATGTTAAGTTGTATTTCTATTGTATTATATGTAAAAATTTTAATCTTTGAAATTTTATTTTTATTACAGCTTCTAATGATTCATCTGAGGATTTTGTACAAACTATTCCAATTCATAGAAACAGAAATACTGTTCCTCCTGTTCTTCCTCCCCATTTACTAGAAGTGATTTTAAACAAAGATGTTTCTTTAAAAGTAAGTATAATTTTACGTTAAGGCGTTAATATGTTTTTAATTTTGCATGTAGAAATTTAAAAATGAAACTCTTTTATCTGTCGTCCATAAAAGACCATTACCTTTCACAATTCATATATAATCCAGGGTTGTTAGCCAGTTGTCAGGTTATTGATCTGATGTAAAACACCTTGAAGTTTTGCTAATTTCTATTTAAATTTTTTTACAATTACATTTTTCTCTCACTTCATAAAAGTTGAAGTGTTGAAAAGTTAATGATTAATATTATTCCTGACTTTAAGATTAATTCTCTTACCAATTATGTAGTGATGCACAGAATCACATCAAAACTTCTCTTGTCAAAAGTTGATAAATTGGGTTTTTAATTAGTGATTTAGATCTAAGTTAATTGATGAATAAATTTTTAAGCTAAAAGCTCAATTACTCAATGTAAAAAAAAATTAATAAATTATAAATGTAAAATTTTATACTGATTTCAAGTTATGAGTTTTCATGTGTGTATGTTTATATGAAATAAAAAATTTTGAGTATTTTTATTTTTCATTTGGAACTTAATAAAGAATTAGCTATAAGACTGATTTTTGAAAATTTTGATTTTAAGATGAAACCATGCAATATCACTATGGTAAAGAAATCAGAAAAGGAAACAAATTGAAAAATTTTTAAAGAGTGAAATAAAGTCATCAGATTTTTGGAGTGTTTTCATGAGTAATGTGAAACTTTAGCTTCTCCCCACTTTATGTTGTTATTTAATTATTTTAGTTCTTACACCCATTTCTTGTTTTTCTAGTTGAAGTTTAAATGCTTACATATTCAATTATTTTCTTGAGAAAAATATTTTGGTAAATTTTATAAGTTAACAAAATATCCCAATCAATGAGTTTTCTAAATGTCACTCAGTTTTTATTGAAATTTGGAACAAATTCTTATGTCATTGCAAATATTTTTCTTCTAATTAAAATTACATTACACATGAAAATATTATCTCCCCCTTGTCGTCCTTGTTTTCCATTGCCACAATTCTTGAATTTTTATTTTTTGTTTATGTAAATATGATGATATTGTTTTTGAATCTACAATTGCTTGATTAAAAAAATTCCTTTGATAATTAAACAATAACTCATTTTATTTTTTGTAATTTTTCAGCCTAAAGATTTTTTAAAATTTGATACCAATAACTTAGATATTTTTAAATGACATTGAAGTTTTGTGTAGAATATTTCTGTCTTTGTGAAGTTTTTTTTTTTTTAAATATTTTTCTACTAGTAAATTTATTTTTAAAACATATCATTAAAACGTTTCCAAAAGGAAAGTTATTTTCAAACTTTTTTTAATTTAATTAGCACATTTTCCTGTATATAATTCTTGGATTATGTGATAAGAGTTTTGAATTTTATCATTATACCCCATCACGAATAATCTAATAAAAATAATGTTCTTCATTAGAAAAGCTTACAGTAAAGTTTTTAAACAATACTGTTTATTTAAAAGTAAATAACAGTAGTAGCATCTTGACTAAGCTGACTTACTTCAACTGTGATCAGTTTTGTCCATTATGTTTCAGATCAAATTTGACTCTTCAAAAAGATATTATGGTTGCTACTGCATATATCGTCATTTTGCATTTTGTCTTCACCTGAATTTTTTTGTTCTGAAAATATTCAAATTCGTATATTGTCATTTGGAAGTGAAAGCATATAAGTTACACACAGGTTTTAAGCTAAAGGTTTTAGAAAAGGCTAAAAAAAATTGGAAATACATATATTAATGTAAAGAGATAAACAACGCATGTGTAATACAAAAGAAAAATGTATCCAATGCAAAGTTTAAAAATAATCCATTTTTTCATTTAAAAATTAGCAGAACAAATATATTTTAGTTTTAAGATATGTCTAACCTAGTTTTAAAAGTCATTAAAAACCAAAAATCAATAATTTTTACTGAAATTTTTGTAATTATCGCTTTTGATGATCTCTGAATCTAAATACTTCCATCTCAGTTTATCACACTCTGTGATGAGGTTGATTAAAATAAAATCCACTCCAATGTTTTTCATAATAAATGTTTTTCTGTGCAATTTATTTTATTTTAAATCATATTGTGTATTTTTTATTTTATGTGGTACCACATTATTAGCAGTCTATATTTTTGGCTATTTGCTAGAAAAATTTCCGCGCATTATGTGACGCCTATTTCTTTTATTCGAAAAAAAAAATGTCCTGGGTATAATACTCTGTTGCAGATTATGTACAAAAAAATATGATACATTAAATTTATCTGTGTAAAATAAATACAAATATTAAAAGAAAATAATATGTGTTTTTTATGTAAGCCACACTATATCATTTAGAAATATTTTTACTAACCTACTGATGATGCATTAAACATTTAGAATTATTTCATGTTTCACTAATTGTGTACAAATTTGTCTTTTATAGATATAATATAAAATCTCATTTTTGTAAACTGTATATATATATATATATATATATATATATATATATATATATATATATATATATATATATATATATATATATATATATATATATATATATATCAATACAAAGAAAATACACACATGAATACAAAGCAACAAATACATATATATATAGAATGATAATGCAACACTTTTGTTTCAGAAAATTTCCTGTTCCACAATTTTCACAAAACCGGGATATAACCTATAATGTACTAATAATCTAAGTTATCTCCAGATTATTTAAGGAAAGCAAGTTATGAAGAATAATTTTCCTCACTTCAGTTTCATTTAGATGCCACATGCTAATGAATTTGGTCTTATTGTTAAATGCATATTCTTTAACTTAGCCCTATCAGTAAATTAAACAATTCATTAAAGCTTTGTGTTTCATAGGTTAATTTAAAATTTAGTTAAATTTGAAGAAAATTATATGCCAATAAATTCACTTGCTACAAATAAATGCTCCTGAGCTTAAATGTAGGCATTTTTAACTAACTGTTCAAAAGCTTGGAATTACTGAAAAAGGCACTTAATTTGTGGTATCAACTGTTGGTCTCTGTTATTTTATTTGCTTTCATGCAAATAAAACATTCATTCTAAAATTATTCTACTCTGATTTTATTTATAAAAAAATTACTTTCTCATTAAGCACATGATCATACAATCTTATTTATATTTTTAGCTTGCAATAACAACTTTTGTGTAGCAATATTGTTTCAACATTCTCATCTTTATGAAATTTTAATCTTGGAGGTTAGTTAGAGTTCTTTTGATACGTTATTTAAGTATTTTTATACAGACCAATAGCTGAGTGGTTCATACTCCTGCTTTTTAGACTCTGATCCTGGTTCGGGTCTGAATGTTTCTTTCTCTCTGTTTCTGTGTCCTTTCTTCTGAAATGATGTATGAATGTAGCTACACTATAAAGGGGTTTGTGGTGGTATAGCGTGGATATTGGTACTCGCCTCCGAGACTTGGTTCACTGGCTCCCACCTGGTAATGATAAATGAGTAGCACTTTCTGACCTTGTTGTGATGAAGAATTAGTCAGCCAGTACCCACCATTATTAAAAAAAATTTAAATATTTATTTTATTAGCATTTTTTGTTGTATAAAATTGTTTGATGAAGAAAAACTTAAGTTATATTAATTTCTATAGAATGAGCCAATCTTGTTGCCTGAACCGAAGCATGTTATGCTCAATCATCTTTATGCATTATCAATGAAGGTATTATATTTTAATATTTAAATAATATGAATTACAAATGATTTGCTGTGTATATTAAACCTGTATTTTTGCAGGAAGGTGTTATGGTTTTAAGTGCTACCTTTAGGTACAAGAAGAAATATGTGACCACTGTCTTATATAAACCAATTTAATTAAGGTATATTATGTTATGCTATTGAATATATATATTTAATCTTATTGCAATGTTACATTTCTTTGTTACTTTAAAACTTTTCTTATAGGATGAAGCGATGGTTTTTTTTAAGTACAAAAGAGCATCAGAAGATAGCCTCTAATGTGAATCAGACTATGATAGCTCTGAATTTTTTCTACTTTAATTCACATCCATCAATGTTAATACTCACAACTGTTAATGTTATATTATATCATTGTTGACAAATCAATATTTAACTCTGCCATTAAAGTCATTAATGCTCAAATATTTATATGTTAAATTTTTACAATAATTTAATGTTTCATATTGGTGCTATGAATGTTGAATTGACATAAAACGGGATATATGTGCAAAGTATTACAGTTTGCTATTGTGAATTTAATTTTCTTATTTTGATGTTATTTGTTTGCCTCACTTCACATTACAGTAAATCTTTTCTACAAAACCACACCATCTCTTTTCAGGGTAGCTTTCTTTTTGATTGGCTGCTTTTTTCTCGCCATTGTGAAATATAAAATTTTCCTTTAACGATCACTAAAAATCTTTATGTATCTTAATCATGTATATGTGGCCTGGTGAAAATCCTTGTGTATTTGCTTAAATTCAAATGATATTCCCAATAGGATGATACTCCATCTGATCTTGTTTAAAAGAATGGCTTGGATATTAAAAACTGGAAATAAAGCTATTTAAAATATTTAATGTGAAAGCATTGTTCCTATATATCAAAATTGTTTTTCAACTATAAACTTAAAACGTTATTTTTAACAAGCATTGAAATTAGCATCTTTAGATCTTTATTAAGAGATGGATGATCTCCTGAAATACACTATTTCCCTCAAAAGTGAAAGGTGGGTCTGTTAGAAAAGTTTTTCTATTTTTGAACGCATTGAGATTGACCAATTATATACATTAATACTTACTCTAAATTTTGTATTTTTAAATTTTAAAATGGAAATACTCACATTTTTTATAAGAAAAGATTTGGGAAAATAATAAAAATATAGGAGTGTTATTTTTTATAAGAAAATATTTGGCAAAATAATCAAAAATATACGAGTATTATATAAAAAAAACAATTTAATATTTACATAAATTATTATTTATGCTGTTATTCTTTTCAATTGCATTTTCTTGATGTTATCAATGACATAATCAAAGAATTATAATTGTTAAAATGATATATCAAAGTATGTTCCTTGGAAAAGAATAATTTTTTACTTATATTTATGAATGAGTATTTTTGCTGTGAATGAAGTTTTTATTTAATAATTATTTATTTGTGTCAGCAAAGTTAAAGATTTTAAATAATATCTATTTACTACGTATGTGCCTCTATAAATATTTATAATAAGACAATTACTGTATCGTTAATTATTTTTGGATGTCGTTTTATCATTCATAAAGAAGATATTTTTTCATGTTGTATTTTTTTAATTGAAAACTTATTTGTTTTCACAGGAATAAAGCAATTTCATAATGGTTAAAGTGTTATTTTTGATAGAATTGGTATTGTAGTTGGATTTTAATATTTTTATCAAAATATTTTACATTTTGATAAGTATTTGTAACTTGTGTCAGGGATTTATACATTTTCATGTATACTTATATGTTTATTCTTAATAAAAAAATTTTTTTTAAAAAAATGAAGCTTTGTCTTTTTTTTTCCCCTCACTAAAATTTTTCCAATTTGTTTTCGATGTTAATTTTAAGTTTGCAATGTGTGAAGAAAATAATTTATAAGCATTGGTATAAAAGTTTGCTTTCTCAGGCCAGTGATCACCCATTAAACTAGTTAGTAATACATATATCGAATTTTTCTACAAGTGTGAGATCTTGTTATACATTTTTATCTATAAATTAAAATATAATTTTGTAGAATATTTTAATGGCTATATTTTCCTTGTGTTGTTTTTTTCATGCATTAGTTGTATGTTTTAAGCGTTCCATAAAGCAATAAAACAAAATTAAACTGGAAATATGGTATAATCGTAAACCTTGCATCTTAAGTTAAAATTAATGAAATTCAAAAATTAGAAAACATGATTACACTTAAAGTTTCCATTTGATATAGAATTTTAAAACTGTTTCATGTAAGAAATCTAATTTTAAAGAGTATGGTGCTAAAATTATGTATATTGATGCAGAAGAATTTAAATAAAAAATAATGCAAAAAATATTAGCTGTTTTATGTCTAAGTTATTTTTATTTACTAATATTGTAATATTTTAGAAGCTAATTTTGAGACATTTGAAATATAGGTCATCATTAACAAATTTTGTCAGATAAATGTATATTCTGTACTCATTGAACACAACTTACGGCCGTATTCACCAAACAGTGGGTAATGCGCGAGTTGCTTACCACGGAGTAAACTTACCCCTCGCTTTACTCCCCGATTGTTATTCACCACACGGTGAATTCCTCGAGTAAACCTACTCAAAAGTAATCTGTACAAGACATGTAAGACGGTCGCTGATTGGCTGGCTTCAGATCACGTGAGATTATATTTGTTTACCCGCGCTTTCCTTATCCTGAACGTTTATCTAAAATGGAGAAAAGATTAAATTTCACCCCACATGAAATTAATATACTTTTGGATCTTGTTAACAAGTATGGGGATGTTATTAATTGTAAAAAAACTAATTGCATAAGCAATGAAAATAAAAAAAGCATGGGAGAAAATATTCGTGGAGTTCAATGCCATAGCAGGGGTTTATAAAAGGACACTCTCCCAACTGAGAGATAAGTACAAGAATTTAAAAAAACTGTCCCTGCAACACAAAGCTGCAGATCGAGTTGAAATTTTTAAGACAGGAGGTGGCAAAGCACGATTAATTTCAACAGAAATTGACCAACGAGTGCAAGACATTGGTTTGGTCACAGAACCTTTGGATTGTGCTTTCGATTCGGATTTCAGATATCAAGAAATCACATCGGCTAGTCAAGGTAAGAAAAATCCTTATGTATTTAATATTATGTATATGTTGAAAAGAATAACTTTTTATATAAAATGTGTATTTTGAATTATATAGCATGTGTGTAATTATAAATATATTCAATGTACTCTATTGTGAATCTATTATGAAATGCTATACTTAATTTAATATTTTGTTAATTTAAATGTAAACTATAAATATATATATATATATATATATATATAAAAAATGGGGCAAAAATATTAACATTAGTATTAACTAATTTTGTTTTCAAAAATAAAGATTTCATGTTTATGTAAAATGTTTATTTGTTAAAAAGCTATCATAATTATTGTATACGTCAGAATTATTTACATGTTTAAATTTAATAATTAAAGTCTTATAATACATCTGTATTGTAAAATATAAAATACATTTATTAGAAACAATATAACAAACAATCCGAAACAATCCTTTTATAAGAAACAATTTAAAAATATTTGTGTATGAAGGGATGGAAATTAAATTTAGATTTTTCTTTTAGAAACTGTAGTGGAGTGCTCAGAACCTCAGGTGCAGAGTTCAGTTGAAAGCACAAAAAATATTGAAATTGTAAGTAATTTTACAAATTATTTTATACAAATGTATATTAAGTAATAACTTATAAAATATTTATCTCTTTGTTCTTTTAAATATAAGAAACCATAGTAAAATATATTATTGTATCCACTGGAATGGTTTTAATACATTTCTCTTAATATATTCTTATATAACTTATAACGTTCTTTGTGAGATTGAGCCATTGTTTTCTGTATCAAAACTAAAGTTAAATTAAAATTGCTAGTTGGTAGTTTTACATTTAGAAGCAGGGCCAAAACATAAGATTCCTAAGTGCTTGACATTTTACTGCTAGAATTCACTTCATTGAAAGATATGAACACCGCAGCCTACTCAATGCTTCGTTGCCCCTTTTGGGTCACAAATCAAATCTTCAGTTATCTTGAGACTCGAACTTGATATCCTCCAACAGTGATAATGTCTTTAATTAATACCTTTGTTATGGCTATAAGAACTTTATATAAAAATATAAATATTTTAATTTCTTACATAATTACTGTATACTTATTTGTGCTAAAAAATTTTTTTGTCCAAATAACTGACATTATAATTCATTTACATCTCAAAATGCTTATCAAGCAAGCCGTAGCATAGATACTTTTATCTCATGCATATTATTTTGCATGTTATTTATTTCATTTTTTTTTTCAGATTGTACCAGAAACAGTTGCACCTCTTGAATCAATAGAGGATGTTCAACTCCATCTTATTAAAACTCCATCTGGAACACCCCTTATTAAAAAAAGAGGTTTGAAGCGAAAACCTAATGCTTCAGAAACTGTGGCAAAAGAAATTTCAGAGGGGCAAAGACAACGTAGAAACATTTTAGATGTTGAACATGAGACAAATATGCAACATAAAAATGAGATGCATGCAGCTCTCATGAAAAACATTGAAATGAAAAGAAGAAGAAAAGAAGAAATTCATGAACTAAATGTAAAACACATGAAAATTGAACATGAATTGAGAATTGAAGCGTTGAAATCAGAAATTAAAGCAAATAATGCAAAAGCTTTATACTATGAACATCTTATAAGTAAACAATAAATATTGTTTACTTATAATTTCTTTTGCATTATTTGCTTTAATTTCTGATTTCAACGCTTCAATTCTCAATTCATGTTCAATTTTCATGTTTTTTACATTTAGTTCATGAATTTCTTCTTTTCTTCTTCTTTTCATTAATAAATATTGTTTACTTATAAGTTTCAATCATCATATTGTTTACTTATTGTTTATTGTTTACTTATTATGTTATCATATTGTTTACTTATAACAATAAATATTGTTTACTTATAAGATGTTCATAGTATAAAGCTTTTGCATTATTTGCTTTAATTTCTGATTTTCAACATAAATACAATGGAACATAAATACAAAGAAGTAATAAATATTGTTTGCTTATGTGGTGTTACGTTGTAAATAAAATTTCTTATTACTTTACTTATTAGTATCGTTCATTGCATGAAAAAAATTGTTTGTCTTTTTACAGAGCACAGCATTAGCAAATTTTAAATTCAAAAGGGATTGTTTTTCATATTCAATTTATAGGTGTTATAATTTATTTTATAAAATTAAAGGTGAAAAATATTTTTCTGTCTGAAAAGTAGCTGTAAAGAATTTAATTACATAATTAAATATATAAAGTCATTAGTTTATTTAAAAATTATGTAAAAGAATGTACAAACCAGTGTTATAAAATTAGCTTAAATTTGGACATAATAGTGATGTAAATTTATTCAAGAAATGTAAAATGTGAAAATTTTTGTATTGTCTTTATTGATTATATATGTGTTAACCAGTGACAAAATTATGGCATAAAAGAACAAGATGTCAGTCCCAAAAGCAACAAATATTTAAATTTATCTAAAGAAAACGTACATCATAAAAGACAAATTTTATAATAAATCAGCATTTTATAAAAAAGATATGGTTTAATGATAAGAGATGAAGCTATAATATGAAAATCAATATTATTGTATAAATTTAATATTTGTAGTCAACAATGAAACAAGAAAATTATAGGTGGCATTTAACTTTTATTGATTCAATCAATATGCAATTAGTAAATGTATATATAACTTATTAAAACTGTTTATGTACAAATTAAAAATAGGTGTTCACAATTGCATTTCTTTTTGAAACACCAGCACGTTCATGATCTATACAATTCATACCATCATCATGATGGGTGATTTCGGTTTCACAAAACTCATCACCCAATGTTAATGAAATGTTGTGGAGTACAGCAGTAGCTACAATAATTGTTTGAGCAGTTGATAAACTACAGCGCAAAGGGAGGGAAACACATGGAAATCTTCGTTTCCAAACACCATACTGCCGCTCGACAACATTTCTTCCCAGAATATGAGCTGCATTATACCTATAAATGAGAAAATAAATATTTACTACTTGACAATTCTTTTTTTGTTATATTGAAACATTTGCTAATAAAGGAACATAAATACAAAGAATGATAACAAACTGAGGAAGATTTATTTTTAGTTTGAAAGTAAAGAATCACAATATACTAATTAATTGTCTTGACTAGTAAACTAAAATGAAAAATTTATAATTCTAAGTTTTTAAAAATGCTTGTAAGTTCATTAATACATACACATTACACGAGTTAAATTATTATTTTTCAATAGTTAATTACAATAAATAAATTAATTTTTCTATTGAATAGTTAAATTATATTCCAGTAAAATGTCTCTATAATCTTTCCCACTTACATAGCATTGTTACATTGATCAAAATAAGGAAAAAAATTTAGAAGCTAAATTTACCTTTTTTGTCTATCTGTATTAGGATGTAGAAATGGTGTCATCAGGTATGGTCTTAGTGGATACCCATTATCTCCTAAAACATGATACCTAAAGGGCACTTCTGTTTCCAAGTGTGCCCTTAGGTATGAATTGTCAAATACAGTACTGTCATGAGTACTGCCAGGCCATCGTACCACAATGTTTCTGATAAATAGGTCCGCATCGCTTAACGTTTGAACATTAAGGCTGAAAAAACCTTTGCGGCACCTAAATAATTCTCCAATATCACCGCCAGGGCTTTGGAGTTCAATGTGCGTACAATCTAGTGCACCAATAACACCAGGAAATCCGCACAATCTATAGAAGCTTGTGCTAACCTGTTAAAAACAAAACATTTTTTAATTTATGCTGATAATATAAAATAAATTAAAAAAAGCTAATAATAGAGCTTTATGTTTTTATCTGCTTTATTACTAATGCTTTTAACTGTAGTAATATCTACAACAATGTAATGAATTGTTGATAAAAATAATTGGTAGTTTTCTGTTTCAGGTAAGCACAAAATAAAAACTAACAAAATTGCAAGTGAATTCTTAAAGAAAATTAGCTTCGCTCGAAATGTTTAATTGTCAACACATTACGACATAACACTATTCAGTAATCCTATACTGAGTAATTTTTGGTAAAATCCTAAATACCTGCCTGGGCTTGGCTTAATCTCTACTTTTCGCAGTTACAAGTACAGACTAATCAAGAGCAAGCACATTATTAATCAAATGCTTTTAAGGCTATTTACAAATTTCAAGCATGTGCACAATCACGTTTTGTTGCACAAGTGCAAGGAAACTTTCTTAACCAGTAAACCAGCTTGGCACAACTTATTGCCAGGCAGATAGCAAGAATTTCACCAAATGTTTTCTGCAATTAAGGAGATGCATTTACACATTCTTTTTTTTTTTCCTTGATTGTAGAAGTGGATTTTTGCTATGTACCATTTATTTGCTTTTGGCACTTTTTTAAAGTGTTAGATTTCATTATTTAGGAATTGCGACAGCCTGTAATAAATTTATTCCAAACATAAAATTTTTCTTATAAAAAAATAAATATTTTATTGTAATTTTTTTTTTTACAATTTTGAAACAATGATTTCAATAAGTCTCCCATAATAAATAACAAATGTATTAAAAATTATATCATTAATTTATTGTTTTTCAAGCAGAAGAGAATTTTAAAAATTTTGAACAGATTACATAATTCTATGGTTATCATGCATCGTTAGTGAATAGCAGCATTAGATTCAATATACATGCATTAACTTATGTATGCAATGCAAGGTTCTAATATTAACTTCATTATTCGAAAATTTCTAAAAATACACAAGATACAAAGCAATTAACTTTTAAAATGAATATATAAATAATATGTTATTATTGATACTGTGCAACAAAAAATAACAGAGATTTATAAAGCAGATAAAATATAAGATTAATAAAACCCATAAAAGCCAAAATATACAACTTATAATAACTTATGACAGCCAGAAATATTTTCATAAAAAATGTACACATCTTTTCCATCAGAAAAATTATATTTTCAAACCTACTCAAAGACCCAATATTTGTTTTGTTCTACATATTATAAGCACTTTCCAATGTATATTTTCGCTTTTATGTTATTATATGTGCAGTTAATTTACTTACTTCTCTTCGTTGATTTTCATTCTCAGGTAAATAAATGTACTGCGGGCGTAATTCAGCCAAGCTTCTGGCGACATCAGTCACTGCCCGACTCACAGAAGATTGGCTGCATCGGATTAAATCTCCGATGCTTAACTGCTGATTTCCTGTGGCAAAAAATCTCAAAGCGATTAATATTTTTTCTGTCGGTGTTAAAGCCTGGTTTCGCGTACTACGCGATTCCAGTTTCGGCCCTAAGCACTCAGTTAAAGTTTCCACAGTGCTTTTATTCACTCTATATCTAGTTCGAAAATCGACATCATCTAAATCTTCTAAAAGTCATTTTGTCTATTTTTAACAACATTTCTAGATCTCCTTTCAATAAATTCAAGATTTTCTAAGTCTTGAACGTCAAATTCGTAAAACCGTTCATTCACGTCCGCCATTGTTTTTGTTTACTACAGAGCTTACTCTCTGTTAACACTGCGAAATCGAGGAGTTACTCATGGGTAAAAAATTGGCATCTTACTCGCTCTTTTGGCGATGGTGAATAACGTTTTAGGATTTTACTCGCCCTTTACCCTCAACTGTGGTTTAACTAAGGTTGGTGAATACGGCCGTTAGTGTTATACTACAGTATTAAAATAATGTTTTCTAATTTTCTGCTTTAATTAAAAGCTTAATATAACATTACTCTTAATAAATAGTTTAGTTTGGTTGTATATGTATACAATTTTTTCTTTTAAAATTTTGAGTTAAAAATATAATTTTCTCTTAATTGAAAATTTTGAGTTAGATTAAAAAAAACTTTTTTAATGCCAAATTATTTTTCAGATTCATGAATTTGAGCATCCCAAATCGAATGTAGTTATGGCTAAGTTTTGATAGACTATTTTAAGCTTTACTTATCTTGTTATTACTAAATTTTCATCTATTTTGAAATATTAATCAAAATTAATTCGCGTAGGTTTTGGAGATACAATCACAAAATTACAGATGCTAATTTTATTTTTTAAGCAAAACAAAACATACTTGAAATCAAATATGGCTTGAGAAGCCAGATATATTTATGAGACTGGTGTTTCATGCATTCATAATTTACTTGTAAATCTGGATTAAGAAGCCCAAACATTTAAATAATCATAAATTTCGAGACTGATTTCTCAAATAATGAAATACTTATTCATAAGACGGCTTAAGAAGCCAAAATAATTGGTTAATTATTCATGATGAGACTCCAAAATCAAAATAATACTTTAAAATATAAATGAAGAAATCAAAACATAAATTGTTGGTACAGAATGAGATCTCTGTACACACAGCAAGCTGCTAACTTATTCTAAGATATCTTTTTTTCTTGAGTCGCGAAGAGGGGGGGAAGAAGGAAAGGCCGGATGTTATCTCAAGGCTCTCGATTTTACAATATCCCAAGTAGCACAGAAATATTGGCCAATGTTCTGTCAATGTTGGCCAATATTTTGAATGCCGATAAATGCCGAATGCTGATCTGTTCATATTGAATAATATTATTTAATATTTAAAAAATTTATTTTATTCAGATAGTCTATAAATTGCATTTACTTGAATTATTTTAAAAGACTGTGATTTAAAACTCGTTTTTAAAACTTATTAACGTTAAAGAATGATGCATACATTTTCCCTAGAAATTCTTTGAATATTGAATAACATTGTATAATATCTTATCTACAATATTACTCTGCGAACATTCTTAAATATTTTTAAATATTCTTGTTGCAATTTGAAGTTTTCTGGAAACGAAGTGAAGATAAATGAGCAGTGAATTTGAATTGTTTATAAAGTTCCTTTAGTTGTTTAGTGTCATTTGTTGTGTGCAATATTTTGTTATAATTTTAACTCTCTTAATATAACTGTTTTAAAGAAAGTGGTACATCATGCCAGGTAGTAAATTTAAATCTTTTAAACGTAAAGCAAGTAGACAATTAGAAAATATAAAACGTCAAGAAGAACTTAATGAATTAATTGCCAATTCGCTTGATTCTTCCTATAACCGCATTGATTCACAAAATTGCAATGTGCTGGAAAGGTTGGTTCTCCAGTACAATTTATGTTTAATATTTCACTTTTTGAAAATATTTTATTTATTCAATTATCTTTAATTAATTTTTTATCCTTGTAATATATATTTAGTCTTTTTTGCTAGAGTTTTTTTAACCTTCTAGAAATTTAAGCCTATTATGGATTGAATAATAAACTTGCTTTGTTTGTTTTTTTCAACATTCTGAACAGAATGGCGTTCTTGTTGAAAGAAATTTTGCCCATATATTGCTATTACTATTCTCCATGTTTAATTTTAATTTAAAAAAAATGCAGGTTATCAATGTCTAATGTTGAAATAGATAAGGGTTTTCTGGTTGGATAATAAGGTAGTCTTGTCATGTTTCATTATAAAATATTTGGAAAACATTTATATTTCATGAATATTTTACATCAGTCATTATTTTGATTGACATTAGAATGAATGTTTTATTGTCTTAGTTATATGGATACAAAAGAAATATAGGAACCTGCCTTTCTTACTGTTGAAGTTTATCATTATTCTCCATTATATGATTGCTAATATTTCTTTAAATTTTATTATTTTGATTTAGGCTTTTTTTCAATGAAGATTTTAAGTAAAAGTAATGTTTTCAATTAAACTATCTCCCTTTATTGAAGATCTTTACCAGTATCATTTTTACTATAATCGTTTATCGTTTGTTAAATTCATTAGCAGATCTGACAAACACTGATTTTAAGGATTTAATTTTGTCTTGATTCTTTCCTGTATATTACATATATGAATATTTTAAGTAAATATTAACATTTAAATTTCTTTATTTCATAGAAACTCAAATACTGTTAATAAATTAGAAGATCAACCTGTAGAAGAAAATTTTTATGATGATGAATTTGATTCTGAGGTCTCCAAACCAGATGAGACAAGCTTGGCTGTTGATCAATATGAAGATCAACAGGCAAATAGATTATCTGATAATTTTCAAGGCTCACAGTCAAATTCCTCCAATATGTTAACAGATTCTGTTAATTTTTATAGTATTAATTATGAAAATTCAAGGCCTGAGATTATAAATAATTCAAAAATTTCTCAAGTATCATTAAAAGATGAATTGAAATTTTGGGCTATTAAATATAAGGTGCATCACAATGCATTAAGTAACTTGTTAAAAATATTGAAGCCTCATCACCAAGAACTTCCACTGGATAGTAGAACTTTGTTACAAACGTGTAGGGATTCAAATGTTATTCAGGCTTACAAAGGAGAATATTGTTATTTTGGAATTAAAACTTACTTAAAAAGTGTAGATTTGAAAACTCTTTGCCCTGATGATGCTGTTAATTTACGTGTTAATATTGATGGGTTACCTATCTCTAAAAGCACTAATTCTCAATTCTGGCCCATTTTAGGATTGATCGTGTAACATCATATGAAATATCACCATTTATAATAGCCTGTTATCATGGGTCATCAAAACCAACTAGTATTAAACTTTTTTAGAAGATTTTGTTTCTGAAATAAATGAATTAAAATCAAATGGTTTTAAGCAAAATTCTTTTAGTTTTAAATTTGATTTAGTACATATTAATTGTGATGCTCCTGCTAGAGCATTTGTTAAATGTATTAAGAATCATAATTCCTATTATGGCTGTGAAAAATGTGTGCAAAAAGGCACTGCTATAGATGGACATGTCAAATTTTTAGAAATAGAAGCTTCTCTACGAACAGATATATCTTTTTCTTCATTTTCTCAAGAACAACATCACATAAATGAAACTCCTTTATTGCACATCAATAATCTTGGGCTAGTATCAAATTTTCCTTTAGATTGTATGCATCTGGTTGATTTAGGTGTAGTTCGAAAATTAATTACTTATTGGATTCGTCTTGGAAAAAGAAAAAAAGTTAATAGTGTTCGTATCAGTGGCAAGCAGATAACAGAAATATCAGATAGACTTCTTTCACTTCAAAAGTCAATGCCTTCTGAATTTAGCCGAAAACCAAGATCTTTATCTGAATTTGATAAATGGAAGGCCACTGAATTTCGGCAATTCATCCTTTATCTGGGTCCTATTGTGTTAAAGGGAATATTGCCAAAAAAATTATACAATCATTTTTTATGTCTGCATGTAGCAATTCATGTTTTAAGCAATCATGCTTATTGCAGTCAAAATGAGTACATTGATTTTGCTGAAAATCTTTTGAAAAGTTTTGTAGAGGATATGGGAATAATATATGGGAAAGCATCCTTAGTCTATAATGTTCACAATCTTTTGCATGTTGCTAATGATGTTCAGGCTGTATGGAAGTATATGTAACTTTAGCTGTTACAGTTTTGAAAATTACCTGGGGCAAATTAAGAAAATGTTACGAACTAAGAATAAGCCTTTGTCCCAAGTAAGCAAGCGCTTCTCAGAGCGAATCCCTATCTATGTTGAAAAGAATAAAGATGTAAAATGGCTGCACCATGTAGGCCCATTTATATCAAATATATGTAATGGTGAAGAATATAAACGTATTATTTTGGAAAATTTAAATATTTCATCTAATAAGCAATGTGATAGTTGTATACAATTAAAAGATAAGAAAATTGTAATTATTAAACATATTTTAAAAAATTCAAATCAAGAAGGCATTTTAATTTGTAATGAAATCATATGTAGTGGAAATTATTTTTCAAATCCTTGTGAATCTAATATAGTGTCAAGTTTTTGTATTGATCAGATTGATCCAAAACCAATTGTTGTACCAATTTGCAATGTGTTGTGTAAATGCATTTTAAGTTGGCAGCATAAAGTTGTTTTTGGATTAGTGCATAAATTTAATTACTCATTTTAGAGAATTAATAGGTTTGGTTTTTTTGTCACTCAACGGTCATTTTTTGCACACGTGGGCTAATTAGATCGGGACCTACAGTTTAAAGTGGAATCCGAACAACTACAAACATCCATGCCCAAGGTGGGATTCGAACCCATGAACTGTTGAGCCGAAAGCAAGAGCGTAGGAAATCAATGCTACTGGCATATTTAATTCAAATTAGAAATAACTATCTTAAGGCTTAAATTTTTAAGCATAGTATCCTATATTTTTCTGACGTTAATATTTTCTAATTGCCTAGAAATACTTTTTATAAATATATTGAATTATGCTGATAAACTTTGTACTAAAGAAAAATTTATTTTTTGGATTGAAATAGCCAACAAGCATTTAAAAGCCTTCGTTATTGTTTTATTCATTGAAGAAGGTGCTATAGAGATAATACCATCAAATTGGATAATAAATGAATCGGAAACATTTTGGCCTAATATATCTTCTGCAGCAGTTATTGCTAAATATATTAAAGAAAGGCACAATCCTGCTGATGATTGGGATAGAGTAAAAATAAAGATCTATGCCTATTCAAGTAATTATATTTATATTATTTAAGTAATATATATATATATATATTTATTTATTTATTTTCATTTCCCTATATTAACATATTTTATAATTAGATTCATTCAAAAGTGCTAAACTAAAGGCAAAAATTGCTGAAGATACATCCAACATTGGTAGTGATTCTTCTGAAGAGGAATCGAATGCTAGAAAACGCAAAAAACCTGTCCGGTATGAAACTGAAGATTCTTTGTCTGAAAGCGAGTCACTCCTTGATTCAGTGAAAAAATACAAGATACCTAAATTACCAAAATGTAATTTTATTTCTTAATTTATTTTTGTGTGTTTACTTATATTATAATATTTTACTATATTTGATTTCACTATTATTTACTAATAGGAAATATAACCTTTTATTTCCATACTTTTGATGACAATCAAACAATATAATTTCATATAGCTTTTATTTTGAAATTTTTAAATAATATTGCCATATTTTTGAAACATTAATTTATTGTTATAATTATTTAATTACAGCTATAGAGAATAAAGTTAGTTCTTTATCAAATGTGGATGCAATTACTAAAAAACAAGTTGTTGGTAAGTTCCTAAATTTAAAGGATTAATTGTAAGTATGTATCTAAATTTTTTGGTGTATCAATTTATGCTATATATTCTTGTTGATTTTAATTTATTTAAATTTTATTGTGACCAAATATTTAAATCTAAAGTTGAAAAAATACACCTGTTTTTCGATGCTTTTAGGTACCTCCAGTAACTTACATTCTGAGACTGTAGAAAATTCTGTGAAAAATTATTCTCCACTCATGTGTAAGTATTAGAATTTAGTTACTTATGCTAAAATATTAATTGTTTGCTATGAATTATTATTAAATGCATATATATTTTAATAACTTCCATATGTCTAAAATGAATTATAAAAATTATTTTTATTTAAGATAAAAATATAATCTCTAAGTACAATATTTTTATTTCTGTTTCTAATAAACTTAGTGAACTTTAAAAATTAATGCAATTAATGTTTGTAATATTAACAGTATGTAACCAATTATTAAATCATAATGTATGTAAAAAAATAATTTAAAAAAATTTTTAGTTAGTTTTTTACTTTACCAATTTCAGCAAAAAGAATGTTTGAATATTTGGAGCTCATGACTGGTGAGATAAAGAAATTACACGAAAAATGTGACAAGATAAGTCTTCAATTAGAGTCTCTTACTGGAACGACTGGAAATTTATTGACGCTTAATGAGAACTTACCAGCAGGCATTAATTTACCTGTAAATTCTGAAGAAATGCTAAAAGAATTGAATGATAAAATAAAAAGTGACTCAGAGTTTTCTGCTTCATTGGTATTTAATTTTTTTATAGACTAACTTGAGGGATTATGTATGTAAAATAAGTTTATAAATTTTGGGTATATAACATTAACAAAAGCTTTAAAATTACTTATTACAGGTACGCTACCTTCATGGATTTGGGAGTGGTAAAACACCCCGATCATTCCTTTTAAGTATCATGAAAAAAATATTAATTTCTGAACTTGCTTTGAAATACAGTCGATTTGGAAGAAAAGGAAAGAAGTCTTTTTCCGAGTATCGGGAATTACTTAATGTCATGCTGGGTATACTATTTTAATATTTCTATATTTCAATTTGCAAATATATTAAAATCAATGGCTAAAATTATTTTGTGATGTTTTTGTTTTTGAATATTTTTATCACATTCAGTGATACATAAATTAATTTTGCTTTTCATTTGTTTTTATTTTTTTATTTAAGTTAGGGTAGTACTAAGATAAAATTTTCAAAAAACACTTTATTATATTGTATTGTTATTTATGAAAGAAATAAAAAGAAGTTACTAATAAAAGCAATAATAAAATTTTCAGAATTTTTTTATTTTTTTCACTTTTATTGTCAAAATTGTTATGCTGTATATATTGTCCTTATGCACTTATTCAAGACTGCTATAACTTAAATTATTGATTCTTAGTGCATTTAAATGTTAATTAAGCTATTTATAAAATGTGTCTTAAATTTCTGGAGTTAAAGAAAATAAAACAAAGAATAATAAATTTCGATTTTTATCGCAACATAATAGAAACTTTAAAGATTATCAGTGTGATGCATAAAAAGTAAAACTACTCTAAATACAGTTGCTTCTATGTAAAGATAAATTTGTTTTGCAAGATTTATTTAATTTAAAATGTAGAGTATTTTTTTTATTAATCTTATAAGATTAATAGAGGTAATATATTCCCTCTATTAAAATTTCTTCATTGCATACTTGATGTAGATAATTCTTTCTCTGGTGATTTTTTTTTTCATTTAAGAGTATCAATGTATAAAAAATGTTTCCAATATTTTTAGCTGCTGTTGCTTTGAAATACGAGAACAGTTTTGAAGAGCTGGCAGAAATGTTTGGCAAAAATTTAGCTGCTGCTGCTGACTGGAATGGGAGAAAATTACGGCAGTCCGATGTTGCAATGGAATGTGAAGTTGATAATTTAATTTGATCAATAAATGCTTCTTAAAACTATCAGTTATTTTTTTTGTATCAAACAAATACATAAATGATTAAAAACACATGTAAAAATTTGTTTTCTTTAACTTGGCAATTCCATTTTCAATGCAACTTTTCTCTCCCAAATTTTAAATAAACGTCATTGAGATATTTATGATAATTTATTTTAGCTGTTTCTATTGTAAAGAATTTAATAATTAAAAAATGAAACAGGTGTTTTATAAAAATATAGCTACAGATTTTAATGAAAGAAAAATTACGACTTACTGATATAAAAGAGAGGCTTGATGTAAATTTTTTTTTAAAATATTTCAGTAAAATTATATTTTACAAATTCTTTGACGCAAAATAAGACTATAACTATAAAACATACATTTAGCTATACTACTAATATTAATTCAATGCCATTTGTGCTATGAAGAAAAATTATTTTTTCAATTAACAATAGAATTTGTTTTTCTTAAAAATGATATGTAATTCTAGTTATTTCTACTAAACATTCTCTTAACAAGATACTACTGATTACCTTAAAATTATTACAAATTTTGTGCATATATTATCTTAAACAAGTGAGATGGATCATTAAGGAAAACTAACTGGCTTGTTGGAATTTGAAATAAGAAAATCCATCTAGGAAGTGATTTGTTATTCATCTCAGTACAATATTTCAAAATTATGGAAAGTACGGAATTTTTATACTTGTGTAAAATAGAGTGCATAAAAGAAACTTATATGGTATTTTAAACTCATGAATATTCATATTTTAATAAATTTGGTAAACTATTCTATACTTGTGTTTTCAATTCTGGCATACCATTAAACCTGATGTATGTGTAAGTTTAGGTGGGTTTTTAATGCTCAATAAATTTAAATGGATACTTGATTTTATAGTGTTTTATTTCATTATTATTGATTTAAAAAGTTTATTGTATTGAATGTAAGCAAACTGTTAATTACAATTACAACTGTTTAATTTGAAATAATATTGAGAATTTTGATTGTATATCATAGTCATTTTCTTTGCACTATAAAAGTATGAATAATCTATCCAAGATTATAAAAAATGTTTTAGAAATTCGAAATTGCAATATTACATATCTTACTCTTTTAATGTAGATTCCGGTTCTAACAAACTATATGTATGATATAAGTCTGATGCTCAGATCTTGTCAAAATAAATTGACTGGCCTTTATAAACCAAAATGTAGTTAAATATTTTTTAAATTACTTGCTTAACTGAAATGCTTATTTTATTTTAAAAGAAAATTTGCACATGGATTGCTGAGTAGATATATTTTAACAATTTTTTATAGTAAAATATAAAATCTATAATTTATAAGATTTAATATATATATATTTAATAATTGCAATTATGAGCATATTGAAACATTGATCACTATCAGGCACATACTTCTAAAAAAAATAATAAAAGTATTGAACTGCAAAACTGAGGATAAAATAGAAATCTCAAAAGCTTATGCATTTAAACATTCTGATGTTGAAGAAAGAATTTGTAAATGTCACTTACATTTGTGCTTCACATTTTCTCATAATAAAAAACATATGAAAAATCTAATATTACCACTTAAAAAAAGGCTTTACTGAAAAGAATATTTAAAATGTATTCATATAAATTCTAATAACATGTTCAATATTTAATAAATAAACGCAGGAAAAAATTACTGTTTTTTACAATAATGTTCAATTCAAAAGTAAAATTCTATTTAATAGTCATCAGAATAGAATATTCAGTTCCAAAATGAGTTTCTTGATATTTAAATTAAACACTAACACTATAAAGGAATATTATCTAACGTCAAAATTAAATATTATTTAACGTCGAAATTGAATGTTTCATAATATTTAAATACTATGTCAAATAACATTGTCAGGGAATATTATTTAACGTTGAAATGGAATACTTTTCGACATTCAAATACAATGTCAAATAACATTTTCGCGGAATATTATTTAACGTCGAAATGGAATGTCAAATAATATTATATAATATCAAACAATATTATTTAATATTGAAATACAATATTATATAATATTATCTAGGTGGGGTCATTTTAATATTATATAATATTGTCAGACAATATTTTATATTATTTATTTATAATATTGGCCGATTAACATTTGCTACTTGGGATATTGTATTCTTTATTTTATTTTAAATATTTATGCACCAAATTATTAGTCCACATAACTTAAACGGTTCTAAATAACATACACATTATTTAAAAAATACTGAAAGAGGCCATGTTTTAGTTTTAAAGATGCCTTAGACACTCAGTGGAGTTTCCCTGCGTTTTTGGATTAATTTTACTTTAACACCGGTTTGTAGATTCACTTCTGATGAAAGTTGAATGCCTTAGTGTAACATGCATTGTATTTTTACCTTTCAGCTTTATTGTTAAGCCATAATTGTTAGCTATGTTTAAAATCACCTAGACACTGTGGAGAGAGGATGATGAACAGCTGCGTTATGCACTGCCACACTGGTTCTGCACCGGGTATTGTGGTATGGGGCGGTATTGGATATCATTCTCGCACCCGTCTAGTACGCATTGCCGGTACTTTAAATAGCCATCGCTACATCTCCAAGGCTGTGGAGCCATTTGTCCTTCCTTACCATCAGGGTTTACCCACTGCCATATTTCAACAGGATAACTCGCGACCACACGTGGAACGCATTGTTCAAGGGTTTTTCGCGTCAATAGCCAGATTGAACTGCTTCCCGGGCCGGTTCGCTTTCCGGATTTTTCGCCGATAGAAAAGATGTGGTCCATGGTTGCTCAACGGTTGAGCCAGATTACATCCCCAGCTGCAACACCAGATCAACTTTGGCAACGTGTGGATGTTACTTGTGGTTTGTTGTACCCCAAGAACATATCCAAAGCCACTTTGAATCAGTGCCGAGGCGTGTGGCAGAAGTGATCTCCAACAATGGCTGCTACCCTAGCTACTGTTTTTGGCAGGAAACACACTTGACTGATTTAAGTCTCTAAATTTAATCATTTGGTACTTGGTCAACATGTTATCTACAAAATAAATTTTGTTGTGATGTCTCTTGTCTTTTTTGGTGTTGCAATTTCTGTGGCCAGCAGTGTAAAATATATTCTAGTGTGATATTTAGATCTGCAATAAAAATGGACTAAAATTAAGTTGCTCATATTGGCTACTTCAGCCAGAATTTGTACTTCTATGGCCTGCATACTAGAATCATTTGAGACCCAGACAAAATACTGAAATATGCACTTTTAAACCGACTACAACATATTTTCTATCTAATCAACCGGATAATAACTGATGTATAAGATTATTTCTAATAAAGTGGAGTTGCAATTGCTTCAGCCAGTAGCTTCGTTTTATTCTCTAACCGTCGCAGAAAGAACCACCTTATAAGTCTGTCGGCTCAACGGTTGAGCCATGTTATGGATCTACCTTAATAGGTCGTTAGTGACTGAAATTACAGTCCACTTCTAAAAACTTACTCCATACTACAAAAACAAGTACCCTTAAGATTTGATCCCCCTTTACAGGTGCATCCAGATAATGTGCATGGATGTTATCTGGCATAAACAGAACTCCCACTTCCCCTTGTTGTACAGTGTCTGCGATCAAACTTGAAACTTTCTACTTCATAGAGCGCAAATTTACCATTAAGTCACAGTGGATCTTATAAAACTGACATTTGGGAAGATTACACCACTCACCAAGTAATTCAATCAAAAGTATCAGTATGTATTTAGGAGGTGAGTGACCAAATGAAATTCATCAGCCGGGCTTATACCACACATGCTTTATTGGATTCAAATCAGGTGAGAATGCTAGTTATTCCAAATGGCGGATATTCTCAAAACCTGCACACTTGTTTCCAATGCCATCCATAAATACAAATTCCTCATCATGGACATCCCCAAGCAAATGCTACTTTGGAAGTATGCCCATATATATATGGCCAGTCATGATTGCGATATGTACATGAAGATACGTTCTTGGAACCCTCAGAATATTTCCACCCCAAACAAATAGTTCTACAGTCCCATAACAGTGTTGTTCAATAATCTTAGTGTTAACGGAATTATGTTGATTTACATATGAAGGTCTGTGTGTGTGACATTAGTCAAATTGTATGCTAAACAGAAACTTGTCGGAAAGATTGCGTATTCTCTACTGCAGAATAACCTCCGACAGAAGTGAATTTCCTCGAGGGGAACAAATCACACAGGTTTGCAAATTTATTGCCTATGTTTGCCAACCGACTATACATAAATTTTCTTGAAACTAGTCCTCGTAAATGAAGACAGATAAGGATAAGGTTTAATAATTTCCTGCGTCTGTTTTTCTTTTTCAGTTATTGCTAAATTTTGAGTATCTATCGGTATTATAACTCAGTTATTATCCATGCTATCATGTCTACTGTTTTCATTCTTTTGAAACTATTGGAAAACTTAGAGATGACAGTCTGCACCTCGACTACTGCTAGATAGCAGTAGTCGAGACGACTAGATGCACATTCCACGAAACAAATAATTTTACCATGTAAAATGTCGCTTGCATGTGTCCTCAGTATTATTACTATTCGGTTATGACACTGTACGGCTTCAGGGCTAGGGAAAGAGAAGGGCTGGCTCAAATGCTCCCCAAAACTGTCACCGGAAATAGCCGTTGATGACGTAGTCAGGCATCCAAGGAGAATAAGCTGCCTGGAATTTCTAAGCAAAATACTTACTTTTTATTTTTAAGTTCATTTTGTTTTTAATCAGAGTGAAAAAAACTACAAATGCCCCTCAAATATTTAGTAAATTTGGAATTATTATTTAATAAACCCAAAAAAATTATTATTAATATTGAAATTAACTTAAAATTGTATAACCAATATAAAAATATATTTACCTATTAGTTTCAGCTTATCTTGATTTTTTGACTATTGACCCATTTCTTGTTTTTCTGTTGAGCTTTATTATGAGATACTATCGCTGCATTTCTATTTAAATACCTAATTCGTATAAATGTTCTCAAGCGACAAAAAAGTTTAATTGCCTTTCGATTTACAGTAGGAAAAGAAGACTCTGTTTCATTTATTAATGTTGCTATGACATTTTTCCCTTTAGAAAATGTGTTGCCATGAAATTTGCGAAACATTATGTCCATTTGTTTTATAGTTTCCATCCATGCTTTTGTTGGAACAGTAAGTCCCCCAGCAGAAATTAAATTAATGCATTCGGAATGATTGGGCATATCGACTGAATTTCTTGATATAGTTCCAAGTGAATTATCTTTAATGTTATAAGCAATATAACCTGCCACATAAACCATAGCTTCTTTTTCAAATGGAGATATATCACAATTTTGATTAGAAGAGGAAAGTTCATTTTCCCAAGATAAAGGTAAGGGATTAATTAATAATTCTCGATTTAATTCATCATCTTAAGAATCAAAAGAATTGATAATTTCTTGACGTTCTTTTACATTAAATGCAGAGTCTAACATTTCACTTGTTAAATAAACGTCTGGTCCATTTTCTAAAGAGTTTACTTTCGGTGACAAATTAGGTAATTTATTGTCGAGCAATATTTTTTTTAAGCGAATAATTACTTCAGATGGAGAAGGATGGTCATTGAATCTCCCGAAACCTCTAATTTGGCTGAAGAGGCTTTTGAGCGCATCTTGAGTAAGTCTACTTGTTAAAATATAAGATACATTTATAGATTTTAAGTCTTCATATAATCCATAAAGAGAATGAAAGTATTGAGTATCAAAGTATTTTTGCACTCCAAAAGCAGCTTTTAAAGGCTTGTTACTGGGAGGTATTGGTACGGAGCTGTTCATAATATCAAATAAATTATCGATTAATGAAAAAAATGCAGCCGTTTTAGTATTTCCAGTGAAATGTATTATAGCTTTAGCAGTAGTTTCCGAAAATAAAGTCTTTGCAGGTGTAACCTTTTGTCTTTTATTTCCTTTAACAGTTAGAAATTGGGGCTTCAGTTTATGGCAAATTTTTATTTCCCCGACATCTTTATTCAATATCTCATATAATATTCTAGAATTTATAATTGTACCGTCACGCAAAACTAAACCACTATCTAAAAAATGGCTCCTCAATAACTTGATATAATGAGGCATATCAGCGAAAACCCATATTTTCCTTGAATCTTTTGAAAGATGAAGAAAAAACGATTTGTCTATAGTTATTTCGAAATCGATGAAATTATATGTGTTTTCCTTTTGTATTTCGATACATATTTGAACACGTAGCAACAGCACACGATGTCATATTTTCCTCTTTAAAAAATACTCTTGCTTAAAATGAAAACATTAACATTAAACAAGCCAAAATGAATGAGAAAGCTGCGATTAGACACAAGCTAGCATAGAGAATGCCAGCCAGTGGATGCCCAGTGATGTCACGCTCTTCCCCTCTCCGGTGACAAGGCGGCATGCGATACATCAAAGCGATGAGCCAGCCCTTATTTTCCCTAGCCCTGGTACGGCTTATAAGAAAGTTTGGAACCCAACTGCTTCTCAGTCACCATTCTCCTTGTATATTCTCCACTTAAATTCTTTCATTATGGCCGAATGTCAGTGGCATTTGGTGGATTCCTGCAACTTGTAACACAAGGAAGTTATTCGTAAGGACATGAATGATAGTCCTACAGATGAAATTTTTACATTAGAGTTTGAATTTCTCGTGATATTGGAATTATTCATAAATACAACACATGGTTATGAATAAAATTATAATTCAGCATTAATCCTTCCTATAATTTTATCTTGATGATTTATGTCTTTAAAAAGTTCCTTAAGACAGTAAAGTGCTAGTTAATTAATTTTATTAATTTATTTTGAAGCATTTGATAAAACTGAGAGTTAACTTTATGTTAATTAATAAATGGTTGCAGATTACGAAAATAAGGTCGTTAAGCTATCGAACTAGATGACGCACTGGAAGCAAGTAGTGAAGTGTTTGGAGAGAAGCATGGTTATCACAAGTCACTGGTTTGACAAACAGGGAAAGTGAGAAGTAGGTTGGCAAGAGTGTCGTCTCTCATACTATCAATCCTCAGTGTTTGACTCAAAATATTTTTGAAAACCACATCATCCTTCGAGTTCTTACTTTTGTCTCTTTAATCATTGGAATGCCAGGAGATTAAGATAGCACATCCTTAGTCTTTAAAAGCACAGTAGATTTCAAGGATTCCCTTTCAAGAAAGGTGGATTTCACACAATGAATGTGAATAATTAATTTCAGAACGTGAAAGTCAATATTGAAAGATTTTATTTGTATAAACACATTTACGGGGCTATCTTGTTAGGGTTTCCCCACTACATCTTTTCTGACGAAAACATGACTGCAATAATTTAATGCAGGGTGAACAAATACATTATTTTGTAGATCTTTGGTCATAACGAAGTGGAATATATCTTAAGGTCTTCAACCTGTTGGATTAATGATGTTTCAACTGTAGTCGGGTTGAAAAATTCCCCAGTTAGACGAAAGGTTATTCTATAGATGAGCTCTCTCAATAATAACTGGAGATCATTTTTGTAGAGCTTTAGTAAAAAGAATGGATGGTAAAGCGTCTAATCAGTATTCAGTGTTGTAAGACTTGAGAGCAGTCTTTAAGAAGTGGTGAAACTCCTTTATTATTTCATTGCTTCTCTAACAGTATTCCGTTGCCTCCGGGTGGTAAAAAATGAACTAGATTCTTTGGGTTGCTAGAAGTTGTGAGAGCTTCGAAAAAATGGTTCTCGAATTGAGGCAATTATTTTTTAAAGGTAGGCAAAGTGAATAATACAGTTGTTGAAGAATGATCTTGCATCTGTATTATCTGTGATATAAGTGTGAAAAGACTGGTTCCACTCATCTAGTAAATCTGTACATCATTATTAAACCATAAAAAACATCATCTTGAAGGTGGTAATGAGACGACAAGATCAAGAATAATATAGTCAAATCTTTTGGTTTGGGTTTGAAAAGTAGAAATAGGGGATTTGGTATGCCCAATTTTGATATTTCACACATTATGGATAAGACAATATTTTGATTTTGCCTAATCCAAATGGAGCAATCTTTATTTAAATTAGGCCAAACAAATCAAGAATGAATCAACTTATTATTTACTTAAATATCAGGGTGTAACAAACTGTGAAAAGCATAAAATATTTCTTTCCGAAATTATTTTGGAATAAATTACTTAATATGCGCTGGTAGACGGATGGTTAGCTCTCTGGGCTTCTATTCGACACTTAGTAGGTTCGATTTCCATACCTTAAGTATGTGTGTGTGTGTATATATATTAACATATATACCCGAAATGGTACATAAATGTTGTTTGCCTTTAGAAACTGATTCATTTCTAATTGTTTTAATATTAGATGACACTAATGCCAGCTTTACATGTGCGTTTTTCATCCTCCATATATAGCCTGCAAAGTTATATGGATAGTGATAGTTTAAGAATTATTATTTAAATAAGCAGCAGAGAGTAGTGTTTTTGTGCATTTTCTTAATGTGCTTTTTCTTATTTTTTATTTAACATTAATAAAATAGATAACTGTGTTATATGAATGATTTTATTGATTTCAGACCTTAAATTTGCGTAGAAAGCGAAACAAAAGAGAAAACGCTAGAAATAACGTGCGTTGTCTTCGTCCGATGTGAGGAGAGAGTTTTTTATTAATTCCAAATCAAGTCTACAATGGACTCTCCAAAATTCGCTTGGGGTCGCGAATTCTGCTGCTTCTATTTCAGGGTTTTCCTTAGAGTACTGCTGTAATAGTGGTCATCGAAATTGAAATGCATTTGAGTTGGGTAATTTTGTAAGGAAACTCATATATGTATATATATATATATATATATATATATATATATATATATATATATATATATATATATATATATATATATATATCATTTTTTTGCTCATATGCTTTTACTTTCAATCCCAAATAATTTCAAGAAATTTGAAAACGACATTCATTTCCTTAAATGTGTATATAGATTCATGTAACGCTAATACATTGGAAAATGGATGCATAAAGAAAATATTTAGAAAAAAGAAAGGAATTCCTCTTTTAATACACACACAATAATTGAAAATTAACTTTATTTATTAGTTGTGCAGGAAAATTTTCCTGAATATATTTTTCTTAAAAATCTCTTCAAAGCAAAGGACACTCTCTTTAAAGAAACGAATTAGGGACATAAAAAGAAGTAAAATTATAAGTATTGGAGAAATTAATAAGCTGGGCATACATGCATTATAATTAAGGTAAAATCTCGAACATTTAAATAATCTTTCAATTTTTATTATAAAGTAAAATTTTAATTTAAAGAAGAAAAACATAAATGTTTTTTCATA
The DNA here is from genome assembly GCA_037975125.1 of Latrodectus hesperus. Classification (NCBI taxonomy): domain Eukaryota; kingdom Metazoa; phylum Arthropoda; class Arachnida; order Araneae; family Theridiidae; genus Latrodectus; species Latrodectus hesperus. The sequence goes on from CM075850.1 coordinate 9,058,923, forward strand.
AATTTATATACATAAAAAATTAACCAGATACTGATTATACATCGATGCATTAATATATCTTTTCTGGGTGACCCTATTAATAATCTTATTAATAATCTCATTTTTTTAAAAATATATCTCAAAAGTAAACTCGCCCACGATTTGCAAATGATAAAAATATTGTGAAATTCAATTCTGTCACACATGAATGAATTCTGATCATACCTTTCAGATTTAAATTTAAAAGCGTTTATCAATTTATTTGATTACTGAGACTATGATGAATTCTTATTATGGTGTGTCGAAATTTCAGCAAGAACGAGGTTCTGTGGGACCCTCATCTTTTTTAGACTTCTTAGATATTTTTGGAGTCATGGGGATTGTCTAGCTCTTCTATGTAATATCGAGATTAGAAATAACAGCAGCAACAACATGATGAATTTTCAAAACGTTAGTGAACAAATTACTCGAAGAATTCCCATTTATTAATTTTGTTTTATTTATTTTTTTATTTTCGAATTTAATATCTAGGTATATACATTGAGTTTTTAACTCTATGATTTATATATATTATATGCATGTTTTCTTTATTATACTTGGCATCTTCAGATTGTCTATCATCAATTCATCAATGACACTAATAATATGATTTATCATTCCATCAAGTATTTATCATTGTAATATTTGTAATGTTTTGATTTGCTTTTGACGTAAGCTTTTAAATAAATTCAGTAATTTCAAAAGTTAATATTTATCAATAAATAAATAGAATGTGGTTGAAGTTATAAAATTTTTGCTGTTAATGCATTATTCTTTTTTTTAAATCTTTCGGTATTAACTAAAAATATCTATAACATATTTTATATTCTTAATAAGTGTAAAATAAATTGAATGAAATTTGGAAGACAAGTATTGAACCGAAAATTATTCACGTATATTATTTGAAAGCTACTTCTTACATAAGTTTAAGGAATCAGTTTTGATAAATCTTTTATTTATAATTTTTTACTTATTTTCAGTGTGAAAAGTTTGTTGAGTTTAAATTCTACCAAATGATTTGCAAGTTCTATTTATTAAGGTATGTTTTAATTTTGTCATTTGCGACTTGTTTTTCTTATTTATTTTGTATACTTTTTACAGTATTTCTTATGCAGGAAATGAAAGCCTGTTAAAAACATTAATTTATCATGAAATCCTAATATACCCTACCACTAGTAATGAGCCATTAATTATGCCATAAAGTTTAGTACTGTTCCACAAATATCATGATTACTAATGGTAATACTAATCTGTTTGAACAAGGTTGAAGTATTTATGGCTGTTTTTTGGGCCATTAATAGAGAAACTTATCAGATTAATGACATGAAATGTAGACGTGTGTGCTTATATCTTTATTTTATTCAGTTTTTTTTATGTAAATAAACCTCTACTAACGAAACAACACAATTTTATTTAAGAAATATACTTTTGAAACAGTGTTTCTGATTTTTAAATTTGAAGTCTGAGAGAGATGTCAAGCATTTCTACTTCAATCAAAAGCTACAGTTTTGTAAATTTCACTTAAATGATTAATCAAATAAAATTCTATTGATTTGTTTCATTTCAGTCATTTTTAATGTAGTAAGCTGTTTTTCATTTTAGTATATGGTATTTTTTGGTTCATATTTTTGCATTCTCCCATTTTTTTACCTGTGTAAAAAAATGTTTCTGACCATAAGACAAGAGAAAGCTGCTTATACTATATTATTTGGATCATGACATTGTGACTTATGATATTGATTTAGGAACAGTTATTAATTCATAGTAAACACTATCAAAACAATGTCATGATTATTAACAAGTTAGAATTATTTATATATAATTTCCACAGGAATCATATAATTGGTAGTATCATATTATAGGGTTTTTCTTTTAAAAGGGCATCAAGAGGCTTATCTTTCCATTAGAATTTTCACTTCATAAATTCCACAAGGCATGGCTCAGCATGATTTTGTCTGCAAATGCTCTTTTTTGTTTATATTTTTTCATATTGCACCTCCTCATAATTTTACTTCATTTCACATCTATTTATGTATATTTGATTCTAGAGTAATAAATCTTTTTCCTTGAAAAATGAAATAGAACTTTTAACACTTGCAATTAATTAAGAAGTTGGAAATAAATGTGTTTATGGTTCGTCATTTGGCTGCTTCTGTATATGTTTTTACATGATCTAGCACCTTATATCAGGAGTCTACTATTTTTTTATCAATCTAAATTGCACAATTTCTTGCTAAAACTGACTCGAATATTTCCTTTTTACTCATCACATAAAGACTTCATGACTAAATTCTGAGAAGTTAATTTTGCACATTTTATCAACATTGCAAAGTAAATATAAATTAAAATCAATATTGTTTTTCATTTTTGATCAATAGTGTATTCACGATTATTTATAATTATCTTCTTTAAAGGGATCAATCAAATATGCACACCTTAAAAACACATTGTAGTGACTCATCACATATTCTCCAAGAAATACTTGAATTCACAAAGTAAAACTTAAAACTGCAAAGTCATACTAAAAACTTGTCTATCAAATTTCTGTGCTAATAATATTAAATTCAAAAAATGTACCCAATCAATCATCACACTTTGTCAGTGTTTTATGCATTCTCTCAATAAGATCTGAACTGAACACACAGAACATTTACTTTGTTAATCTTATTCTAAGAGGATATGTTTTAGTCCTCACAAATTTCTTTGTTTCTTATGTAGCTTGTATTGTCTGTAATAAACTTTATTTATTGTAAAAAAATGCCTTCTGATAATAGTTAAATATCAATGAACTCTGTTGTATTATAAACACTTATTATAAATCATTACTGCAAAGAAATTAACAACTGAGTATTACTTAGCTTAGCTAAATCAATAATATGAATATCATTCCATTTGGCTGTGATGGACACCTTAAAAAAATATTTTTTATTATTATGAGTCAGAGGTGAAACCCTGAGAATTATAGCTAAATCAGTAACATGAATAATGTTGGTTTTCTATTAACTGGACAGTGATGTATATCCTAGAAAATTCTTCTGTATTGCTACTTGGCAAAGATGAACACTTGATCAATAAAACTAAATCAATAACATTGATTTTTATAAATGTGATTTTAATTTATCAAAACTAGCATGTACTTTTAAGAAACACATTCTATGTAGTGCAACAAAACAAGAATCAATAACTATATCATTATCAAACAAAATCATTTTCTAAAATATCCAACTTTTAATTAATCAAGCAGTTGCACATATATTATAATAACAGTAATGCAATATAATAATAATTTTTGGAATTAAACAGCAATATATGTACCTCAACTATTTGTACACTAGATTATAGTAAAGGTTTAGGTAATTTAGTACATTAAATAGCAAATTTGACTACTAATTCATAAAGTAAAAGCATTTACCCAATTATCTCTTACTGAAATAGTGTCGGCACTAGTCAGACAAAAATCTATTCAACCTCAGTTTCAACTTTAATTTTTAAATAAAGAATTATAATTTCCTAAAAATTATTTGCAATGAAACAAAATAGTAAATTTCGATTTTAAAGTTCAAACAAAGTAAAATCTTGGATTTGGAACTCAATATACTACATTTGTTTTCAGCCATAAGTTTTAGAAAACTTTCTAAATTAATCTATAACATAACATTAGACTTAAGGGTTATTAAAACTCCAATCAATTTTCACTCCTATTGGAGTTTGTCAGAGAATTAGATATTAAACATGTATATCAAAACTAAGCAAAAGAATCGTCTATCTAAAGAATCTCTTCTAAGAAATTTTTTTTTATTTAGACCAAACATCTTCCTTAGATTATAATATGTTATTATTTATATTTTTGTGTTATATACAATATTTAAAGTTTTTATATGGCTCTTGTAGATAATGTGCCTTTTTCTGTACTGCTGCAGAAGATTACCTGTATTTCAAACTGTTTTTATTTCTCTTAGGCATTAAACAGGATGTTTTATACAGTTATATTATCATAAATATTTTACTTATCTATAATTTATTTCATTAATAATAATGTGCATTTGGAAAAATATGGAATAAGAAAGAAAAATCAGAAAGCAAAAGAAAATTAGTTTACTTTTGAATAGTTTTCATACCCTTGATTTTTCAAGTTTTCAGTGAAATTATTTTTGCAATGCATAAAATGTTTTCTTATGTATGTGGTTTTGACAGAATCAAAATTTTTTTTCAAGTAGAATGCCATTTTAATCTGTTTAAAATTCTTAGATTGATATCTTTGTACATCTAGCTTACTTAAAATAATCTAAGTATAGAGTCTCTCTCTTTCTTTTTTTTGAAAAAGATATCATTTTTATGACATCACAAAGCAAAATAGTAATCTTTTGTGTAATTAAATATAATTTGAATTAATAAAGTACTCTACTTCTGATATAACTTTGAAAATTAAACATATTTTTTTATAATATTTATAATAAGCCTTTAAATAATATTGTAAATATGTATACAGGGCTGGCACTTGCAGTTTGGCTGCTCCAGGCAAAGAGGTAAAATGCTACTCGTGTATAACAAAAATCAATAGAGATAAACTAAATCCGTAATGGTAAAATAAAACATGAGCAAAAAAGTTGCTATCAGTAATGTTGAAATTTTGATTAGCAAAAGATACTATTTTATTAATTTATGTTTATGGCACTAAATTAAAATTAGGGTTGCCCACAAAAAAAGAAAAGAGTCAATTCTAGCGTATAATTATAACATAAATACTAAAACAAATTATAGAACCAGTAAACAGTAAAGCTTAATTACATATTAAAAATACGTTTAAAACAAGAGTTAAACTTGAAAGTTTTTTCCTTACTTTTAATTCTGAGAATTTTTTATAATATCTTTAACATTAATTTCTTTAGCTAGTTCATGTTCAATGGCTATTATTCTCAATAGTTGTGTAGTGTAAAATTTTAATAATAAATTTTCATTTAGAGAAACTCCTTTCTCCACTTCCCACACTTATTGGGAGGGTAAGCAATCTACCTTTAAAACTGTACTGAGATTTGTAGCAAAATTCAGGTTTGATATGAATTTTAAAATCTCAATTGCACTTTCTTTTTTATTTTAGCTAAGCCAAAACGCTACTATCTCATCTGCCAGGTCCAGCACATTTATATCTGATGAATTCCCATCAGTTAACATTTTTTCTTGATCTTAACAATACTTTAGTATATCGTTTTGAAAAGTATCTTTTAAATCAAAAATGTTGTATAAAAATTGGAAAAGTTGCTATGGGTACTGATCAAATCAAACCTAGATTCTAGTGCATTGATAGCTTTATTTAATGTGAAAAAATATAACTCTGCCTTATATATATTTCAAATTCTATGGGATCATCTTATACCTCATGATAGAAATTAGCAGTCCATCAAACTCTATGACGTGACTGGATGAGCTCAAAATTAGCAGGTATATAAATTTTCTCGGTGAGTTCACAAGCATCTCAAAGCATTTCATTAAATGCTGTGGTAAATCATAGTCTAGCAAATGGTAAATCATAGTCTTTTGTCTGCAAGAGCTTACTTATAGGATTATTACAATTTAAGATTTTGTACTAAATTACTAGGCAGTATAGAACAAAAATTGTTTAACACAATTTAATAGTATAGAAGCTTCAACTCTTATAGAGTTGTAAGTCTACGAATTATATTAGAAATAGCAAGTAAAGCATTGTATATCCCTCCTAATTGATACCTTAGTGGTTTTAATGCATGTGTTTGGCTTTCCCAATGAATATCACTTACAGGTTCTAAATTAAGTCTGTGAGCGTATTTTAACAATTTGGTTTATTGAAAAGTTGATGAGGAAAAAAATAGATATATTTTTTGGACTATGTGTGTGTTAAAAAAATTCGTGACTTCGAAGGATTCTTTTGCCATGTTATTAACTAGCAAGTTTAATGAGTGACTGCTACATGGGAGGTAAAATGCTTGTAGATTTCACACATTTATTCTAGATTGTATTTCCAATTTATTGCCTCTCATGTTGGCTTGCTTATCAAAAGCCTGTCCCCTCATAGTCTGCAAATTCAATCCCAAAGTTTCATGTCTTTTGTTCATAACCAGACAATTTTTCAACCAGAAGAAAACCTAAAAAACTTTCATTAATTTTAATGGAAACCTTTTTTGGATTGGATTTATCATTGGGTACGTTCCTTACTAAGATTGTCATTTGCTCGATCTTGCTGATATCTGGAGTACAATCTAGAATTATTGAATAATATTTAGCATTTTTAATCTCACTAATTATATGAGATGTTATATTTCACATAAAAGAATAATTCATTTCAAATTTCTTTTTCAAGATAGTGCATTTTAACTTCCTCTTTTTTAAGCACTCTGCAGAGATTCTCTTCCATTGCTGGATCAAACTGAGCAAGTAATTGAATAATTTGTAAAAAATTATCATTACAGAAAATATAAAGTTTGTTACTTGTACCTCAGAGGGCTAAACAGTTTTAAGCAAATATTTCTACTGCAATAATTTGTAGAAGCTCCTTGTACCAATGATTTATTTCTGCGGTAATGACTTTTTGTGAGTGACTGCCAATCATTTTAGAGTACTCCTTCCTTACTTAATTCAATCTAAGGCTTTTGACTCTGGATATGTTTTTTATAGGTTTCATGTTGATTTAAAGTCTCAGAGAGGTGTTTCCAATCTTTAAAACCTTCAATAGAAAGGGAATTTAAAATAAAACCAAAAAGTTTGCTGCAAAATCATTAAACACTGTCTTATATAGTTTAATAAATTAACCAGTTATGCATGACTTTTTCACCATTTTTCATATTTCTCAAATATTAATAAGTGCTAAATCTTCAACCATTATCATTATATGGAAAACTGTATTCCTTTAATGGTTGAGGTAGTCCTTTTAACAAAAAATATATATCTTCTTATGATAAGCTAGTTGGCGTGGAATTCAGATCTGAATTTATTACTGTACCAAATGTCTCTTTTGATATTTCTGAAGTAGGTGCAGTAGACGTCCCTAGAGTTAGTTCAATGGACGTCCCTGGAGTTGATTCTTTGTATGTTCCTGGGGTAAGCTTCACTTGAGCAATATTGGTATTTTGATTGGTAATGACTTCAGGATTAAGATTTGAAGCAGCTTCTAATATTCCTGTGTTATCATCATTCCTTTTCATGCCTTGAAGCCAACTTAACAGACTTCCAGCCTGTTTTTGAATTTGAACTTGCTTTTCGACTCTTTTTCTTTTATATTGAGCACATGATAATTTTTTACATCTATCAGACATTCTAAAAACAGAAACACTTAAAATTAAGAAAATGTTTTGATTAAAAAAAAAAATCACTGTTTTATTTAAATGGAACAAAGGTGTTTTAGAGTATTTTTTTAATGTTATAAGGCAATATTTTGCTGTCTTTGTTTAAGGTATAATGTAAAAAAAAAGTACTTTATAATCCATGACTGTCATTTTGGATTTAATTAGGCTTCAAAGTTTGATTAAAACCTAGTGTCAATCATAGACTAGAATTTATTTTTTTAACACCATAACCTAAACAAAGTCAGCAAATTTATCAAACTTATCCAAATTTAAATTTAAAATGCCAATTATATTCTATTTTCTAAGCAGTTAACATATTTCCCCAACAATTTTAGTAAGACCTTAGCCAATACCAATTCATTGGTATCGGCCAAGCTAATACAAATGGAATAGACCTATACCAAGGGATTAATATATTCATCATTGGGTGTTTTTCAAAAACAATTTTAATAAAAATTTAAAAAAAAATAGAACCGACTTTAAAAAAGAGCATTTAAAAGTATAAAGTTATTTTTTAACCAACTTCACTGAACTGATGTAAATTAAATCCATATATTTTTTAAAATCAGGTGCCTTATGTTTTTTTTTCCTTTGGAAATTAAAGGGAAAACTTTAATTTTTTTTGCATCCCTTAATATTAACCCCAAAGGCAAAAGGAGTAGTTTTCTAAAAGTTTCAATTTTGCCTTTTATTTGGATTCCCAGAGGTTTTATTCACATCAAATTTTAATTATTTTGGAAACTAGTTTTTTTTCAACCCCTAAATGTTATCCCCAAAATTGGGAGTTGATATTATAAAATAACTTTTTAACAATGTGTTAATATACCCTATCACACACATAAAATAAAAAAGATCATTCAAATTGGAAAACTTAAATTTTTTCCCACCCTAAATTAACTCTAAATGTGAAGAGGGTGGTTTTTTAAAAGTTTTAGTTTTGCATTTTATTTGCATCTCCAGTGGAAGTTTCCCATCTAGTTTTAATTGTTTTCAAAAACTTTTATTTTTTATCAACCCCTAAATATTCCCCCAAAATTAGGGGATGGCATTTTAAACCACCTTTTAACAATGGTACCGATCTGTTAACCTACCCTATCAAACAAAAAAAAAATCATTCAAATTGGTTGAGATATGCCGAAGTAATTGCTGGACAAACATAAAAAAAACAAAAATTGAGATCAAATTGATAACCTCCTTTTTTGTAGTCAGTTAAAAATACATGAAAAAGCCTCATTATAAAAGAAACATCTTGTAAAAGCTACTTAAATATTTCTTGAGAAAAACTGAATAATTATTCTACATACCTTACTTTTATAACACAATTTAAAAAAAAGGCCCAGTAAGTAGTAATTGTATTATAACACACTGTACTTCACTAGCAACCAATCTGCAAGACTGTTATTCCATAACTAAAACAATATAACTGCCTTTTTTCCTTATATAGTCACAGTTAAAATCATGCGAAAACTTGTGTGGACTGATTGTTCTGACACACCCACTTTTTTGTTCTTGTTTTGACAAATTAAGACACACAATAAAAAATTTTATTACAGATCTTTGTATGTGTGTCTATTTATTTAAATTATAATAAAAAGAGTGATTTTGTTTATGTTTTAAGTTATTTCTAAGTGTGAATTTATTATGCTTGTTAAAAGTTTCCTTGAATTTAAAATATTTTGACATTTAAAATACTTAAAAATATATTGTTAATATATATACATATATTAATATATTTTATTAAAATTCAATGTTTTAATTTTTTATTAGATTTAAATGATATAATAAAAAATATTAATTTTTAGTTAAAAAGGTTTATTTTCTTCATAAACTAGTTAATTTTACAGCCAATTTGCCACCTCCTATGGTTGCTGCCCCAAGCAGGGGCCCACTTACCCACCCCTAGTGCCAACCCTGATCTATAATAAGTATGAATATGTTCTAAAATAAAAAATTACTTTAAACCCCATTAATGATGCTTTTGTCTCTATTTTTATTTAGCTGTGTAAACGAAGAAATGCTTAAAATACTAGATATGTTTGAACATTTATGGCTGTTACAAATTGAAATTGGGTGAAATTTTTTTGTTTAGCTACTTATCAAGGAAAAATGACATCATTTTTGACTTCTTTATATTTAATAAGCTTTAAAGAAGCAGAAATTTCACATACTGAAGATATTGATTGTATTAAAACTACAAATAAAAGTCAATGTACTCAAGGCCAATATAGTGAAGAAAAGAATGAATTTTTTAGAAGTAGAACTGGCAAAGTTAAGAAAAATTGGACATGGAAGAGAAACCTCAAAAGTGTAGATAAATTATTTCGATCGTATAAATGTATATTTGTCTCCTGGGAACCCAATCAACCTTTAAGGTTATTTTTTAGTAATGGCTCAATTGTTAGTATAAAATTAAATCATGATAATAATACTTTAGAAAAAATAGATATTGATAATCATTTAGTTGGAAAATGTATTCCTAGTCGAATAGTTGATGTTGTAATTACTCAAAATTGTATGTATATAACATATTGTGAGCCAAAGTTAACTCTTATTCATATTAATCAAGAAGTTTCTACCTTTTCCCTCTTCCATGGCTTGTTTGGCACTAAAAATGAGCCTAAAATAAGTCATGTTGATCTTATTGGTCCTATTAGTAAGAGCATTGAAAGACGATTATCTTTGAATGCTTCAAAAGATTTCTTATTAGTATGGTGGAAATTTTGTGGTGATGATGTTTTGCCATGGTCTCCAGTGACATTTTCATCTGATCGTGTTAATATTGTAGTGTATTCAATTAGTGAAGGATTTGAAGCAGTATGTAGTATCAAAGCATATGGAGAACTTGTTTTTGCTAATTATAGCAAACAATATTCCAATCGAATTTTAACATTAGAAACACTGAAGAATGAAAAAGAAGAAGATATTAACATCTGTGCATATGAAATTGCTGGAGATCAATATCATCATATATTTTTATCGAAGCTGCCATTGCGAGGTAAACTTCTTTCTTATGACTGGAGTACAAATGAAAAATTACTTGTATCAGATTCAAATCAAATACTTTTGATATATGATTTGAAAAAGCAAACTTCTATTGTGACTAATCTTTTATTTTTACCAAAACAAATAGCTTGGCACCCTCAAAATTGTATTGCTCTTGTCATTGGATCAGAAAATCAATTGCAATGCTTTGATTCTGCCTTAACTTGTGTAAAATTTCAGTTATTTTATAAATCAGGCTCAGAGTATAACATTTTAAATATAAACTCGTATCTTTTTCAATGCTGTTCAATTCAAAAAGTCCTTTGGCAGAAATCAGATTTTTCTAGTTCTTGCTTATTTGTTTTAGACTCTAATTTATCTTCCATTTTAATTCTAACATTTTGTACTGGAAGCATTACACAAAATAATCTGACTGCAGTAGAATTAATCAATCAGTATTTAAAATCTAATTCTGTTGATGAGGCAATTCTTTTGCTAAAAAGTTTAAGTTGGAGCCATGAAAGTGAACTCTGCTTTCAGTGTCTGTCAAATATTACTAATTATTTATTTAGGAAACCTTTTAACTTAGAAACTCAGTCTGGTTTAGAACTTGCCTTAGGTACTTTTTTTGATAATATTGATATTTTTCCTAAACGTGTTATTAAAATGTATCAACGAAGACTTCATCACATTGCAAGAAGGTTTTTTCATCATCTTTTACGCCATTATCAATTTCGCAAAGCTTTTCTACTTGCTGTGGATTTAGAATACCAAGATTTATTTTTGGATATTTTTCATGTTGCTCAGCAAAAAGGGGAAAATTTTTTAGCTGTAGTTGCTTTACGTAAAGCAGAAGAATTAGATACTTCATCAGACAGCTGCTCTTGTTCTTCTTATACTTCTAAATCTGGTACTTCATTAAGTGGTGAATCTGTGATTTCAGACAGTCAAATAATATCATGTGCTAATAATTTTGATACAACTCCTCACTCTCCATATGAATTGCCAGTAAGAAATCAACCACAGCTGTCAGAAGGATGGTTGAATTCACTTAATAACACTACAGAGATATCTCAGGATTTTCAATTGAATAATTCTCTGCCTGGTTTAATGTCTCATCCAAAATTATATGCTCCTTTTTCTTCTGTATCAAATGAAATGAGCTCTGGCCAACTTTGTGAATCAGATATAAATTTACCATCTACCTCTTATTCTAGACCATTTTCAGAAGCATATGAGCCTGATTTTCAAAATGTGCGAAAATCAAATCTAGAGACATCAGTGAATGCAGAAAGTAGACAAACAGTTATTTATGAGCATGATGAAATGCATTGTCACAATTCAAAATCCTCCCGTGCTTTTGAAAATAGCATGAAGTTAATGTCATCATGTTCTGGATCATTACCTGTATTTCATACTGGGGAAGCAAAATGCTCTGAAGTATCTATTCAAAGTAGTACTTTACCATATATAATTGATGAGCAAAATAAGATGTCAAGTTATCACCAAGAGCAATGTCTAACATCATATAAGACAGAAGTACAGGATATTCATAAGAGTAACTTACTATATAGTCCTAGCTCATATTTTAGGCCATTGCCAGATTTTCCTAAGGAGGTTTCAAGATGTTCCCAAAAATCTAATCAAATTAAATCTCTGGCAATGACTGATAAACAACGTAAAATTTATCAAGGTCAGCAGATGCAATTCCAAAATTTATGTGACACAGAAATTCCAAATGCTACTAAAAGTAAAATGAAACATATTTCCACACCTAATTCAAGACAACTACCAAATTTTCCAATGCAAAGTTTAGTATGTTCACAAGAACCTTCCATAGAATTTTTATCTGATATAACTGATATTCAAAGCAAACATATTCATTCTTATCAAGAGGATCATCTAGCTGTATCTAACCAATTTCCACATACAAGTAAGAATAATTCTAACCTCAGTTTTTTAACATGTTCTAGTACAAAGCAAAACTTTTTATCTAATTCAATATCTTCTGAGAAATTTGAATCATTCTGTGGTAATAATACTGAAACTAAGGCACTATTGGATCAATATGAGGGAACAAATAAAAAGAGTGAACTTCCACAAAATGAGTATTTGAATTCATATGCAAAATCTTTAACTCTTAATGATGTTAATTGTAAAACATATTTTACTCCAAATCACAGACCATTACCTGAATTTCCTTCAAATATTAATAGAACTTTGAAAGAACCTTTATTGTCAACTACTGATGTTAAACCATGTGTAAATATAGATCAGCAACCAAAAGCATCTGAAGAAAATAATGCTTCAATTTCTTCAGCAAGTAAACTGATTGAAGATACTGAAGAAATTGAAAATGCACGAATTAAACTTGTTCATTTTGGTATTATATAATTCTTAATGTATTATATTTATATTTAATTTTGTAATTTAGTCAAAATATATTCTATAATGTTTGTATGTATTTTAATTAAATGCATTTAGTTTTAGAGTTATGCCTTACAAAATAATTACATGTTTTCTTATTTTAATACTGAATTTCTTTGTGATTTACTGTATTTTTATATAGTAATTTATTTTATTAAAAAATATAAGTGTAATTATACATAAATTATCTACAAAATCTCAATTTAATATTGTGAATTTATTTTTTATTGAATATGTAATGAAAATGATCTTTAACCAAAGACATGATATCAATATAACCAATACTAATACAGTTCGCAGAACATTTGAAATAGAAAAAAAATCACAATTGTGATCTGCTTTAATTCTGATTGATTAAAAGTATTTTTCTGTTTAAGTTCTGTGATCAATTTTGAAGTATGTGTCAGACTGCTTTTCTTTTTATCTTTTCTTGTGTGACATGCTGAATACTGAGTTATAATTTTGGCCTATAAGTTCATAAAATTTAAGATAATATATCCTGACAACTGTTAAATTAAACAATTAATAAATTGAAATCATTCATTTGGTTGCACTTTTTTAAACCTTTAGAAAATTTGGAAATTTTTATGATCCAATTTTCTAGAATTTTTAAATGAATATAAAATTGAAATTTTTCAAATTGCACAATTTCGCTTATTGTTTGAAGAAAGTTAATGATAATGAAGATTAGTTGCATAGAAAGTAATTAAATATTTTCATTGTTACTTTATTAAAAAACTAAACCAATACACTTATTAACACTATAAAATTGCTTAGATTTTATAATTACTATATTATATTTTATGTACCTTTAGTGTGATTAAAAACAATGTGTTATGGTACCCAAACCAAAAATTATTGTTGCTGTTGATTTTTAGTATTTTCCTTCAAGTTACTGTGCAATATATCAAATGTATTTCAGATTTGTTTTATTGTTAGTGAAGTAAAAATTACCTGTTCTGTTAGCTGCTATACTTCTCCAAATTAATGTTCTTCCTTCATTGAATTTAAACAGCAGGCATTAAATGGTTTTGAAAATTTTTTTGTTCAGTTTTGGTAATTGGAGTTTTTGACATTGGTTCTTCCATAAATCCAAAATTGTTTGAATTCAGTTAGTTATTAAAAATTTATTCTAAAACTTATTTCCCTACTAAACATTGTTCTTTGCATATTTATTTATTTCTGAATGGTTTTCCTCCAGTTTTTGTTTCCTAACAATTACTTTCATATAGAACATTTCATACTGCCTATTCATTAAAAGTAATTTTTTTTGTAATGTATTTACCTGATATTGAGTCAAATAGGATGCATTTTTTAACGCAACATTTAGTATAATTTTAAAAAATAGAAACACTTCAAGTCTTTACTTATTATATTTTGCTTTAGTGAAAAAATACTTGGGTATTCAAACTTTTTTTTATTGAACTTGTATTTAAAAATGTTTTCAAAACTATTCCATAAATTATGATTTTATTTCAATAACTCTTATTCATAAATTTGACTTGTGACATTTTAAATTTTATATATGAAATCTGATTTTTGAAGCATTTAATCACATTATTTACAAAATAATATTAAAATATTGAAATGAAATGGCAGACTTAATGGTCACATTTGTCCATTTCATTCAAACATGTGATTTTAAAACAAAGAAATTTGCTTAAAAACTGCTTAGCAAGTTTCTATATTTATTTAGGTATGAATTATTGAAATATTGAAAAATAAATAATTAAGTGAATAATGATTTCTTCAATATGTTTAACAGTTATTGCAGGTATCGTTTAGCAAAATTAGTGAATAGGCATGCCAGAGAAGTAGAATATAATGTGGTTGTGAATAGAAAATGATTATATCTATTGAATGAGTTATCAGTTAGAGTTGCTTAACATAATAGCTCTCTCTCTTAGTTTTACTTTATTTAAACAAAGTATACCTGTTGGTTTTTTCAGAAAAAGTAAACTGCGGGATCATTTGTAAAACTTAGTTTTCATTAAATTAACATTTTGTTACTTTATTTCTGTGGTAAAAACTTATAGAATTTATTTACACGTGTATGTATATATAAACATTGGGCTATTTTGAATCAGTACTATTTAAATTTCTAAACTATTTTCATAACCCTTTACTGCTGTCATACCCTTTCTAACTAGAAGAATTATTTCTGCTTTTTATTATTTAATGTCGTGGATTTTCTGTATATTTTATCTCAATGTGACAGACAAGTTAATTTTTTAAACGATTTATGTAATTATTGAAATTTTGGTCTGATGTTGAGTGAGGTAATTGTTTATTGTAATTGTTGAATGAAGAGAAAATTTTTTAAATATCTATTGTTACTATCCAGAATAAATTTGCATTTGTGATATCTTAATTAATAAGTATGTTATCTGTGATTTACAATGTAAATTTATCTTGGCTGATCAATTATTCTTTTACCTCTTAATTATGTTAAAAATTTGTATGTAAGCATTTCTTTTATAACAAGACACATAGTAATATAAATGCTCATTATTTTTTATAAAATTTTTTTTTAAAAATATCTCAATGTATTGCTACCTTAATCTATATGTCATGATCTTAGCCTTCGTGTGCTAAAATAACCATTCAGCAACAAACCATACAAACCAAACTGAACCTCTATTGGCTTTTAATAACAGCCTTCTGACTGGAAATAATGGATTTACGTTATTAATTTTGCATTTATTTACATCGAAAATCGGCTACTTTAAGTATTTTTATTGCTTATTTCAATAATGTTATGAATAAAATGTTTCTAGAAATTCATTTTGTATCATAAAATTACAGAATTTAATTTTGCATCAAAAGATAAGGAGATTGTAAGATATGAAATTTATGTTTGGAGCTAGAACTTATAATGGCAGTATCAAGAGATCTTTCACAAATTTTTGAACATATTCCAATTTGAAAAAAAAAGGAATGCTTTTGAATTTTCTATAATTGTTAATTATGCCTAGACTGAATTCACTTCAATTGAAAAAGTGTTTTAAATAAGGAAGTATTTTTATTGTAAAGAGAAAGTATATATATTCAATTTAGAAAGTTATTTTGTATAATTTTCTGTGTTACTATGAAAATTACATGAACAACTCTGCATGATTTTTACATTTTATAAATATGTAAAAAGAATGTTCTTTTATATTTATTCGTTTCTTTAAAAGTTTTAAATTAATTACATGTAATAATTTAATTCATTTTTAACTTTTAATGAATTTATATTTTACAAGTTTGTAGTACTCTTAATATTTACATAGCTGTAAAATTTTATATTTGCTGCTCATTTTTTTATTAAAATGCATGTACTTTTTCATTTTTATAAAAAAAATTGAAGTGTTTTATGCATTGGTGTTCCTGTATATGTACATCAAATTAACATATAGATGTGATATTTTTAATAAAAAAGAATAATTTTACTGTTGCTTTTTTGAAGAAAGTTTATTTTTATTATAATTTTTTCATTAAATGTTGAATTTGCATTAATTAAATTCGTTGTGAAATTTCATACGAAATAACTTACCAAAAACTTATTCAATAAATAACAAGTAAAGCAGGAGGTATGATATGGTGTATTGTACAAATTGTGCATTTATAAATAATGAAAATTTCTGCTTCATTAGGTATTTGACAACTTGGTATGTATTCATACTAATAATAAAAAGAAGCATATGAATTAATAAACTATATTTATGATTTTACTGTTGTACAGATTTTTTGCCAGAGATATCTTATGCGAAATACCTTTGATAATGATCCGCATATAACGAAACAAATAATGTAAAGATTTGTTATTTTTTCATCATTGTTCTAAAGTAAATGAGTATCATATATGTTAAATAGGAAATTGAAAATTTCATTTTGCAATAAGTCCCATTTGATGAAGAAATCTCAAAATTTGTAATATAAAAGTAATATCTTTTACACATTTAGATTACTATTCTAGGGAAGACTGACGTTAATAAGAATTTATTCGAGAAGTGGAATGCAAAAGGGATTGTTTCACAACTAAATGTTGTAAAAGTAAGGGATTCGTGTGCAATTTAAAATTTAATTTGTTGCAATAAATAAGATTTGAATCAAGATAAATAAGAATTTGTCCTATAGAGAAAACTTAAAGTTTTTACTAGTATTTTCTTTCTTTTTTTTTTTCTTCATTTGCTAATGTACTGTTTAAGTTCACAAGATTGACATATATTTAAAGCTTTTTCGTACTTCGGCTTTATACTGTATAAATGAAAAAATATTTAAGCAGTTACATTTAAAACTAAATACTTAACATTTATCCAAATACAAATGCTGTCATTAAGAAAGGAATTAATATCGAATAGCCCTTCTTACGTAAGAATCTATAGATCTACATGTCCCACAGTGAAAATGTCTCTACAGATTGACGAAACACATCTCACCGATATTGGTTACTCCTGTCAGTAGTGTTGTAATGAGGGGAAAAAAATGGTTTATTCCCTTGGGAATTTTAAAAGTTTCCGGGAATTTTGAAAGACCTCGAGAGTTTTAAAATTTTTCAGCTGATTTAGAAATTTTTTCTTTTTTATCAAATATTTCTTAAAATAAATGAAAGTCCACTTATTTTACAATTTCTACTACTAATTACGGTAATAGAAAGTTTTCTAGGAAAACAAAAAGAATTTTGTGTTAATGACCAATTTAGAATAACTTCAAAATGTTGAGAAAATATTTTTTCTTTATTTCTCTATATGAATTTAGGAATTTATAACGACAGAGCATGGGAATGTCTATATTTATTTTGACAATAATGAAAAATATATCTTGATATATTTTATTAAATATTAATTCATAATTTTTATTATTTTAGCAAGTATTTTTATTTTTCTCAGTGCTAAACTAATTAACTTCTTTACTCTAAAAGACAGACTTCTTCATGTATATAAGACAAAACAAATAAAAAAAAAGACTGGTTGAGTTTATTCCCTCAAAATTCCCAATGTTTCCAAAATTTCACGGTTTATTCTCAAAATTCTCGAGGAGTAAATTTCCGTAATTCAAAATTACCGGGAACTTTACATCTCTACCTGTCAGTAAGACAGGCGAAAAAGTTTCGTCCCTCTTTTGAAGAATTTTATCGCGCCTGAAATACGGAGAAAAATAAATCTTTGTTGTATTTAATATTCACCATTATTGCATGGTGAATATCAACATTTACCGATGTATATCAGGAATAAGGATATTTGGTAAATACTTGGGACATACACCAAGAGACTATGTGAATGTCGACATTCTCCAAACTTCGGTCTTTCACAGTAACATATATATTTAAAATTTTGCAAACGTAGTCTTAATGTAATCACGAGACATTCTGTTTAAAGTTTTATAATTTAGAGATGGAGTTTCTAACCTCTTCTCTCTACATGAATCCGCTTAAAAAGAACAAATTTCTACATATAAGTCTAATTTTTTTCTATAATACGGCGTGCCTCATGATTGTGTAATATTTCTAATTGCACGTAAAAATAACAATTTAATTGAGAAAGTTAACAAAAGATTGAAAGTAGTTCATTTGCTTTGTTTCATTATGTTTGTACTTTGATGATAAATTTACAAAATATTGTACAAACCCTAATAGACATCTGAGATACTATAGATCATTTTTAAATTTCCATTTATCCCCTAGGATTCTTAGATCCGTTGAGAATCCCTGATTTAAGTAACTGTTTAAGGCAGAGATGCTTGAGGTATTCTAGTGTTGATCTTACAAGTGTACATTACAATACAACTACTTGCGATGTCACTTTTTACGAGGTGCCGTTTTACAGGGTGACAACTTTATACTGTTGACAAAATTGTGTTGCTTTTGATTGGTTTAATTCATGCCCACCACTTTTTATAATTTCATTTGCTTAAGAGATCTTAATGTTAGTAAAACAAATAGGTAGTTTTTATTTCTTGGTTTGAAATAATATGCCAAACCAACGACGACAAATAATTGCTTTATTTGAGAGTGGATTAAAGCAAATTCAGATTGTCAGAAAGCTGAATATCCACAGACAAACGGTATCTCGTACTATAAAACGATTCTTGGAATTTGGCCATGAAGGCGATAAACCTCAAAAACCAAAAAAAAAAAAAAAAAAAAAAAATACTGAACATAAATGAAATTTACAAAATTATCAAAAACGAATTAACCGAAATCCCAGAAACTCAATGAGTAAAATAGCTAAAGAAATAATGGTTAATAAGAGAATCAGTTAGACAAATTGCAAAACAAGAACTTGGACTTAGGCCATATAAACTTCGAAAAGTACAAAAACTTACTGAGCAAAACGAGCGTACACTGTGGCAAAGATGTCGAGCTTTCCTTCAAAAGTTTGCAAAAGGCACATGCAAACATTTCATCTTCATGGACGAAAAACTCTTCACAATTGAACAATCCTATAATCGACAAAATGACCGTTATTGAGCATCTGATCATCCTGAAACTTTTACAAGAGTAGAACGTTGGCAAAAACCACAGTCAGTTATGGTTTGGTGAGGCATTTGTGAATCTGGAAAAACTCGATAGGTTTTCATAAGATGAATGTGTCGAAATGAGCAAGTCCATATATTGCAATGGGATTTTACAGTCAGTTTTACTTCATTGGGCCCAAAAACATTTTAAAAACAGCATCTGCACACTTCAACAAGATTCTTCCCCTTCTCATAGAGCAAAGGCAACGCAAGACTGGTGTCAAGCAAATCTTCCACATTTTATACCTGTGGGAATGTGGCCCCCTTATTCACCTGATTTAAATCCAATGGACTATAGTGTATGGTCTATTCTGCAATCAAAAGTATGCTCTAAGCCACATCGAAGTTTGGAATGCCTAAAAGCTACTCTAAAGAAGGAATGGGCTAAATTAATGCCTGATGAACTGCGGCTCAATGCAGAAAATTTTACGCGACGTTTAAGGCTCTGTATCGATACCCAAGGGAGCCATTTTGAAAATACTTAAATATGTTGTATCTAAAAGAATGATTTATTTCTTATTTATTACGAAAGAGCTTATGAAAATATCAGTTTCTTAGAGATCGATGGAAATATTCATTCAGAAGTTTAAAAAAATTGCTTACTTAATTGTGACTACATTATCGTAGTATACGTAAAAAAAAGCAGCGTTTTTCCCGGAAGTTATGGCAAAAAATATTTATTCACATTAGTTTTGGTAATTTCTATTTTGAATCTGTAAATAGTTGTTTATATGATTTTTTTTAAATGTAAAAGAGGAATAAATTTTTATAGATTATATTGTGTTCTTAATGGAGATCACTAGAGGTAACATCTTAAAATTTATTTTCCTGATCGAAAATTTAGTCTGATTAATTGTTTTAATGATATTTTTATGACATTTATTTGACTGAATAATAAACTTTAAAAGTGGAGAAATTCAAATGTAACCATTGCATCATATATTACGTATTATGTATCACTTATATATCATACATACTCAATTATGAATCAATTACAGTTTCGTTATAAAACCATTTAAAATTGTGTTGATTAAAATTTAAAAATGCTTCTTTCTTTACTCCGATTCTTTAATCTCCTTTAATTTGTCCAACTATGACTTTATTAATCAGTAAAATTATGTGCTGAGAACACACATGAAGCGTATCGAAGCAATAAAAATGTAATGAAGTAGAAATTTTATTTCTTGATCACACGTTTGAAAGGAGTCGCGAAATCATTTCATGTCGATCATAAGATATTTTCCAAGAAATATATATTTAGATATATATATATATATATCTTATAAAATATAATATTCAATCGATATTTATTTAGTAATTTCTAGATTTGATGTATATAATGACACATTCATATACAATTTTGAATTTCATTTGATAATTATTTTCTGATCACAGTTTATGTAGAACATACAGAGAGTAATATAGAATGTGTTTAGATAAAATATTTTGAACACTACATTCATAAGCATACAGAGATTTTAAATGCATTTCATTATTTAAAACACATTACTCACTAGAATGCAACGCATTTTTTGACAGCTTTATAACAATAAAATCATTCAAAGTAAAAATATATTCAGCCTACTTTAAAATAAGTTATTTTATCAAAATACATGCATAGTATTTTTACACTGAATATCACCTAGGAATGAAAGTACATTAATATACATTTATACTAAAAATAATCAAGCACATATAATTATTAAACATTTAAATTTTATAAAAAGACACAATCATTGATTTTCCAAAAATTCAAAATCTTCCTGACTTTATTCTGATAAATGAACAATATAATTTGATTTATTGTTTTAAAAATGAAAAATGCAAACATAAAGACTTAGTTTTAAGAAAACTACTTGTTTTTTAAATTTAATTGCCTTTTTTGCATGCTTGTTTCTTTTAATATAAAAGTTTAAAATAATGTATTCTTGTTTTAAAAAGTTTACAGGGATGTAGACACTTTGTGAAACATGTTACAATACAAATTCAAATGTGAAATAATAAAGAAAACTTGAAGACTATTTTTATATATTACATAAGAATCAGAATTTATTACTATGTTAAATAGTTGCTTATATTGCTTTATCTAATTATTATTATTATTATTTAAAAAAAACGGTGCGTTTTATATTGCTTAAACTACAATAAGAAATTTATTGAAGTATGATTATCAGTGAGAAAGATTACTGCACGGATATAGAATAAAAATATTCGAAGCTGTAATTTATAATTAATGTTTTCTGGCTTGTAATATGAGCTTATTTTTAAACACATGCATTCTGAAAGAAGAAAAATTCATTAATCTCTATTAATATATATATATATATATATATATATATATATATATATATATATATATATATATATATATATATATATATATATATATATATATATATATACATATATACATATATATATATATATATATATATATATATATATATATATATATATATATATATATATATATAACAATACTTACTAGTAAAAAATTAAAGTGTTGCTTAAATTTTGCCAGTTTTTCTCTGTCTTTATTTACTATGTATTTAAGACTGATTAAAAATATAAGTTACTTTCCTTACTATTTTATTAAAATAATTACCTCATATTTGAAAAAAATAAAAATATGTGGATCAAACACATTTGTGAATTGAAACGAAATTAGCTGAATGGCATGAAATGAACTTAGATTTTATTCGGCATGATTTTGTTCAGATAACATGTTGCTTAAAAATTGTGGGATTATATTAAAATATTAGCATCCTCATAATGATTCTCTATTTGTTGTGATATCATATCCCTTTAAGAAGTTCTAGAGAGTTAGAGACTGTATATTTTTAAGACAACAATTAAGTAACCAGAAAAGTTCTGTCGCTTTTAGATAAGACGAATGCCACACTAATCCGAAAAGAGATTTAGTAATATAGTAACAAGGTTATTAAATCCTGTTTGCTTTATGAGAACAAATTGGCGCAACTCACAGCACAAATTTGGCATCGCAAATTTTTTTCCAGTGATGAATCCTTCGAAGATGCAACACGATCGGTACGCCAACAGTCTTAAAATGGTGAGGATATGAAAAGGGCTATTGAAAATGATACTTCTCCAATGTGCCAGGAACTTATAATTAAGTTCCACGTATCTAATTAAACCGTTCGTGCTCTTTTATACAATCTGGAGAAGGTGTTGGAGCTAAGCAAATGGCTTCTTCACGAACTTACTGAATGTAATAAATTTCATGGGTTATTCATATGTTCATCACATCTTTCCCGCCAGAAAAATGTACCGTTTCTGGATTATCCACTGGCAAGTGATGAAAAATGGATTTAGTACAACAGCCACAAGCGTTTATATTATTGGTTGTCACGGACAGAACCGATTCGAAGGACTGCAAGGTTTCACTACATTACCAGAAGCTGTTGCTGTGTGTATGGTGGACATCGGCTGGCATTTTTTACTATGAGTTCCTTACACGTGGCCAGACCATTAATGCTTCTTTCTTCATGTAGCAATTGGAACGTGTGTAAGAGCCCTGCGTCAGAAACAACACTGGTGAACAAGAAAAGCAAGAACGCACACCATAAAATGTGATTCTAAAAGCGATTACTTCCATAGAATGGGAACTTTTTCTCCAGCCCTCTTACTTCCTAGACATTTCCATAAGTGATTATCACTTGTTCTGTGCCTGGACTATTATATGTCAGTGAGACGATTCCATGATGCTGAAAAGATCAATATCGAAGTGGCTCATTTTTTTCCTTCTAAAGACCTAGCATTTTATTGCAATGGCATACATCAGCTTGTATCACGCTGGGAGAATGTTGTTGCATGTAATGATGCATACTTCGATGAATAAAGCCCGTTTCGTCATACCAATATTGCATCTGAAATTTTTATGATACACAGCGACAAAACTTTTCTGGCTACCTGATGCACATGTTTTTCTGTGGTATTTAAGGAAGTACGAGCCATGTTGAATATCAAAAATATTTTGATGTTTTGAAAAAAAACCAATAATTAATTTTGCAAATTTAGAATGTTTTATTATATATGAAAGGATTATTTGTCATAGTTAACTATTTTTTAGATGAATCATTTATTATTTCAAAAATATATTTTTATACAATCTGTTCATTTATGGTATTCTATTTTCAAATATTAAAATACGAGTAAACATTTTATACATAGTGATTTATTCATATAGCTGTAAGAGTTTTTTTTTTGTAATTGTAATAAAATAGAATGACCAGTTTTTTTTTATTAAAATAGTACTTGTACATTTGAATAAAATTTCGAGTATAACGTTTAACATACATTCTTTAATATTTAAAATCGGAAATATTAAGAGTTTAACAATTATTCTGCTTAATATTAAAAAGTCTTAATATGATATCATTCAAAATTTAAGCAACAAGCAGAAAAATTAATATTTACAGCCAAAGAAATGACCTGCAATCATAAAATGTTTAATTGATATATGAAAACTAAGCTACTCGAAAAAAAGATAGTGTACCTTCATACAGCAAAGAGTATAGATAAGAATATAATACAAAAAATTTATTTTGAGCAAAAAGTTGTTTTGAGCTCCAGAAATGAAAATTTACAGGCAAAATTTTAATAATAAACAAACATCTGAGTGACCCAGAATAGGTGGTGGCCATTTATTATCTTGTAAATCAGTGGTGAGTGACGAAATTCCTGACAAAATGCTCGCCCTTTTTTTCTAATGATATATGTTACATTTCAGTTAAATTCCATTATACCCTAAAACTGTTAAGACAAAAATGTTGCAATTATAAAAAATATTAAATTGCATTAAATTAAGTTCCTACCCAAAGTTATATCACAAATTAATTGTTTCTGCACATATTACATTTTAATCCCTTAGAAGATGAAAATTTGAATGTTGATTTTCAAAGAAATTTTTATCATTTTGAATTTGGATGATTACTTTCAGTTTATTTGAAATTCAAGCAGAGTTTTTATATCTGAGATCTTACTATAGTCTAATATTTAAGTTTTTTAGTCGTGAAATTATCGCTTAATTTTTTTTAAAAAAAACTTTAATTATTCAGACATTATCATTGTAGTCCAAGCTTGACATTTAGCTTTATCAATAGGTTGATGGAAATGACAAATTTAATATGCTATGTGATTATGACTGATTTTACGTTGAAAAAAAAAATGAATATGTTAACGAATTTATTAATGGTATTACAAATCTAAGATAAATTTTTCAAAGGACTTGAGCTCAAGTCTGGTTAGGACTCTATAACTCATCATTGGCATTAGAAATAGTTAGTAGGCAAAATTTTAGTTCTGTCAGTTTGCTTAACTTGGAAAATCAAAACATAGGAACTATATCATGAGCAGAGATAAATGGAAAACCGGAGATCATATTCATTCAAGACCATATTTTCTTCTTTTGACAGCTTAATGAATCACAGGTCTAATGCTATAATTATCTTATAGTTTGACCTTTCGCTATGCAAAGAAAGAATGATCTGGTGATTGACAAATCACCAGTCAAATATTATAGTTATCTTTTAACTGAAAGTTTTGCTTTTGAAAGAAAAAACGATATCTTGGCGAATTTTATACACGGCTACATACAGTTCATTTGCAAGCAAGAAATTATTGCTCTCTCTGGTTAAAAACCAATTGAATTTGAAATTGCAAACACTTCATAAATTGAATCAATGATTTTTTGACTGATTCCTTTAAGCTATTGATATAGAAAATTTATTGATTTAGATAAATTCAGCGACATGCATGAGTAAAAAAGTAATGATTCGACAATTTAAGTATTGATTATTATCAATAGCCACGATGATGTAATGTGTTCAACATCACTTGTGAATAGATAACACTTTTTGCTGTATTACTGTCTTTGAAATATGGCACTAAGGTAACATTCAATGCAATTTTTTAATTATAGTTTTCACAAGTAATAAATGCCGTTTTCCTAATCCATAAAGCTTGAACTGCACAAAGCGCTTCCCGATGATCCGGAACATAGGTGGCGAATTTGCATAGATGAAACATGAAGTTGTTTGAATGGCTATCGTGGCAGCTGTATACCATAGAGAGTACATAGGTATCATTCAGGAGTCATATGCATAATTTCTCTTCGAACTTGCATAGTTGAAACATGAAATAGTTCAAGTGTGGCTATCGTGGTAGCTTTGAATTCAATATCCAATACATTTATGACATTTACGACACGTATGCATAATTTCTTTTCCCCTTCAGTGAAATTTATTCTTAATATTATGAAGATCAAAAATGCAAGTTAATTCAAAACAAATACTGGTAAAATGCGAATTTGTTAGCGGCCACGATGAGAAATTCCTCTTCACTTCTACATGGATAACAATTGAATTGCTTTGCTACATTGAATTATGGTGCTAAGATGAAATTGTCCATTTCTGTGCGCGTGCATTTATAAGATTACAAATGTCTTTTTCTTAATCTGTGAAGCTATACTGCACAAAGTTTTGCACGGCAACTCGCAATATAGAGGAATTTGTATAGAGTTGTATGATTTGCATAGTTGAAGCAGAAAGTTTTTTGTGCACAGAATGGCTACCAAGGCAGCTTTGAATTCTATACAGAATTCAAGCTAATACGATCTATATAGAACTCGAGCGAGAACAGATACTTTACATTCAGAAGATATATGTATAATTTCTCTTCCTGAAGACTTATGAGTTAATTCTGCGAAGTGTTAAAATGTAAGTGTTAGTTCAAAACAAACAACCAATTCTAAAAGTTTATATTTATTTGCAATTTATTGCATTTTTTTATAATGAATGATATCTTCATACTTTATTTAGTTCTTTTCTTACAGAAACTAAAAATGGTACCAAAACCAAAGTCTGAAATGAAATTTTACCAATGGTCACTATGATGTATTTATCTTCATTTGTGCATAGAAAACACTACACATATTACTTTGCTAGCTTTGAAATAAGGTTCAAAGATGAAGATATCTATGTTGTAACCGTGAATTTAAAATACTACGAATGCCATTTCCTTATTCGGTAAAACTTGACTGCAAAGAGTGTTACCCAACTACTCATTCGTAGCTGCATTTGCATGGTTGAAAATGAAGTTTCTCAAAGTGACTATCATGGCAACCTCGAATTCAATACAAAATACATACGTTTCAATCAGACGACTTATGCATAGTTTCTCACATTTTTCTGGGGAATTTTATGAGCTTACATAGAGGTATGATATTTGTTTAGTTGAAAAGCGCAGTCGCTTAGAGTAACTATCATGGGAACCTCGAATTCCACATAGAGAATACACATACAACATTCAAAAGAACTCTCTCTGTAAACCTCGTGAACGGCACTCTAACGACGTGGCAGTTTTTCAAAAGGCAAGAATTGGACATCATGTATTATTTTGCTAAGAGGAACGCCCATCTAGTTTTAATAAAAAAAAGTATATTTTATGGAACGAAATGTTAAAATTTATGCTGAATATTATCAAAGTAAGGTACTATAGTTATAGTGTATGGTTACAGAATGTAAGCATCTGTATCAGGATGGAAAGATTTCTTCGGCACATCAATACAAATCATTGGTGAACCACTTCAGATTATTGAATTAACTGTAAAAGGGCTGCATTATCAAAATATTAATTTCTGAATCTTTGGTAATATCTATCATCGATTGATGACTGTTCTTTATGATAACATTTGCCTTGTGGACTGTTTTTGAATTAATTTTGTTGCATCACCTCAAAACACATTTAAAGATAATATGGAGAATCTATTTTAGCTTGTGTGTGTGTGTTCCAAATGTTTCTGAGAGATAAAAAAAAATTACCATATTTTAAAACAGCAAGTTGAATAATGTTAATTAAATAATTTAATTAAAAATATTATAACAATTTTAAATCATAGGCCTAATTTATAAATTATCCTATGGAATGATGTTATTATTAATATGAATCGACTTATTGAGAATGTGGTTTACAGTGGTTACCACACACACACGACTCCTTTTATTTATAGTTTCAAAGCAGTTTTTCGCCTCTCTTTATTCTGTTTTTATTTCATCTATTATTGAGAACTGTACAACAAAAGGCGTCAACATGCAATTCATAACCGGAGTACTATGAAAAATCTTCGATTCACATGCATCATACTATTAACCACAAGACATATAACAAACATACTTCAGTCATACCTATTAATTTTGACAAATGAAATATCATAACTGCCTTTTTAAATTGTTCGTTACATTTGTTGCTTAACTTTTGAGCGCGGCAGTGTTGCTAAAGTTCATTAATTATTCATATTTTTGAAGCTTTTCTACAACAACTTTTGATATGCCTTCTAACATACAATTTAAAATAGGAATTTATCAAAATAAGTTAAAGAGATATGTATTTAACTGCACACTTATATCATGCTTTTAAATGTACACTTAGAACTTAGTTAATTAATTTTTTTTTTTAGACTGACATCAAAGATTTTTTATTTTCTGAGAATGAGTTGCATTTTAAAAAAGTTCGATGTGTTGATGCTAGTTTGATATATATTAGCGTGTTTTAATTAGTTTAGCTATATTAAACACATTTATATAGGATTAAAACATTAAAAAGTTCTTTATGTATTAAATCTTGTAAATGAGTAGTGACTAGATAGAAGATCACAAAATACCATCAAACGGGCATAAACTTTAGAAATTTCACAGTGTCGAAATAACATTAACCTCAATAAAATATCTGTGTACAACAGCAAACACTTATTATGCTAATATATTCATGCAGTTAGTTGCATTCAAATATTAATGAGAGACTGAGGAAATATTCTCTCGTAAAAAGTGAGATTATACAAACAATAGTTAACAATCTTACTCAAAAGCTGCTGTCGAGTATGATCAAGTTATAACCATTTGTACAGGTCACAGTAATGATTATACTTAACAGCTTTTTACACACTGCATTATTATGTACATTGAAATACCACATTAAAATACATGAATAATATTTTACAATTACATATTGGAAAAAGATTTGATATTTCTTACATGCATAATCCAGCAATATTTCATCTTCTTCATGCAAGGATTTTACCATTATCTTTCTTGAACGGTAAATATAACCCAAGAAATTGTCCATTGTCAAATCATATCAATAAGTACACTAAGTTCGAGAGAATTAGCAACAAATGCAGAAATTTTACTATTCATAAAACATAATGGTTTAAATAAAAAATTCTAGACACTAAGGAATTATCATTGACTTATTGGTTGTCAATTTCATAAACGAAAACATTTTATTATACAATTTCTTTTTAAAATTAAAGTATTGACAAAATTATTGGTCAATATGATATACATAGACGGTGAAAAAATTAGGAAACAACAGGATAGTCCTTTTTCTGATGCTCTATATATTTATTCTCAGAAAACGGAATTATATTTTTGATAGAGAAAAAATTGATTGAAAATTTTGTTGTAAAAGGGTGCTACACATAAATCGATTATAGAAAATGAGAAACACACAGCACAGTTAAAAAATGTGGTCTAATCAATTATCATTTCATTCCGAATTTTCCTGTTACTAGATATGCTATTATGTAAAGATTTCTTGTATGATGTTAACATTGTATTTTCAGCCAATTTTAACATATATACCTTTTATCTGCAATTCTCCATTGACAATTTAACTCATTAAATTTTTTTACCTCAACATCAAATTCTCCATTGACACTTTATGAAAGTTTCGAGCATAGATGAGGTTTTTTGAGATGATCTGGCTTAATCGCTCTTACTAGAGTGTAGAAATGATAAGTTTATGTATTAATATTCACAGTGGGGCATAATATTCATTAAAGTACTTTCGCTAACTAACAAATAGTCAAAAAGAGCAATAATCTGAACATAGAAAGTGGCATAAGACTGTTACACCAAAAGTATTGGTATACAGTCTCCTACATTTTTAAATTTTATTCTAATAAATTGCAATTTCTACTATAGCTCTTACTAAATGATAAAGCTAAGCTATTGCAATAGATGGATTAGGTTTTGTTGAAAAATAAGCTATGGCTGATACATTTGTTATACATAAAACGTTTTCATATTTCTTTGTAAAAACTGTCTTTAGCTATAGAATCTAACAAATGGTAAACCCACTTGTCTACCTTCAGAATTTCAAAATTCTCAATGCGTGTTTTTTAATATTTTCATGAGTAGCTTGATTACGTTTTCAGAATGAGTTTTCTGTGCTTTATTATTATAGATCTTATTTTAAGATTACTGTACAAGAGCAGAATGGTTAGGAGGCTTAATAAATAGGATTCACTATTTGCAAATGTTGCTAAAGAAAAAGCATATTCGATATTGGGGTATTTATGCAAAATTAGGCATTCCTGGTATCGCAATCAAATGCGATGTTTCTTAAAAACAAAATTAAATGAAGAACAGGCTTATATACATAAGAGTTTTACAACTACTTTCACAGGATCAACACCCTTTAATTTTTTTTCTCGTTGACGAGTGACCGTGTAAAGTAGTTTAGAGGTACCATTTGCCGCGAAATTTCTGGCATCCATTTGGAAATGCTACATAATGCCATGAACGGCGTTACTTGCAAAGCGTCATTTATGGTGAGAGTGAACTCATCGAGCAAACACTCTGGAGCTCTGACAGGCTTGTGAACACATTTATCTACATGGAATATAATATACTCAATAATTCTAATTTGTTTGTCTACAGGGTTTTCTCATGACAAAAATTCGAAATAATTTTTTCTCTACCAAAAAAAGAATTACTGTTTGTGAGGAAAACTATTTCTGTATTTATGCATAGTAAATTCTTGAAATTTTGTGATTTTTGTTAAGTTTATAAATTGTAACATATAATTATAAACAAAATTTATGCATTCACTTGTAATTACATGCATAAACATTTGTCTCTTCTGATCTTTGTGGAATTTTTAAAATTTTAAAACAATTCTTTTACATTGCTATACTCTGCACTGATCTGAAGCAAAATTTAATAGTTATCACTAAGCTTTAACGCTTAAATATTTTTCAATCTTAAATACTGAAAAATAACTTCTTGAATTCTAGTGAAAATAATTTTTAATTAATTTAAACATCGATATATATAATTCAAAATTGTCCTCATAACATATAAACTATCTACCAACATCATTACATCTACTGAAGCGATCATTTTCTGAAAAAATATCTTGCTGTCTACTAAATTTCCCATGAAAATTATTTTGGCAAATATAGCAATTAACATGTATAAAATAAGGAAACTAAAATAATAACTGCACCAAAATGATAGTAAATGCTGAAAATATGCAGTTATACAAACAGTTCTACAGAGTGTAACAATCTATGTGACTAATCACTTTTCTAAGGCAAGGTATTTCTCGATATAAGACACTAATGAAACAGATATATAAAATGGCACGTAACATTAAGGATTATTATAAGACACAAATTCTGAATAGGCAGACATTTTACACGGGAGTGTTGTATCTCTCTCTTATTTACTCTCGTAAATTATTTTGGTATTCTTTTCTGATTTAGTATAAATTGTTGTCCAAAATTTGTTGTTATTTAAATGCATGGTTATCCTGTTAAAATATTTATTGCCTTGGATTTAAAGAATCTTTACAGATTTGAATGTAATAGACTTAAAATGTAAGCATTTTATTTGTAATAGGAAAATTCTGTATTAGAAGTATTAACGATATTAATATTTTAACTATACAGATTCTCATTCGTAACGCTTTAGTTGATGATCAGCCACAGTTTGATATCTTGTTGTTTCTATAATGTTAAATAGCAAGAGAAATTTTTCATCAATCGTAAATTTTTAGCCAATATTTTATGTTGTAAAGGAATATATTCTTTTATGCTTCATTTCAATATTACAGCGACAAATATTGAAATAAAGATCACATTCCAGTGATTACCCAAGAAGAGATATTGTAAATACACTCTAAATTTATGTGATGAAATTTAATATTTTCTCAGCTGTTGAAGAATAGAACTGCAATATCAACTGCCAGAGGACATAAAGAAGTTTTTGTGCAATGTGATTTCAAACAGGGTTATGTGCTTTGAAAGCACATTAAGACCTACAATCAGGTCCTTTATGAACACAAGTGGCTCAGTTTATAGTCACATATTTAAAGGCTCAAATAAATAAATTATTATCAGAATTTGGAATTCCTCTCTTATAAATAATATAAATAAGCTATATAACCAAAGTCTTATAAGCAACACTCGCACATCGCAACAAAACTCAATGAAACGTAAATACCAGATATTCGATGAACATAAACTCCGTGTCAGACGGTCGAAATTTCGAAGAACTGTTCAGAAAGACTTATGTAAAGAAACATCGTGTCGTTGATAATATTCAAGGATTATCTTCAGGTGATGAAGATTGTGGATGTGGAACCGCTTTCACGTGACGAATCGTTGGTTCGTCGATATGCTGCGTGTATTTCGGGCCGTATAATCCTGTTGAAGGATGAAGCCTCATCTTCTCGGGATCAGACGTGCCTTCACTCTTCATTAAAAAGAACATTCCAAAATTTAGTTGAGGTATATCATAAAGTACAGCCAGGAAGAGCATCATGAATGTTAAGCCTATTAACAGGTAGCCTGCAAATAGAAGTATAATGAATAAGAATACTTTAAATCATTCAGCATTACAAACATTCACAAAAAATATTCTTGAACAAGATATTGTGCATGTTGTTTTAAAAATGTTTATGAGCTACGAAATATTTATTTTCCAGTAGTTAGTAGTCCTTTTTTCGAAAAGAAGGAAAAACATTTCACTAGGATTCTATGAAAAAACTGTTGGGACAGATTTATTTTAAATGAGTAATAATATTGTAAGTAAAATCTATAAATTTCTAATCTAAAGTAAGCTTTTTTTCTAATAGAAAATTTTTTTATAATCGTTATCAAAAGACATATTATAATCTAAGATTCAATGAATTTGAGATTTTTTGTAATAATTTCCAGATATTACTTCGATATAAAATGTTGTAAGACATGCATTAGTTGTCTTTGATTTGGTACATTGGATAGAGTTATATTTTTCTGCTCTGATGTTTTTAGTTTGGAGTTTAGTACAATATATGGATATTTATAGGTGTTTATTGCATAAGTAAATTAAGTGTGAAACGCAATTTATATAGTTATAATAAGTTAGGAAGATTATAACAATTTATATTTAATAATTAATTTATATTCAAAATTTGTTCATGTAACTTTAATAGAAACATTCGAATTCTTAAAACTTTGTAATTCCGAATGGAAAATTATCAAATTCATAATGCAGCACAACTACACATTTTAATCCTCCCCAACTATAGATCCATAAGAAAGTAGTTATTATACTCTATTTAAATTTTTGACATAATAAACTTTAAGTACATTGCTTTTTTATTACCTATATTAGAGCTTAAAAATTCAATCAAAAATAATTTTAATTATCAACTTAATAACTTTAGTACTACATCAAAATGCATTAGGTAAATGTATGGGAATGTATTAGGTAAATTTTCCTAATTACCTGTAGTACAAACTTTATAGAGTGGTCTATATGGCTGATTTAAATTATCGCCAGGAATTAAATCACCAAGTCCTATTGTTGTAAGGGAAATGAAACAATAGTAGATCGCGTCTAGATAATTCCAATCTTTTTCTATCGCTGAGAATACTCCGGCAGGTATGAGATAGAAAAGGATAAGCACGATAAGCTGAAAGAAAAAAGACATTGAACAAAATTCTTTAAAATCATGAAACAACAAAAAATTTGCAAAATATATATCAAAGCCTATACTCCCATCTTTAAAACCATGTCTTGAGTCCCAAGGCACTCGTTATAGAAAGCAGTTCAAAATACAGTACTTTGTATAATACTATTTTTAACTTTATGTATATGATTTTAAAAGTAATGCATTAAATACTCTTTTAAAAAAAATTGGCAATCTAAGAAATTAAATTAAAACTTCGCAAAATTACATAAAAATGTCATTGCCAAAATCATTTTAAAAGCGCATTTAGTATGTTTAATTGAGTTGTAGAAAGTAAATTGAAATTAATAAAAATATTTATATGTAATTAGTTAATTAGTAATAATTTCCTTGATGTAGAAATGTTTTCACTAGTAATGATCTTAATTAAAAGTATATTTATGCAATTAATATTTTGAAAAAAATTAAAAAGGAAAAATTTATATGAGACCATAAACAATAATGCCTTTTTTATGCATAAAAAAGCTGAAATGATAGAAGTTATTTAGCAGTAAGGACAACCATAATCGCAAAGTGGATGGTTGGATGCCTTTCAGAGATTAAAAAGAGATCTTGGCTATTGCTACACAATACTAAGTGATTTTAAGCGTACAAAATTAGAAAAATAATTTTATGTCTCAAATCATATCGAAAAAGTAAATAAAAAATTTTAAACACACGCTTCAAATCTGCATTGTGTTAATAAAGTTTAATATAATAAGTAACTTGATATTTATTACAATAAAATAAGGTTATAAAACATCATTTTATATGCATATAGTGGTTGTGTTAAAGTATTATCGAATAGATTCATTTTGAAATGTTTTCTTAAGTGTATGTATTTTAAAATGACGCTGTTTTTATATCTCACACGTAGAAAAGTTTAAATGTGTGAATTGGAAAGCATTAAAAATAGAAAGCTTTTCAAATAAATACGTGACTTTCTTATTTTTATATCATCGCCCACGAAATAACACCCTGTCTGAGTGAAATCATTCTTCTTAGATATTTTTATATCCACCCTTTTCTACAACGATTTCTTCACTTTAAGAATGAAAATGACATGCCGTTTACTTTGGCTGAAATGCAGAAACCATTTCATCAATCACTCACATGCGAGTAAACCAAAATTGATACAAACTGTGGATAAACAAAAAATAAATGTTCAATTTTTGTAACATTGTTTGGTTTTATACTATTTTTTAAAATTGGATTCAGAAAATAATAAATTCTCCCTTTGAAATATTCTAAAAAACCATTTATCTGCGCAAGGATACTTCTTTTATACTTGAACCATTCAACGGTATTCTGTTTTCCAATACTTTATCAAAGTACGATACTACGGAAACTAATTTTTATTCAAAAATTCATATCTTGAAGTATAGTTTACGACTTTTTAATATCTCATGCATTCAGCTTGTTACTAATGACCAACATGTTAGGCTGGGCGCAAATGCGCCGATAATCGCGCGCGATGAGCTAAGCATCGCGCATGAGACACATTCGATGGAATGACGTCATTTATGTCGTAGTTACGTCAGAAAATGGGTGGAGTGCACGACAATTTTAGATTTCAAGCAGGTTTGAAATATCTGGCAACGTTGCACGAGACAGCTTTAATTACAATTTTCGACCAAGTGTGTTTTAAGCCTTATTCCTAGTGTGCCTTGGTACGTCTTTTAAAAAGAAAAGTGCTCTCAAAGCGGATGACTTCTTTAATAATACAAAATTCGATTTATTTTAAACTTCATCAAATTTGCAGAGGTTGAGAATGAATTTTCTCACCTTGTTATATTGTTTCTTTCAGACAGAATAAACAAAAACAAATTACAAAGTAAGAATGAAGAACAAATTAATAGCAATAATAAGCAAGTTGCTTGGAATTCATATAAAAAATTTATATAAAAGTGAAGAAATTTATATTTGTTAAGCTATAGAACTGTATTTTCCCATTAACAGTGATATAATAAAAATATTCAAAGCATAAGAAATATAATATTGTTAATACTTGTTATTAATAGATTAATACTTGTTATTCATATTAAACATTGCTAATACTTGTTATTAGCAATCTTGTAAATGTCTGAACTAGGATTTTATGATTTTTTAAATTTCGGTTTGTTCATTAACATTCGGCTATTCTTTAATGAAAAATTTTTTTGGCCAATTTTACTTAATATTTCTTTATTTATATATACTCTGAATTAAAGGTCATAAAATCTGAATTGTATAAAAATTAAATTAATTGAATCCAGATATTTTTCAGTTGATTTTAAATAAAAACTGTAGCTCCACTGTGTGATTTGTGTGTTTCTTGTCGATGTCACGTTGGAAGTAAAATAAATTACAAAATTCCTAATTTTAATGCACTTTGAAAAGTATTTATTTTAAGTATATTAAAAATATTATGAATTTAATATTTTCGGCACATTTAAGGGATAATCTAACATATATAACAGTCGTTGTAAGGCGTCTGTACATTCATACCCTTTTTCGTAGATAAAAGGTTGTATTTACATTTCATAAAAGAAGAAACCAAAGCACGGTGACTAAGTGGTAGCGCTTCACGCTCCCAAGGCTCAGATCCGGGATTGATCCTCGGGCTGCTCAAGATTGCTTCATCCTTTCATCCCTTCAGTGGATCGATAAATTCAGCACCAAGCATGTTTGGGAACTAAACACTGGGGGTTTCGTGTTAGGCTGTCCACCTAACCGGGAGATATGCTTTGCATCCCAGGGCCCTTGATCAGGAAAACAGGTATGGGCACTGTAGGCCTTGGCCCACATGTGGACTGACAAGCCACAGGTTTAGTTTAGCTTAAAAGAGGAAACTAAGAAAACTTTCAAGCTCATAACACTACTGATGTTCTTCCAGAAAGCAGAAACGCAACATCCACCTTCCTTTGATCAATAATAGCTGATACTGAGCATCGGATCTTCCACACCAATGAAATGTATTAAATATATATGTATTCATTATCTCTAATAAGATTTATTTCATCAAATGTATTAAAAGACACACATAGCTAAATTTTTAGATACATACCATCATATTTGGTGGTTATTAAGAGTTTCGTTTCAAGAGATGTATTCGATTTCCATAAAATCACTTCCTATCCAATGTAGATAGAAATATTAAAATTGAACTTAAAAATTAACACATTTAAGATAAAGGGACGTTATTGTTTTCTAGAACTTTGCTGGTTGTCTGACATAAACCTTCACAAATGCAAGTTTTTTTCTGTAACTTTATTTAAAATGATTACTGCTTTCAGAAAGGTGTTTTACATTTGCAATATTTGAGCTGTGAAAGATATCTCTAATAATTTGAGGGCTACTATACTAATGTTAAATCTTTTAGATGTTTTGTTTGATGATGCTTTTTCTTCTCTTATAGGATAAATGAATAATAATGGATTCCTACTAAATTTATTTCTCCCTTTTTTTTGCAAAACGAATGTCAGTAATTTAGTTTTCCTAAAGTTTTGTGTAATTTACTCCAGTCATGAAGGATTATAATCAAGCAAATTGCTAGAAGAATCACTATTTTGAAACACACTAGCTGAAATTTCAGAATTCTTATCTCAGCAAATATATCATGTAGGGATCCTATAGGAAATGAAGGATTTGTGAAAATGTAAAAAACATTTGCTTAATATTCTATTTAATAACAAAAAAATTGCTGAATGTGTTATATATTATCTTGTATAAAAATACTATAATAATTTTTAAAACACTATTATCAGGAAAATTTACAACTTATTTCTATGTTTCGCGAAAGTAAACAAAGTAACAGTAATGAGAACAACTTTCAAAATACTTTCAAGATTGTATTTATGAAAATAATTACCGCATGAAAAGCGTTTTTTTAAAATTGTAATTATTAAGCATTAGAAAGAGAAAAAATATTTTTGATATAGAATTTTAGCATTTTTAAGCTATTATATCAGTTTAAATTTGAAAAGTTTCAAAAACTTTTAAAAAATGGGTTTTAGAATTTCCCATTAATTTCGTGCATAACAGAAATGGAAGAAACAGATAGTGAGAAACACGAATTGAAACTGGAAATTATCTGTGCCTCATAACAACCTGGGTGCGGTTGAAAATATTGAAAGAAAATGATTGGAGAGGAATTTTGCAAAAGAGAAATCTATTATCAAAATTAACTTCAAACAATTCATGCAAAATAGGATTTATTCAAGCCCTTACATTTATAAAAGAGTAAATTTAGGTCTCAATAAGTTTTTATTAAGGTTAACGATCGAATAAGTATATTTTAGTCACTCGTTGCATCACTAGAATATGAAATGGCTGGTTAAAATCCGCTTAACCGTTATATCAAAGTGAAACGGTTATTTTAACAGAAGCACAAGGAAAGAATTTCGACGGTCAAGACATGTTAAGTAAATGACACAACTGGAAATCAGTATAAATGACACAACTGAGAAAAGAGTATTCCTATAAAAACCTGAAAAAGAAAAATTCCAACCTGAAAAAGGAAATTTCAATTCTAAATTGTTAAATCACAATTTATACATTTTGTGATTTCTATTCGTTTATTATTTCACAAATATATTTTAAGCTGATATACTTTAAGTTCTTATTAAATAAATCAATTTCCTTGTAGTTGTTTTACGGTACAAAAATATTTTTCCCTTTTGTGTTACAAACTAAGGCTGTTGAAATAGAAGATACTCTCATGCAACTTTGCTTAAATTATGACGAATTTAAAATATTATTGCTTCATTTATTTATTTTTCGTAGTAAAATGTATATTTTCTGGTCACTATAATAAATCTTTTACTTATTTTAATTAAATTTTGTGTATTTTATTTTTTCCTTTAATAATGACATTAAAAACTAAAAAGATGTTGATAATAATTATGATAAAATGACTTGGAGGAAATTAACATGTAGTCCATGAGACAAATAATTAATAGCAGTCCATGGACGTATTATTATTAATAATATAAAAATTATTATTAAGCCAATCGATTACGGAGTGGTTTGCGTCCTTAACTTTGAAGCAGTAAGTCCTGGGTTCGAATCCTGGTTCAGACATGGATGTTCCTTTCTCTCTTTAAGTGTGTGTTTCGCTATCCCTTCACTTTCGGAGCGAAAAGGTACACCCAATGGGTGCCCCATAGTATAAGATGCCATCACATTTTCCTTTTGTAGCGCTGAATAGGTATATTCTAAGTGCAAGACGGGCATTAGAAAAAAAATTGTTATTAATGAAAATCATTATTTTATCATTATTGATTAATATAAATAAATTAATTATTAATTCTTTTGAATGAAATAATAACTACTTTAATGATAATATGATAACATGATTTTAGTTTATGATCCGGAAAATGCTGACGCTAAAACGATTAAATACGAATAACGTATTCTTAAATTCATTAATTATACGATAATATAAAAAATTTTTAATATTGGAACCACATATAACAGTTCTTATACACATGTAGCTTGCCATTTCAAAAATATATAATTTGGGTCTCGAAATATAAAACAAATACGCATGAAAATTATTTGAAATATTTTGGTTTAAGAAAAATATTTGATGCATGTAACTTTATTCAGCGATTACATAGAAGACGAATTGTTTGCTAATCTACAATAACTTTTTTGCACTCAGGGGGTAATTTTATCAGGGTGAATGGTTTACAGTAAATTTCGAATTACTGAAAATATTCAATCTCAGTGGTATTCTCAGTATATTGTTGAAGGATAATTATGAACTAATCATATGAAATCAGAACTCTGGCCTTTAATTATTTATCATTTACAAAAATAACTCTAGACAAATAGTCTGGTCAATGGAAGTTGCTATAGTAACAAAAGATAACCATTTCAAATGGGGAAAAACATTATGATTTGGCGGTGTTGAGGGTAGTACATCAAGTTATTTTCAAAGATTTCAGCGAGTTAAAGTTGGTATTGTGTGTGTTTTTCCTGGCATCTCCTTTCGAAAGTGGAACAAGTCTTGTTTCCACGGCAACAGTTTAAATAAACAAATTGGCGGGAGCTATTCTCATGTGGTTAATAGATTACCAATTAAGTGATTGTATTCAAGAAGATATCAGATAGAGATTATTTGGAGGAGGTTATCAAGTGATATACATCCTCACGTTGATAGCTTGTTGATGAAAGAAAAATTAATGCGCTCAATACATCCTTGTGACTAATAGTTTTCCACATTACAAGCTAATTATTAAGTGAATAGAATAAAGGCAAACTGCTTGAAACTGTCTTTCACCGTTAAAATGTACTTAACAAGCTCCATTGAATCGGAAACATACAAACTCAGTTGTATATTTGTAATAAATAGTAAAATTAAATGTATTCCGTAAAAATAAATTTTTTACAGTAAAACATTCACGTAATGATTATAGTATTATAATGTAAGCTGAAGACTTTAATCCAAGATATAATAAAATTAAATTTTAGGTGGAGGTTACGAGAAATTAATTTTAATATTTATTATATTTTAGTATTATAGTTTTATTTATTATATTTTAGAATTAATTTATGTACTATACAATTCTACTTTTGAATTAGAGTTTTATTATATTATAAGATCTTGAATTTACTTAGCATTTTTGGGCCAAAATACTTTTATCTATATTATAAACAACATAAAATTTAACCAATTACTAGAAAATGTGATCTGTTCCCAATAGTTTAGTAACCGATTCTTCAGTGCTTAAGAAGACTGTCACACGGTTTACATTTTTAATTAAATGAACTGTAAAAAATCAAACTGCTTATGTATCGTAAATATTTTATAAATGAATCTTTAGGGATCTAAAGGAATTATAACTTTAATTATCTTTTAAACTCGCTCAAACTTGAGATGGAACTGGTACATAGTGGTCAGAAATTGGCTGTTAATTGAGTTGTGGCTAAATTAAGCATTATACAGAATCAACAATTAATTTATTAAAAAAATTAGCACCAACTTTTAGCAATTATTGATATATATGTCAGAAATTATTTACTTTTATTCCCTTTCATTTACAATGCTATATATGGTTCTTAGAAAATTATAATGCTTAGAACTGCACAAAATCTAAGAATTTGACATGTTTTATCTATACATTATAACATCGTTCTTGATTAAAAGATTTTAATATCTCTTTTTCATCTTTTACTTAAGTAAAAGATAGTTTAAACAAATAAGACATTTTTAGTGGTGTACTGTTAAAGATTTGATATTCAAATAAAGGAGCGAAGATAATTTAATCTAGAGTAAAAGTGATTAGAATATTATGAAAGATGATGAAATATGTCATATAACATATAGCCAAATAACATAAAATTTAATGTAACTACTAATTTAGCAGCCAAATTTCACGAGTCTGAAATTCACGGTTGTTAAATGAAGGTGCATTTAGCTGCGATTTGGTGATGCTTACAACGAGAATTTTAGTTTGATTTTGTTAGTTGTTGATACTGGTAATTTTGTTGGTGAGAATGCTAGTTCTCTTTTTTATAAATGCTATTTCATAGTTTTTTTCTTTTTAGAAATGAGAAATTTAGGATTCGTATTTTGTAAATTTATGGCTTGTATTAAAATCGCAGCATAATTCCTATATTTAATATTTGTGAAACAATTAGTATGTATTATAAATAACCTTATAAATTATATTTCTGTATTAATCCGGTTAGAATAGGGGTGTGTGTTTTTTTCACTTACAAATATTTTTGAAGCATTAATTTGGTTAATCGGTTACAATAGACGTGTATATATATATATATATATATATATATGATCCATTATATATGATATAGTATATAATACTATATTTATTATCAAGCTCGATTGCTATTGAATTTTGTGAAACATTTATTTTATTTTTATTTTACTTTAAGTGAACTTATATTTTCCTTTAGTAAGTTTTTGTAAAAATGTATTAAAAAGATCGGGTTAAGTTTATTATTTAAAATATATTTATTCCTCAAAAAAATGCAAATATTATTTTGAAAAAACGGTGAAAGAGGGTCATATTCAGAATCTTTTGACTTTAGAAACTTTTGCCATTATGATATTGATTTTATTCTAAATATGAGAGAAATATTAAGTTTAAAAATTAAAAAAATTATAGGTTTCTTAAAAAGGAAAACAAAATAAAATACAAACTTGATGCACAAAAAAAAGAAGCTATTTTGTATTAAACTTAATTTTATTTCTTTTGAAAAGTAAAACACGAGGATTAATTGATGCATTTCGAATTTTAGTAGTCTTTATTTATTCTGCATAATAGGTATAGAATATCTAGGAAGTATGTAACTATTAATCATATTATACCTAATTCACTAATTTTTGGTCTTATATTAAATGCCTACTTATTATATAGAATGCTTTGTCACTCATAATGCCTCGTTCAATAGTAGTTCCGAATAATGGACCCGGAACTACAATGACCTCATGCTGTACTTTTCACTGCAGACACCATTTAATGCATGATAGTTCCATAATTCATAGAGCTCGTCTTGTGAATAATAGGTTTGAAGTTAAAGCAATACAGGTTGCATGAAGTGACCATCATCTCTTGAACAAAATCTAATGGAACATATTTGCAACATTCGGATTACTCGTAGCAGGGACACCAAAGTCTCCTTTTACAGTTTGAGATTTGGAATCTGTACTTCTTCAAGAGTAAAACAGTACTTTCCAAAGTTTTGTCTCATCAATAATTCCTTTTCCTCCTTGCAAAACAGGTGAGCAATAATCTTAGTTAAGGAGAGACATGCCATATGAAACACCTTACATTAATACATTAGCATATGCTTTTCGAAATTTTCAGTTAGCTATAAATGGCTGCAGCAAAATATTTTTTCATGCTCTATTATTCTAAAATATTAAAAACAAATTATTTTTCTGACATCCTTTCTTGTATTTTGTTATTCCTATATTTTTCATTTCGTGAACAAGCATAGATGTTACGGAAGGGGTTTCTTTCCTATGTTGCTTGCTTCAATATTTTTTTCGAATAGAGTATTTTGCCAATTTAGTCTGATCAACCGTCTTTCTCAGTTTTGATCTTGGGTCTGAACAAGGGATATCATTCGATGGATGGTTGGTTACGATCATGAGATCAATAAATATCTCATTATCCTTTCAAGACATTCCATGAATATAATGAGTTTTAATTATGAGTAATTGGTGATTAATTATCGAAATCTAAATATTTTAAAAATATATCTACCATTTTAACTGAATGAGATGTTAGTATTAATGAAACAATGTCGAAAGCTTTTTTTTATGATGATGAGTGAAATTCATGCTCCATGTGTTAAAATTGTTGAAAGAAATGTTTGATTGAGATTTGATATAATATAAATTTATGATCCATTTTGATATAAATAATAAAGGTAGCCTGTCTTTCTCTTATAAAAATGTTATCGAATTTTCAAAACTATGCAAAACAAGCAACTTTTGTATTATTTATTAAAATAATAATTTTCATACACTTAAAATGATAACATCATGTTTGAAATGTTTTCTTAGTAACTGAAATAATTCTTTGTTCATTACGTGTCCCCAAAGATAGAAATTCTGCTAAAATTGCAAATCCTATTCGGATTTAATAATTTTCACATTTTTTTTATAAATAAAGGGTATAATATTTATTTATTTGTTGTAACGTAATCCTGCAGTAACAAGAAAGATAATTACACCTTAAGGTAATTTTAATTTTCCAAATTATAAGGAATTAAAATTAATTTTATGACTCAAAACATTAAAATGAGTCAAAACAAATTTTTTTTAGATATAAACGATACATTCATGTTCATATTGTGTCATTTATATTAAAAAAACTTGTAAAAGAAGTTGGTTTATAACCTAGTTAAAGAACGTCTTTCCTAATTACCTCATACTTATCTATTTAAAAAGGTGAACCTACTTCAATTTTAACACAAACTTTTCATAAATTATCGTTAATTCCTCAAGTCCATCAAGAAATAAAGTAACATGATAGGAAAAAATGAATTATGAAACCTAAAAAAATTATTTTTTGGTTAAAGATTTTGTGCTATTTTTGTATAGCATCGTAAACATTTTAATTTTTAAAATATTTTGTTCTAAAACAGGTTTTAATATATTCACTTCTCTTCTTGCAAAATGTCCAACAATTAGTATTTTCCATGACTAAATATAAATGTATATATTTAGTTCTATATTAAAATTTTTAATATTTATCACTAAAAGCAATTTTTCTTATTATGGTTTGGAATCATTTTAATTTAAATATTGCTATTAAATTCTTTGCTTGTAGATATTAAACCTTAAATTTATTTGTTAAATGCTAAGTTTAGTAGTATTTCAGCAATCATTTATTTAGTAAATATCTAAGCAATTAATTTAGTAATCATTTTAGTCATTATATTTTCGTTTTTAATCCTCCTGAAAAATTAAGAGAATTATCTCATGTTAACAGAGGATATGATCATTTCCTACATTGCAGAGTTTTTAACAATTGTTTATGCTGAATGGGAAGTTGCCAACTGTATTTGTAGAATCCTTGCTAATGAGATATTAAGAAAAACCCCCGAAAATTCAGGTGCTCGATACATATATATGTATACATATACAGATACAGTTTAGGTCAGGATATTGCAAGACAGCCCAAAAATCTACACAACTGTCGCACAAAAGTCGTATTATGCTAAATTTAAAAATTATTAATAACTATCAGCATATATTGAATTTTTACTGTGATAGGATCTTGCCATATCAAGACTGTGGCATTGCATGACATTGTTGCTTATATTGATACAATGATCGACCGGAAAATGAGAAATCGAGGGATTCAGGAAAGCTTTGATGAGCACCGACAGAATCTTTACAGCACAGGAACATGAATGCTTGAAAGGACAGCCAAGTTAATCTTGAACAATCGTAAAGTCATATCTTGTCATGAACACCGTGCTTGTGTTTAACTAAATATGTATTCATAAGAATAAAGATACGTCAACCACACAGTGGCTATCTGCGTAACTTTTGATATAAGAAAAGAACATTTAGTACCTTTCTTTTGAGGTCCTAGCTGATGTGTTGCTTCTGTGATATCTACAAAGTTCAATCTTCAGTTAGTTCTTCTTTAATTACAGTCATGTGTATCCACTTGAATTTGACTTGTTTATCATTTTTTAATGTTTATAACAATATAAAACAAAGGAGATATTTTGCTAATTAAGTATTTGTGAAGCATAAGTCACCAGAGTAATCGAAAATGAATAATACTTGAAGATTTCAAGGGACAAGAGAGCAGTATTATATTAAATAGTTCTTGCGTTTCATGTTACAATAGAAATTACAAGTCGGTGTCAAAAATATCCATTAATAAATTTTGAAACGATAAAAACACTTAGAACTGAAGTTTTAAAAAGAAAATATCTTACTCCACATAAGATAGCCAGGTACATAAAAAACCACTTATATTACTTTTGAAATATTTAACGATTTATGTGTCTTTTTATCTTTTAGTTGAATCATTTTTATTTTTCTTTACTTGAAATTATCAAATTAGGGATTTTTTTCAGTGAATTAAATTTACCATAGAGAGAGAGAGAGAGAGAGAGAGAAGTACTTGTGTGTAAAAACAAATAATCATGTTTAAGTTGTCATAAGTTTAAGACATTTTACATCAACAATAAATTTTCCTAAATATTATTATTACATTATAATTAACTCGAAATCATCTTCCAAAAAGAAAGAAAAAGGAAAATAAAAGTAATAAGAAATATTTAAAAAAATAACTGCAAATTTATATTTCT
The DNA here is from genome assembly GCA_037975125.1 of Latrodectus hesperus. Lineage (NCBI taxonomy): Eukaryota > Metazoa > Arthropoda > Arachnida > Araneae > Theridiidae > Latrodectus > Latrodectus hesperus. The sequence goes on from CM075850.1 coordinate 9,103,751, forward strand.
TTTGGTATAATATATTTATTGTAAGAGACTCTTGATCAAATAAGATAATGGGCTTAAATAAAATTTATCACTGCTGAATATCGATAATGTATTTAAGTAAATGTATATTAATTTAGTCATCACTGAATGGCTTTTAATCACAGAAGAGTAGCTTAAATCACCCGGTTTCAATAATAATAGGATATTTTACTTGTCAAAAATAAAGAAGAATATCATTGTTTGCAACGGTGTATAATTTTTTATTACTTTCATGCGAGAATTGATGTTAAGATCATATTTGTCATTTATGTTATAAATTATCTATGTATATTATAACTGTAATATATTGCAAAAGAAACACATCTCGAAAAATGTGTGATTTCTCGATCTTCTCGAATGTGTCTTCATAAAATTTATGTCTGTTGCGTAAGGTTTTAATGCACTTTCCAAAACTGTTTTTATTATCTGAGCCCACATAAAGTAATCTTATGTTTATTTCCCCCGACTCTTGATCTGTAATGTTTTTTTAGCAAGAATAGTTTGAAATGGCTTTTAGTATAAGAATGACTAAAAAAGTAAATATTCTGTATAAGACCTTTTCTTAAGATATATTGTTATTGTTTTTGCTAGAATATATTTATTTTCTATCTGAAGCTGAAATTATTTGTATAATTTTATCATGATACATTACCTCATTTCATACGAAATGCAAGGAGCTTTAGATTTTTATGCACATTTTCTTCAATTTTATTACATATTTTGCATATTTTCTTAAAATTAAGATTATTATGAAAAATATAGGTATAATAAAACAATTCATAACTAAAGCTGATCTTCGCGCTCTTAAAAATATTAAGCGGCATTCTATTTAAATGGAATAAATTTCTATATTTTACCCTATTAAATCTAAACCAATATTAAAAAATTAAAATTAATTTTTAAAAGAGATCGCAGTGAATACAATCTGATTAAAGTTAAATATTTTTCTTTCACTTAAATACCAAAAGTTATACTTAAGATTTTAAATGAATTATCCGAGAATCAGCGAAAGCTGTAAATTATTCAATTTTTTAAAAAGCGTTTCTGTAAGAATTTTAATTTGAATTGAGTCATTTTGCAAGTATACAGTTAAATTCTTTTCTAACCAATTATATGAAGGATGCTTGTGAATATGATATTTAATATTAATAGACTACATCCTATTTAATTTACATGATTGCGAGCATTTTATCCGCTTAGTTCTAGAAAGAAGTTCTAGATTAGTTCTAAAAAGAAATGTCTGTACGTTTTCCTTTAAAGCAAATGGCAGTTCATTAGGATGTAATATTATTAAAAACATATTTTTAAATACGGCAGACTTTTGACTAAAATTGTATCATCAGTTATAAATATTGTTCTTTACAAAGTTATTAAATCAATGATATAATTGTTAATAAACTTTAGGCTGAGAAATGCCCCTTAAAAATCTTTGTATCCATGGTTATAGTTTCAAAGACTACATAAATATGTAATTCAAAAATAAGCGTTCTAAATAATTCTAGAAAAAAAATTGAGAATTTTAACTAGAAAAACAATTAAATCTGTCTATAAATGTATACTATCCATTATATTTTGAAAGGGTAAATTTTTCGAATAAAATTTAAGTAACTCATAAAAAATAAACTATGCGAAATAAAAATATAAAATGTAGCTTCTTCTCTACAGCATATATTGATCCTATTCTCAAGTACAGAGGTTGGAATCCTTGGTTTTGATGTCACAAAGAAGCTCCATGGTCTTCTATATCAAAAGTCATCTGAGGCGGTAAATGAAAAGACAGAAGCATCAGTTCCATGCCATAGACTGTCTGATGCATTCTGGTTCTACATGCATCAATATGAGGAATATATTCCTAAGGGAAACATTAAAAAACGAGCGTTTTCACTTGTACTCATTGTTACCTTAGAGCCAATAACTAATAAGATCGTGTGGAGTGCCCTTAGATACACACTTTGAATTAACTTTCATTTATGTAAACTATAACCATTGTATTTATAACGTGTTAAAATCCATGACTGTTTCCTAGTTTGGCGAAATCTCCGCGGCATAATCTTTTATAAAGGTAATTCCCAAATAAAGCTGCAAGTAATAACCTGGAGTTCTTTGATAAGGATCGGGTTCGAATGTTACACTAGGAATAATGTTTTTCAGATTCGTCATCGATGAGGAACATTCGGTCGTTTTTTGCCAAGCTACTTCGATTGATAAATTCTGGCACAAAATTGAAGCCGCATGGAATTGTATCTGCAGATATGATTCAAATTTACTTCCCTTGGACACTCAGCCGATTTACAGTTGTTGTTGCAACCAAAAACCTCTGCTTTGTACACTGAATTCCTTATGATGTGGAAGTCCAACCATTCAAAAGAAAAATGTAAACGTTTTTTTTTCCCATTATATTGTATTTATAAAATAAGTAAGAGTATTCTGTATTTATTTCCTGGTGTAGGAGTTCGAAAAATAAGTAGTTAGCTAGATGGGAAAATTTATTATGAAAATTAGATCACCAAAGTCTCACAGCTGCTTTGGCATGATGGTAATTAAATTATAGTTCACATTTTATAGAAAAGCGAATTATTACAGTTACAATTTATACTAAAAAGTAATTAAAATATGGAATTACTTTATATAGAAAAAACTTCTGTCATGTAAATTGTGGTTGCATTTAAAATTATTGCTAATTTTTCAATGTTTACTGTATTAGTTAATATATATTCATTTGAATATAGATATATTTCTCTTTGTAAAAAAAAAAATCATTTTGACGCACAATCACAAATATGCTTCATTGGAGATCCTTCAACTCAGATCATTTAATCAATCATCATGATCAAAGAAAAGTAAGGGTAAAATAACTCATACTTACTCCAATACAAATCAGATGACCAATGCGAATATGAAATGGTTGATACAAATGTCCAAGTCTTGAATTGAGAAACTGAAGGAAGAGCGTTGTTGGAATAAGCAGCCTCTCCACATACGCAGTAAGTAGAATTAAGGTCAGAGGAATTCCAATTAATCCATAAATTATGCAGAAGATCTTCCCACCTTCTGATAAAGGAGCAACGTGTCCGTAGCCTGGAAAATACAAATATTAAAATTGAAAAATAATTGATCTTTATTATACAACTCAAATGCAAAGTTCAATTTAAAAATTATGTAGTATCAGAGAACTGTCGGTTCGAATTTGTAAAATCAGACACACACTAAAAAAAATGAATATTTAAAAAAATATGTAATAGGAAGCAGGTCACAAGGATTTTACTTTCATATCGTCATTATCACCATACAACTTACTGAATAAAACATTCCTTAGTAATTTTATATAATTAATTAAATTAAATTAACATTTACAAATACTACATAAACCTGTAAAAAGGCTCAAGATATTTTGAGAAAAGTTATCAAAATGGTTTAATAATGTCACACTAAAAATGCACTGTAAAAATCTGTCAGCTATTAAAGAATAGGGGCTGTCATTGAGTGATGGAAATAGTCATGAGTTTTGCGACCGGCTCCACGCAAGCAGTGACATTGGCAGTAACAGGTGTCATTTTTAGTTTAGCAGACAAATGTAAGTGTATTCCCTTCACAAATGAATACATTTATAGTTTGTAGAACAAATCGAACTATTTTAAATGTGGAAGTAACTTATCTTGTACTCAACTCATTTAAAGAGAAAAAAGAAAACAGGAACTTCAAGAAGCTCCATCCTTCATTTGTAACTAGAGATATTATTTTTTTATTTAAATGGTATCAGGTACAATAATTTAATCTTGTAACACAAGCATTTAAAGTATCTTCAGACTAATAATATTTTATCCCCAAGGTAACTATGTAATAAATTACACTTGACAAGCATAATAAAAGAATAATGTTCTGTGTTGAAAATTCAGTATGTGACATTTATTTTAGGACTGGTAGCTCTTCTGGTATTAGCTATGAGATCAAGTTATTAAAAAATAAAACATCAAATGGTATATTCATCTATATACTTATATGACAGGGGAATATGAAAACTAGTTTTCGCACTTTCTAATTTAATTTTCGATCGTATCCTTCAAAACTTTCAGTGTAAATGGTTATTGCGATACATAAAATTTGTGAAACGCAATGACTGAATATGCAGTATATATTTACTTTTGTCAACATATACTGATGGTCTAAACGTTGTAGGAATGTACTAATATCAAATATATCGAGCGAAACTCATGTAAATAAATAGCTCACTTTCATCAATTAAAATTTTTCTATTGTGAGTGCCACGTGATAGTGATCCTGATAGCTATTATTAGGATAATTTTCCTGTTCACGAGAGGATGATAAAAGATATCGAAAATAGAAAGTGAAAATTATATGGAGAATATGAACCATGTGTCATTGAATCGCTAGCTGAAACATTCAAAATCTCTTTATATATAATGTAAAGGATCTACCGATAATATTGAGTAGATATTTCCCATTGTGGATAAAAGTTGCGTATGACCACAAATTCTCACTAAGGGAGATCAACTGTGACTTGTTCAGGTGGTGACTCTATACAGAAAATTAGCACAATGTTCAATGATATTATAATTTGATCAGGTATATTTCAAACATTTAATGATACATTTAGTAGAATGTAATCTGGTTTCCATCAGACATGGCTTTAGAGAACACTCTGAGATCCTTTTAACAACTCGGGGTCATCGACAGCCCTGTTTATTCTGAACTGGTGAACATATTTGAACATATAATTTAAAGTTAACGTCTGAGAAATACAAGGCTCGTCTGCTGATGTCCAAGTGATATAGTTTGGTATTTGATCTCAAGTGAAGCAGTTCTGTTTTCCGACCAATCATAGCTATTCCTGTTTCCTACATTACCCGAAAACAATGATACTTTTAAGGCAATATGCCTTCAGGATAATACTACAAGATAATTAAAGAAAAAAACCTGGTCTCCACCAATATCAAATATGAACTGCAATGAAAGTACTTTATGAATGTATAAATATAAATTTGATTTGTCGGAGAGAGTCAGACTTCTTGATTTAATTGCAAGCAAAAAGTTAAAGACCTTGAATACAAATGAGGTCACATACGATGCCATGGGACAGAACATTTACGAATAGATGACTATTCCAGGGCGTTTAACATGTGTAGTTATTACAATCGAAACAAATTTTAGTAACTAACATAAATTGTTGTGTATCAAGCATATACTTTTAAGACTAGAAATTAAAGTTCTGGGAAAGATTATATTCACAGTAACACGAGTATTAAGAAGACAAGTAAATCAATGAGCTTATTCCAATGACTAATTTAGCATGAATTTCGTGTCACATGACATTCTATTTTTTAAACAAAGACAAATTCGACACTCACTGAGCACTGAAATAATATAGAAACCGCCTTGTTGGCACCTGGGAATTGAATATTAACCTGTTAATCGAGTCGTTGTGCAAAGTCCAAATATGACTATGGATATAGCTATGGATGGCATAAAAAATATTCGGAGGAATACTATGTGCCAGTCTGCTCACCAACCAAATATGATTAGTGACATAGCTATGGATGGCATAAAAAATATTCAGAAGAACGCTATGTGCCAGTCTTCACACCAATTAAATATGTCCAAATAGGTTTTTTGATAAACGATATATATTGAATTAAGCATTTTTTTCATAAATACAATTCCTGATTTGTTTAATTAAAATTACTAAAATCCTTTCTCATGTTACCTATTATTAGCGAAAATAATGAAATAACTAACGATTATATTTATATGTTTCAATTAAAATGAAATTCTTTTTGTATAATATATTTTCAATACAATCTAAAGTTGCTTAAGTTGTTTTTCCTTTGGAATAAACAAAAAACATAAAACGATTTTTTTAATCTAAGAAATGTGATTAATGATAGTTAGTTTAAATTTTAGTTCTAAATAACTTTTTATAATAATTTTACTTTGCATAATAATTTCAATCCAGAAAATAGCCTTTCATGTTCCATTACAGAAATTTAAAAAAAACTTTCGAAGTTCTACTTTACATAAATAAGTTTACATAATATAAATTAACTTTAGCTTCAAAGTGTTATTTCCGAAAAAAAGTGTATCTTGGAGCTATTATTTTACTATCTCTAAGATTTATTGTTGCTTTTTCTATAATATGCACACGTAGGGCACAGACGTTTTGCACATACAAGTAGGAGTATGCATAAAAAGTCTGTTCTTTGTTAAGCATTAAAAAAACTTTAGTATTGAAAGGGAACTTCTTTTTCAATTGTTAATTGAAATACTTAAAAAAAAAATCTTGGAATAATTTCTATAAAGAATGGTATTATACATTATTTAAAGATTTCTAATTCATATTTACGGTTTTAGGTAATTACTAAAAGGATTTTTAAGTATTTTTCTTTCCTCACATTGTTTCCAACGTTTTTAATTAAACTTTCCAAAAACTAATTTGATTAAAAAAACGTAGCACTGTTTAGATAACTTCATCATTTATCAAAGGAATAATATTGATTCCGAGAATATTTTTACCAAATATTTTTTAATTTTATACATTTCCTTGTCGTAACGCAAAGGCCAAAATAATTCGATTCATTAATTCATTTCACTTCTTATATATTTCAAATTCATTTATTATTCAAGTTGCTATTCCAGGTTCATTTAATTTTCCTAAAATTTTTTGAAGAATGTGATTGATTGTATAGTTTATAATTAATAAGGAAAGCAAATTAGTTTATCGATTAAATTTATGTTCAATTTTAAAAACCAATTTTTGTAATTTAAATATTAAGCAGCTTTACTTTTAATTACTGCTTTTTGATATATAGATTATTAATAATTTATTATCTTAGTAAAAATGCTTAAATACAATAAAATTTAAATTATTTTTGTAGAACTATGCAATAAAATATACTATTCTGTTTCATTTGTGAATTTGATCGAATCAATTTTACATTTTATCATCAACAGACAAATTATTTCTTTGTATTATCATCAAACTAATGCTTGAGTTTAAGTAACATGCTCGAATAAAATATAGTTTCACATAAATTTGCATTTCATTCCCATATATGTTCTCAAATTATCAGTAATTCTGATACAATATTTATTATATTCATGACTGAAATGCTAAATTTTTTTCATTTATATATTCATAAGTTATATCAAACTGCATAAACGATAGAAGTTTTTCCATTCTGTCTATATTTTTAACTGAATGCATTATATTTTTTATGTTTCGCAGTTTTAATTTTCTAATTAAATTATCATTTTTTATATATTATTTGCTCGTAGAAACATCTATAAGATTTAAATTACAATTTTTTCGAATACTTTTTTTTAAACAATGCTCATCATATGAATTTCAATTTTCTTCATATTGCTGAAATAATGATGTTAGAGAAATGTTTGTATGTTCCTTATATTAATAAATTATCATCTGTAATCTGTAATGAAATTCGCCAAAGAATGCTACTGAATACTGACTCATATTATATATATATATATATATATATATATATATATATATATATATATATATATATATATATATATATATATATATATATATATATATATATATATATATATATATATATATACAAACAGTGAGCGCATTTGACTCTGAGTCTAGTACAACTCTCTTTAAAATCTTCGCTTTTCCTTTCCATGTGAGCAGCGTACAACACCCACAAAAAGAAAGTCATGAGCAAAGATTTTGGTTTTGTGGGTGGTCGTGTGCATCAGTTTTATAAAAAAATATATTTCTGTCATGATTTTAAGACTGGAGAATACCTTTTTTCGAGTCATAGGTTAATAATTTTACTTCAATTTAAGATATTGTAATGAAAATGATTTGTATTTATTATTACATGCGTTTTACAAATATGCAATCCTATTAAGTAGGAAAAATCAAGCTTATATATTTAAGCGTCTTTCTCTATAAAATATAAGAAGCCAAATTGAAGCTCATTTCAGGCTCATGTATGTCCACAGAGGGTATATACGAAAGTAAGCAAATAGTAATTAAATTCTTACAGTTTTTGTTTGCAGTAAATAACCGTCATTTGTGGACAGAAAAATATGAGAATTAGATGAATGGTTATTTGGTGACGAAAGGACATATTTAACGAAATTTAGAGCTCATAAAAATTGATTCGGACGATGAAATATTCTTATTAAACTGTAACTAATGCTTGTAAAACATTGAAAACTCATGTAAGTAAGGAAGCGTAATCAAAAAATGAAACTAATTTTAAAAATTCAGAGTGAGTCATAGATTGATGCGTTGACCAAGTATATGTACCAATATGTAATATTAATATTGAAAAATAGCTTTCCAATTACCTATTGTGGTAATGACTGTACTAGAGAAAAATATCGACTGTCCGAAGCTCCAGTTGAGTTCGTTGCTTACATTTCCTGCAGCAGACACTCCTCGGTTATTAGCAGCTATAATTTTCTTTATAAAATTCTCGAGAGCTTCATCTGCAAAGAAAAAGTAACTTCAGAATAATACAAAAGATTTCTATACATCCTCATGAAGTTTTTAAAATTCATTAATTTAATTTTCACAATTAATAATTTTTGAATAAAAGCAATTGTTTGAATTATTGAGTGGATCACAAAAATACATCAATTTACTAAATGTCATTCAATAGTTATTACAAAGTTTTCATTATTTTGTCTCATATTAATGAATCGAAAGATTCAAAAACTTGTTTATTTTAGTTTAAGTATTCTATCAGCTTATTATTATATATTTTATTACCTTAATAATTTTTATTAAAATATTTAATATGGTTAAGCATTTTATTGCTATTAAATATTACATTTCCTTAAGTACTGTTAAAATTAAGTATCTTAATATTATTATAAGTATTAAGTGAAACACACACACACATAAATTAGTGCATGTGATAGCGCATTACTTCCAGTTTGAGCACTGCATTTAAGAAATTTTAATTTGCCATTTTTTGGTAAAAGATATAAATTACTTTCTTTAAAAACTGCAACTAATTAAAATAAAAAAATCTTTCTTCTGACATACACATAATAAGATTCACGTGAGGCATAAGTTTGTGTTTCGAAATTTATAAATAAATATTGAATAAAATTATTTCGATATCAATTATTTTAAGGTTCAAAGAGTTAATGAGTACATTTAAATTTCACGCTCCTCACATTAAAAAAATAATAAAAAGAGTTACCATAAAGTTTTACATTAAGCAACTGACAAGTTTAATAATCAATTATATAACATCAACCTAACTAATCCTGATAAAATTTATATATGCTTTAATAAAATTATATAGGACATACATATTAAATAACTCATTGATCAGAAATATTTTCTTCCAAAAGTAGTGACTTTGTGAAAATTAAAGAAAACTCAGCAAAAAATGAATGCCGGGATTGTCAAGTAAAAATGAAGGTGATTCAAGTAGAGAAAATACACCCACTTCTTTCAAGTTACACATTATCAATTTTTCATGTAAACGATGCTTATTTTGGCATACCATAGAAATTAAATTTTTAAAATTTTTTGATATTTGAAAAAAAATTAGTCGACTCAGTGGGTCAAAACCAACTTTATGCGAAACATTGTTCTATTTATAACGTTTTTGAGTTAACTCAATATTTAATAGTGTTTTAATCAATATTTAACAGCATCCATAATAACGTTTTGTAAAATGTGAGACGCTCGTATTTTTTAAGCGAATAGAAAAGTTTGTCAGGGGCTAATTATATAAAGAATAATTCGGTTCAAACTTTTTTAAAATAACAAAAAATACCAAGTCACAGTGTTTTGAATTAAAAATCATTGAAGTTGATAGAGACAACATTAGCCGATGTTAAATGAATATCAGATGAAAAAGAACATCATGATTTCCAAATAATGGCAGGATGACAATAAATCAGAGACATTGTCTCAGACCTAGACTCACTAACGATTTCTAAATTGTTATATCAAGGTTCAAAAATGCTTTATCTATAACCTGATTAAGGATTTCTTCACAATAGCAACACAGTTCTTTTAGTTTTTAGTAAACAATGGTTAAGAGTAACAACAGTATTTTTAAAAAAGAGAAATTAAGAAAAGAATGAAACGTTAAGTGGATCGAGAAAACACACAAATGCTGAATTATCAATAAGCTAGTGTGAGTGGTCTAGTATGATTTGTGGTTCTATTCTTAGTGTAATCACATTTACACATTCTAATTTGACCTGCACTTAAAGTTTCTAATGGATTCGCTCATTCATGACAGAGGGGGGAATTAAACTCACGGACAGGTGAACTGAAGGCCTGATCATTATTTTGCGAGCTCGACTTCAATAAACATAGGGGTGAAAAAGTAGATTAGCAAACAATAAAAGAAAACCGTACACATACAATTCTAAATAAACTACTAAAATATTCTCGATGTTGTACAGTTCTTCATAGCAATGTTACATACAAAATGAAACATAGAGAATATCGATATGCACCAAGTGTACTATAAAATATATTCGAAATGGATTTATTTTAGTATATTTTGAAAAGCAATGATTATATTTTGAGACTGGTTGATTTATTATATATTTTTAGTATATTTTGTAACGAATCTTTTTTTTATGTACATAATTATTTCTTAAAAACAATGAAATTATAAAATATTTTGGTTCTCAGATATCGGTTGATTGGTAATGTGCTGAAGTTGTGTTAGGATTCTCATACAGTTTCATTAGGAAGAAAATGCTCCTTAAATTAGGGCCAATCATGGCAACGTGCAGTACAAATCCTCGATATTGTGCAAACCAGAATCTCAGTTCGTTATTCTTAAAACTATAATCACTAGGATAAGATGAAAGAAGGAAAGACAGTCAGTAACCTACAGTTTTTCGATCGTTCAATACAATAACTGTAACAATATAGATCAATAACTTAGTATTCGCAACTAATTAACTTCCGAGTAGATTTATTCAGAAGAACATAGACCTAAATGGTGGGCGTATTCATGTGTTGCAGAGAAGGAAATCAGAAAAACTTAAACGCATCCACTTCAAACAACACTGTAGAGGCAGGAAACAGAAACGCAGCTTTTCGCCGAGGTTCTTTAATAAAGGCTGAGAACCTAAAGACGATAAGAATTGTATTCTTCACGTGCCACTGATATAGAATTCTGTTTAAGTGTCCAGCCAACAAACGATTACAGAGAGGCGTTCAGTTCTTGGATGAAAGGCTAAAAATTCACAGTTTTAAATTTCTATATCTTTTTTGTTCCATTAAAAACACAATGTCTACCTTGCATATGTATATGTTCTCAACACGAAAATTTCACTTTCCATAAAAAATTATAGTAACTTCTCTTCAAACAACAAAATTTCGATACGTATATTTTCGTTTACCTTTAACTAAAAGGAATCACCGTGGCCTAAGAGTGATATCTTATTGTTCGGAATGTAAGGTCACAGATTCAATCTCAACCACTCTTGATCAAAAGGAAAAGCTCGTCATTCTTCTTGCACATCTGTTCAGTCATCTTACTTTGCGTTCATCACATAAAATTTAACTTGTTTACCATCCACATATTTTTACAATTATCAACTTTGGAACTATTAGTTTTTATTCTGAAATTTCTCAGTTTATATATATATATATATATATATATATATATATATATATATATATATATATATATATATATATATATATATATATATATATATATATATATATATATATATATATATATATATATATATATATATATATATATATATATATATATATATATATATATATATATATATATATATATATATATATATATATATATATATATATATATATATATATATATATATATATATATATATATATATATATATATATATATATATATATATATATATATATATATATATATATATATATATATATATATATATATATATATATATATATATATATATATATATATATATATATATATATATATATATATATATATATACGTGCATTAGAGATTACTGGAAATAGTCACTTTTCTTTATTTACCGTTACTGAAGTATAGTTCTGGAAAGAATAAATTCGCTATGTAATGGTTTTTGGAGTACAAAAATTAATAATTGTTTTTCTGTAATCCACGAATGGAAATTTTCAGTGTTTGCTAGGAAAGAACGACTCAAACTATGCCAGAAAAGTAAAAATAGACATCAATGTTTAAGTTAGTGTTTCCAAACTTCAACGAATCAGAAAAGGAAATTATTAGTCTGGTAGTGAAAGGTTATCCGTTTAAAATTACCTGTTCCAACAAAATATTTTCACTTTAAGAATCTATTCTCCATTTTATCTAAAAATTAAATTTTAATTTCTTAACTATGTATAAGATTCTTAGAATATTCTTGCTATATGCTACAAATTTTTTCCACTAGCATCTTTACACTATGCTAATGCAAATTAAATTTTACTTATATTTCTAAAATCAAGTTGCTTACCTTTTGCTTCAAAGTTTTATATGAAAAAGAATTATATTTTATAATGTAACCATGAGGATGTCACTATAAATATTTTTTTCATTGTCCAAAACTTCTGCTAATCTCTGAAACTGATTAAAATTAAATTCGTCATATATATATATATATATATATATATATATATATATATATATATATATATATATATATATATATATATATATATATATATATATATATATATATATATATATATATATATATATACATATATATATACATATATATATATATACATATATATATATATATACATATATATATACATATATATATATACATATATATATATATATATATATATATATATATATATATATATATATATATATATATATATATATATATATATATATATAATAAAAATGGTTCTTGTAGCTGAATTTCACTAATCCTTTTCTGAAATTTAAATATACTTGAGAGGATCTCATTTATACAAGAAGTTTAAAAATTTATTCAAAAATTGAATGCTTAAGAATTAAAATAATCTTAAAAATAATGGAATTTTATCTTTTTTAGAAAATATCAAATTAGAAGAAATCTATTCATAAAATTAAAAGAGTTTTCATCAAAGAAATACTATAGCCATGTTATTTAAAATATAATAGAAAAAAGGACAAACGAGAGTAAAAAATTTCAGTTAGAAATAAAATAAAATTGAGTGAAATTTACACCATTCATTTTTCTCTTATCGTTGAAACATAAAGGACAACATATTTTTGCTTTCTATCGTTTTATTTCCGCAAACAAATACACATTTTTACTAATAAAGACTTAATACTTGATAAGATGTTATCAAATGTAGAATAAAAGCTCTTTGTAAATTTACATATATAGGTAGGAAAGGGATATATTTTTCATAGCATATCTTAATGAATTACATAAAAATTAGTGAAAAGTATTAATGAAAGGGTAAATCAGGATGAAATAGATTAATTACTTACGAATCAAAACTAACAATTAATTTTGAAACCATAAACAGAAAGATATTACAATGATTGTATTAATACAAAAACATTTATATATAAACGTCTCTAGATTGTATTAAGATGAATATTCAAAATAAATCTTAAAAAAAATTTGACAGAGAAATAGAAAGCAAAAGCAAAAGCAAAATGTATCTGATTACACCAAGAAAAGCGTAAACTACGATTTGAGGAGTGATAAAAGAGTATTCCTCAATTTTATTTCAATGTTGGGAATGAATAATCATAGAAAAGATTTATGGAGATGGAAAAAAATTAGTGAAGTGACGATAACTTTAAAAGCTATCAATGAAATTCTAAGGATTTTAGTGTACATAACAAGAATTTTATTTTTGAAAAATAAATTGATTATTCAGCAGAAAGGGTCTACATTACGTAAAATAAACTAACCAAAAAATTCTTGAAAATTATCTTTTATATATTATGCAACATTCATTGGGAGATTTAAATTTAACAAAAGAGAAAAGCTCGATGGAATTTCTGAGTAAAAGTGCTGAAGTTTCATTATAAGTATCATATTTGCGCTACATTAAATTAATTATTAATGTATTTTTGTGTATTTATGGAATTAAATATTTCCCTACTAATTATTGCTGTTAATCCCTGACATTTTAAAATTCTTAATGGTATCTGTTGCTAAAAACTAGTAGAAAAAAATTATAGCAAAAAGACTACAAGTTCATTAAAATTTAATGTTTTCCCATCGCAGTACCAATAATTAATTAGCTTGTTTCAATAAAATTCGACAAACTTTGTAACAATGCATGTTTTCCTTCGTAACTAACTTAATTAGTTAATTAGATGTTGTTTTAGATTTTACTGAATATAAATATAATGCGACTCAAAGCTCAATAAATTCTTCACTTTCCTCTCTAACATTAACATTCAATAATGCAGAGTAATTAACATTTAATATTATTCCTTTAACATGTATCTAACAGCATTGGTTCGTTAATTAAGAAGTGTTGCTTAACATCCTCTCTTAGCAATAAGGAATTCTCGAATGTATTTAAAATTAATTAGTGTTTAACCCTTTACTTAAGTAACTTAAGGACTTAGCTCTAAATTCTTGCATAGTTAATCAAAATAATTTTGCTTTATGTTTGTATACAGATAAATTATTTGTTAAATATATAAGGACAAATATCAAAAACAATTTATATACATATATATATATATATATATATATATATATATATATATATATATATATATATATATATATATATATATATATATATATATATATATATATATATATATATATATATATATATATATATATATATATATATATATATATATATATATATATATATATATATATATATATATATATATATATATATATATATATATATATATATATATATATATATATATATATATATATATATATATATATATATATGTATATATATATATATATATATATATATATATATATATATATTGTTGCAGTTTCTTCGGTTTAAAAATCTCATGTGTTATAGGTATAAACTCAGTTAGATAATCAGAATTATATTCTTGATTTACAGAAATTGCAGGTTATTGTATTCGTGTTCAGTGAACAGTGGAAATTTTAAAACTGATTGTGAAAATTTGGTGCTTCGCTTATATCATACATAACAGAATTTGTTTTGGGGTTGTCGAAATAAGTTATATAGAAACTATAAACAAAAAAGCTTAAATCACGTTTAATTAAAATTCTAAATTTTGCTATATGCGGCTATAAGCTTTATGACTGACATGAAAAACCAAAGAGAATAGTTTTAGTCGCAATACATAGTGTCTCTTACCTGTATATTTTATGAAAATAGAATAATTATTTTTTAATTAAATATTTATCCCTCAATTTATGAATTCCTTACACTCTTTATATTTAATATTCCCTCAAAACTGCATGCTTTAGATTAGATGAAAGCATAATTTAAATGCCTAAATAAGGCATTTATAGTGTACAATTTGATTATAATCAATTACTCAAAAAATCACCTATGGAGAAAAACTGAAAAATGAAGCCTCAAAATTTAAGTGAAAAAAAATCAACACTTTACAATAAGAGAATAATAATTTGAAATGTTTCTTCAAAAATGTGTTTCGCACTATTGGTTATGTCTTCTTATTGTCAGTATGTACAGATAATATTATTGGTATAAAAAGTTTTTAAAAAATAATATTCTTATAAATTTCATTCTCGTTACACTTAAGGAAAACTAATGAAAGGCATTAAAGTTTCAAAACAGAGAAAGAGTATTTGTCTCCAAATATTCTTTGGAGACAAATTTTGAAAGGCAGAAGTATATTACTACCGCGTTTTTAATGTCTCACTTTTGGTTAGTGCATGGTATCACTTTCGTTTCTATATTACAAAATGTATTCTTAACATTTTGTTTTGGATATCTATGAGAGTATACCATGCATGTATCTTTTAAATTTGGACATTTATGCCCTATGTGTATATACCTTTATTGTTTTTAATTATTTTAAATTATTATAAATGTACTTAATTTATATTTTTATTTTTGATATATAAATATGTTGTATATGTAAATACTTTTATCTTGAATATCTATTTGTGCAATATATATCTTTATATCTTTATATTTTGGTGCACACACGCACATATACGAGTACAATATGAAGTATGCAAAGCCGCTGCTTTAATAGTCATAACTATAAGCTATAATATGTTTCTTTTTCAGATACAATCCAAATTTTGTAACTCAAACACACAATTTATTAAAAATATTCTATATTACCAGAACAACTTAAATTAATTTATCAAGTAAATTATTTTTATTAAGAGCAACACTCAATTAATTTCTGTTTCTTTCAATATTTTAGTTAACTTAAAAGTGGAAATATTCTGTGCCATGAAAAAACGGCAAATTCATAAAATTATTACAAGAGAAGAACTTTCTTGTGAAATCATTTTTCTGAATAATAATACAAAAATCAATATATTTTTTATTAAGAGAATCTTATATTCAAGAATATATTGTATTTTAATAATCTATATTTCACAGACAATGACAGCACAAAACATATTCAATATCAAGAATATATTATTAAATATGTATGTTAAGCATATTTCCTTACTTGAAAAGATTAAATAGTTCCTAATAAATTCATGACTTATATTTATTTTCGATAAGTAACTTCAATATCGGAATTTTAATTAATCCTTCCAAATTTAATTTTTGTAATATAGAAATTAAAAATTATCATACACGTAACTCTTTGTAGATTTATTCTGCCGATTCTAAGATGTTTTCAACAATTTTCTTTTGAGATAAATTTTTTAAAAAATGTTTTTTTTTTATCAAAAACATAGAATTTAAGTTTTTATGCGGTTTCTACAGCAGTATTTAGTAAAATATTTTTGGTTCACATAAATATGTGATAATGGGAAAAATGTGCTCGTAATACTAATGGAAGTATAAAAAACACTAATTTTTCAATTCAGCCCCTAACTGCATTTTGAAAATCCATCAAACAGAAACTGTTTAGCTTAAAAAGTTATTTACTTGATGAATATAAGTTTATTGAACCTTTTCTATTTGTGGGTATTGTTTTTGTTATGCTGTTTTGAATCTTCTGTTTTGTGCAATAAGGTTTTGGTATTCAAAACTAAAATGTTGGCTTTACACCAACAGTTTTTCAGAAAAATTTCCTTCGAAATTCTGACTTGGCAGAGCCTTCTGAGAAAAGAAACTTTATGACTTTTACTTCCTATTTTTAATTTTCAATTAAATTTATTCTTTAATTTCACCTGCGTTCTTATGATTCACTTTCAACGCCATGATTGTGTGAACCACTTATCTAGAGATGAAATGGGCAGAATTTTTTTATTGGGTTACAAGTGATTAGTCATTAAAACGTTAGTAATACTAAGATGGGTAAATGGATTATGTATTTCATGATGATGTGAAATCGGGAAAAAGATGGACTTTCACCATTTGAAAAGGGATTTGGGCTCGTTTAGTAGGAAAAGGCTCATTTAGTAGAGTTCTCGATTTCAAAAACAACAAATTTCACAAGGATCTTAAATGCAGCTACATAAATGGTTTTTGAAAGGTGGAATTTTGTCTTGTTGAATCAGTCTTTGTCTGGAAGAAGCAACTGCATTTGGAGAACAGTTTTCCAAGAGCATGATCAGTGTCGTCTCCGACGAATTCTACGGCACTATATGGGCTCTATTGTGCATCAATTTTCAAAAATTGTCAACCAAGGGGTTCTTCCCAACAGATTTCAGCTAGAGTCATGACTGAGAATAGGAGTGCATTTTCGGTAGCCTGCGAGGAAACCACTCATTTCTGCCAAAAATGCAAAACTTATTTTGCAGTTATAAGGAAAGAAAACACTGGGCATCTGAGAATTAGAAACGAGTAATGTGATGTAATTGAACGAATCTTGTTACACTTCATTTTACACTGATGGAAAATGTTCGAACTTGGTAAGAACCCTAAGTCATTTATACATCTTGCTTTACTCATACTATGCAGGTTTTGGTAGGAGTTTCATATGAAGCATGGAAGCGGTGTCTATTTTTCCAAGAGGGTAAAGAAATAGCCATAATACCTAAATATACAAGTATATAAAGTGCAACCTACATTGTTGCCTTTTACTGCGCTGAATGTAGGTTATACATTTGATGTGTAACCTACATGAACAATAATGGAGTAATCATCGTGTCAGAAGTGTTCAAAATTAGTTAGCTGAATATCAGTCTGTATTTCAACAATTTTCTTTGGCCATCGCAGAACTCGTATCTTAACACCACATAAAATGAATGGAATAGGGTGGACTAACTCATCCGACAGAACCTTGCTTTCCCATTTAATTTACAAGCTCCAGAAAGCAGCGTACTTAATACGTGGTATTTGCTGGACATAAATACACTCCAGAAGCATATAGACTGGATTTCCAAACGGAATATAGTCTAATTTAAGATATGTGATGAAAACAAATAGGTGGTGAAATGCGATACAAAAGTTTGCCCGATAAAATAAGAATCCTAGGCTTCTAATTCATTGACCAGTATATATCTATTTTATTTAATACTAGTACAATTTGTTTCAAGATGTCTAATTTTGAAACATGTATTTCTTATATTAGCAATCTGTCGAATCTATATATAGTGTCACACATTATTCTGTATATCTATTGGGCATGTATTTAGCATATCTCACATTATTCCAAAACATATTGAAAATATTTTGGTATAATGTGGATTTCTATGAAAGATCATTAATAAATGGGAATGAAATTTGAAAAAAATTCCTTCATTATCATTGAAAATATTTTTAGATTATTAAATGCAATACGTTAAGAATTATTAAATTTCAATAACGCAAAATAGTAAAGAAAAATTGTTCTAATTTTCAACAATGGAAATTTTGGGATTCATTAATTTTTTAGCTTTTTTAATTATAATAATTTTGTAACGCAAATTATTACTGTATGTTGAAACATTGAATAAATTAATTTTTAAAACATAAAATTTATACATGGAATATTTTAATAAGTAATCATAATAATAATTTTCTGTTGTTTTTATAATAACACTTTCGATAGTAGTTTTATAAAATTAATTTATTTAAAAGAAAATTTCTTTTAAATTTGATGATAAAACTATTCCTATTTGTTCCGATTAAATAATAGGATAGGAATTGTCAGGTAGTTAAGCAAACAATTTCTGGTGAGTTATTTCCCGCTGCATATCTAAGCGTGACTTTCATTAAAAATGAGCATTCTACTTTAATTTGAACGTGACTTTAATTAAAATGATGCAGACTAAAAGTGTACATGCGTTACTTTTCTCGTTATCCAACGTTTTAATAACTAACATTCTTTAAAGCCATATATAACTCTGACTAAATGATAACAAGTAATTTAAATTGAATTAAATGTGAGGTACATATGATATTTATTTCAAAATTAAAATTACTTCTGGGATAAAATACTATTAAGGTAAAGTTCCTAGTTTATCAAAATGTACAAAAAATTTTACAAATTTAAAAATCAGCACATATATTTTTAAAAATTTTTTATGATAATTTTTTTAATTATTGAATAGTCTCAATCAGATCAGCTAAATACTACATGGAATGAAATAGTTTTTAAATTTATATAAGAAATTAATTCACTATTTTTATATAAATGGATTAAAATATTTTCCAAAAGTAGTATATCCGTTATATTAAAGGATTTTAAGGATTATTCAAAAACCATGAATGATGAAAAATTATTAAAATGTACATGAAAAATGATTTATTTTTTAAGAATTTAAATTTTATACATCAGGATTTTTCCTCAGTGGTTGTAAGTAATTAATAACATGTAAGTATAAAAGACACAAATATTCTTTCTCTGGAGAACAAATTAGAAAGTTCCCAAGTTTTACCATCCTCCATGTTGAACATCAGAGAATTTTATTGCAAGTTTACCTTGAAATTTTTATTGTAGTCTATTATCATCAAGTTTCGAGGCTATTTTCGTGAAATTTAATCAAACCATAGTATAAATATTCAAATACAGGAACATGTGAATTAGTAAATTTAATAAATTATTAAAAATTATAATCTTATAGAAATCAATTGTGTGCTGACATGGTGCATTAATTGATTTCCCCCTTCAGTTTAATGAAACATTTTCTATTTCTTCCTTGTTTTTTGAAAACAATAAATACAGCGATTTCTTTTCAACTTGGATTTAAACGAATTATTTTAGGAAGCAATCAAATTTTATAAATTAGAAAATCTTTTTTACTAAAATTATTATTTAATGTTGGAAATATCAGCTTATGTAATATAATCTTCATCAATAAAATTTGAGAATAATTTCATTTTGCGTGAGTGTTTTAATAATTTACATATTAAAAGAATTGTGATTATAAATACAACACAATTGATTATAATGATGCTATTAATTTGATATCAAGATGATTTTTGCTTTTTGCTCAATGAATAACACATAGCTTTAATACATTCTGTTTTATACGCATTTCGTTATTATGAGATTTAAGCACACACTTCACTTTAAGCAACACACACTGTGTAAGAGGTCAAACTTTTTAGCATGAGTGTTTTTACCCGAAAATTTATGCAATATTCTTTACAAAGTGAATACTCTGATGTTTTATTGAAGGATACTGAATGGAGGATCTATTTTAATTTACTGATGATTTTGTAGTTCATATTATAAACTGCTTAAGAGAAAAAATTAAAAAAAACGAATTTTATTTTATTTACCAAGCAATGTTTTCAACTAAATAAATAATTAGTATACATATACAAAGCAAACTAACATCGATGAAAATTATTATTTTTATTTTGTAAGAATTCTGAAAAGGCTTTATAAAAGAATAGAGTATTTAATTTTATAATTTTAAAATTAAATATTAGTTCTTCCCTACTTCCTCCAAAAACTATTCCAATGAGAACATTTTCTTTTAAAATCATCTTCCTGATAGTGAAATTTGGAAGACACACAAGGCTCATGTAAGTAAATTCATCTGTATATAATGTTAAATGTTCCTTTTTGTAATCTATAAATTCTTTCTCTTGCAATCTATATAGCTGAATAGGGCTTAAGAGCCTCATGATGCAAATTTTAAAATATGCTGAATAAATTTACCATCGACGCCTTTATCTAAACTGGTAAAGCTCATCTTGAGCTAAGTACAGGGAGGTCTGCTGGAGCAAAACGTAAAACACCGAACATTTGATGAGGATAGGGAAAACATTTGTTTTTCAATACCCCCAATCCATTAGAGGATGTATTGCTGCTGACGTTTATGTTTGAAAAATACATCAAATAAGTTATTCCTTGTGGTCAGTAAACCATATAGAAAGACGTTTTTGATTGATGAAAGAGGCCATGAGGAAACTGAATTTGCTTATGGACATTTTGTTAGCAAGGATTTTCTTCTTACACTTGATGAGACATTTTGCTGAAAGAGTAGCTAGATACCAAGAATTAACTAATTCTTTGTCATCGGATAGACACTCAAATAATGGAATCGTAGACCCTTGTTTCTGCATTGCATATCTATGGACTGTTTCCGCAAGGGTAATATTCTAGTCAAGGATACCAGACCTATTATCATTTGAAAACGGCTAGGGCATGGAAGGGCACCGGAGTTGTACAACTGAAAAGGTTGTAGATCTGCACCAATATTTGATGAATGACTGGCAGAATGGATAGAAACATGACATCTATATCAATTTCCTTATGCATTCATGAGCAGCATACATTTTTAATTACAAGAAAACTTTTTTCTTCAAAGTGGTTCATTTTTATTGTAAAAGAATATGTGTACAATCATGTGTTTGTGTTGTAAAAAAGTAGACTTGAAGGCTTCCTTCTTGTATAGTTTACAAAAGTAATTTATTTTTATGTCTGGAGTCCTTACTCCTTATTCGAGATTAAACGTCCTAGACAGACGCTTAGTGTGTCTAGACAGATGTCTGCTCCAATTTTTTATTATTATTTTTATTTCCCGGGGAAATGTTTTCCAGTAGGGGTATATAATATTAGTTTTTTTCATTTGGATTATGTTTTTGGTGAAATACCCGAAAACATGATAATTTTTCATAAATCACTTGTAAATGATTGTAAAAAATTACGTGAATAGAATTCACAGATTTTTAAACATAATTAACATTACTGAATATAAATAAACTAATTTTTAAATCTTCAGTTATATATGATCAGAACAGTCTTAATACAGATCTATATTTGTAAGGTATAAACAATTAATTATAAATGCTACAATTTAAAATAACTTGCAGATATTTTTGCTTCATTGCGTTTCAGACTATCAATGATAATATACACAGTCTACCATTAGTTTTGAATCACTTTCGTGTAATGAAAATGATCTCTCAGTTGGAATTCCACATAACTTCTCTGCGCTCGGGCGGATTTTACGAAAATTTTAATTTGGATTTTCAGCATTAGAAATTATTGTGAATAAGGTTATGTAAAAGTTCATTTTCAGATTTATTCAGTTCAACAATTTCATATTATATTCATAATTGCGTATTTCTTACAAGATCTAATATCTAAGGATTTCATATTAAGATTTTTCATTTTGTATTTATTTTAATGCTTACGTTACACATGTTTTTTTACACATTTTATTGCCCTCATATAAAGGAATTTTAAAAACTTAAAAATTTCAGAGTCATTAAGGGATGTAAGTAGCCTGATGGAATTTATTAGAAAAGAAATGACGTAAGAGATTATTATGAGAGGTTTTGCATTGCGAGAAGAAAGAGAAACAAATAACTAAAATTTACTCTTCATCTTGATCTTGGAAACAAGTTTCTGACTTTCGACATAACAATTTCTGAACTGAATCGCATTTTAAGCTAATTTTAAAGTTTTCTCTAAAGTTAATTCAAAATAAAAGTGATTTAAATTGTAATAAAAAGTCCCGCCAAAGAACTTTCCTCGGATTGATCTCTGTTGCTTTTTTTAAAAACAAAATATATGTTTAAAAGTTCTACTTTATGTGCTATTTTTAGCGTATTCGTGTTGAAATCTTCCATTTCTTATTTTATTTATGAGACTTCTTAATTTAGAAAAATGTAAGAGCTATATTTTTGGTCTTCCATGCAAGTAGTTTCATATAAATTATTTTATTTACGTCTGGATACAAAAATATTTACTTTGAAAACATAAAGAGATGTCAGCCTGACCTTCAAAAAATTTTTCAGTTTTTATTAAACTCTGCATCTCGTTGTCACATGAATTATATCAAAATAGTCTCTTACGTTTTCCCTAATTTTAAATGACAAATATATTAAATATAGTGTGAGAGTGTATTTTTCAGATGCATATTCACATTAATAAAAAAAAAGAATTGTGCATTGGAGTTAACAGAAATGAAAAAATAATGATTTATTGGTAACAGAGATACAATTTAAGGATTAGAAATTCAGATTAAATAATCATTAATTTCATGAAATATTCATTAACAAATTGATATCTTTATATTTCTTTTGCATGACCTTAAAGTGTAGGTAGGCATGAAGGTATTAAAGAAAATGTTTTGCTACTTCTGACTACAAACTGTTTATTTATTTTTTTAAATAGAAAAATATATAAGTTGCCTAAGTTGAACATGCTATGAGGTACATTTTATGTACAAATATACACACTGCGCCTTCCATCTAGAATGGTAGCTAGTTTTATGCATTTATTAAAAAAATTTCTGAATGCAGTTCTATACTTCTAGCTGGATAATTATTTCTAGAAATTATGCTATGAGAGGCTGCGCTTGTGGTTACAAGATGTCTTGTAAGAATATTAAATTGACAGCTTAGATTGGAACATTATGAGAATTAAGAACGACAGTTCAGACTAATTCTAAGGATTATTAATTAGACTTCACAAAGGAGGCAAAGAATTTGTCCTTATGAAAGGCTGGATTATAGCTTTGACCAAGGAGCCACCAAATACGAAACATCTACTTTGAAGTTCAAAATGAATCAACATTCATCATTGAAATATATGGGTTCTACTGGGCTACTGTGGAACAATTTTTTCTGAAGTCTACAAGCAGTTTCACTGAGCTGTTAACAAATCTCAATTTCAACGAGGGTTCAATATGATTAACGATCTTAAAAAAAACATACTGAATCTTTGACTATAAAATTTAAACAGACCGAAGTGGAAACATTGATAAATCGTATTCAATAATCAATATTTACATTGCTTTGATCAGGAAAGCCCAGCAAAGAGAAAACTAATGTATCATCAGTGCTTCAACAATCTGTAATGGAAGACGAAACGTTATTTGAGCACATTTATAAAACGCATTTGTCAAAACAGTGTTCGAAAAAGACTAAATGCATATAATAAGCATTTTTAACTAAGTATTTTAAAACTCAGGAAATTTTGTTCTAAAATTGACAATAAAGATAAATATTCAAATGTTTTGAAATTAATTTCTGATGTACTTAGATCTTTATTTTTTCAATGGAAATGATTTTTACACAATTTCATTTTGGAAAACAATACACCGATATTTTATATGGAAATATAAAATAAAATTTTTGTATGTATTATCTTACATACAAAATATATATTTTGTATGGAAAATAATATACCGATATGAAAGAATTGGAGAGAAATTGGAGGAAATTAAAAAATATAAAAATTGGAGAGAAAATCTGCCATTGTAAATTGATATTTATTGCAATCGCTTTCTTTTTTCTGTCTCAGAGCTCTCCTTTGCTTACTTATCTGTTTCTTTGTCTGAAACAGAAATTATTGAGATCCTGAAAAAACAAATGATAACAGAGAGAAAAACGAAAAATCCGATTAAGATGAAGATCAGAAAGATAACATAAGATTCGGATCAGTGGCGGGACAACAAATAATCTATGAAAAAGAAAGATTTACTAACAAATAAATGATGGGGATCATCAAGGAAATAATCAAAAAGTAAGTAAAAAATGAAGATATTAATGATTATAGAAAAATAAAGTGGATTTGAAACGTTGATGAAATTATGGTATCATATCACCTATCCATCGTTTCACAATCGTGCCGTTTATTGTTAAGATATAAATTTTCAGAGCATTATTTCATCAACTATGCCATTTATTTTCATCACAGCTATGCCATGAAAAGTTTGATATCAATATTTTTTTAAAATGAGATAAAGATGGATTTTAAAGTGTTATATTTTGAAAACTAGTTTTCAAATTCCTTGTTACATCTGATATTTTTCATTATCTTGAGTTTTGAATATTTCTCAGAAAAATTATATCTCTTGATAATTGCGTTAGTAGTATTTTGCTTCAAAAATATAAGAGTAATATTCCAATGAGTTTTTCCATATAAGCGATTTTGAAATTAAATTTTTGAATTCAGAGTCTCAGAATAGTTTCTCTGTTATAAATAATTACAAATCAGGTATATTTTCCAGAATATATGCAGAGATTGGTGTAATAATGACTCAGAGAAATAGTCTCTTCATCCTCTTGTAATCTGGTCATTGGAACTGTGGAGTCACACCGTTTGACACAATGTATTGACCCCACTTATGATTTTAGCCGTGTCTTATTCCATCCTGAATTGTCAATTTGTATTAACAAGCAAACAGGCCATCCTATTTATCTAAACCAACCTGCCCTCGCGAGAGAATTGGAGAGATTCCAAGTGACGCAATTCAAGCTTATACGGATGGTATTAGAGATAAACATAAGCCGTTCTGGAAGTGGAATTTACATCAAATGGCAAGACCATGAAATAAAGATTCGGAATAGAAATCCTGACTACTGATCAGTATTTCGTAGTGAAATAATAGCCATTGATGAAGCTCTGAATTCTCTTGTGTCCCTTCCAATTGGAAAAGAAATATGGAATTTGTCTGATAGCAAAAGTACTATTTAGCACTTGACCAACAGGCAAAGTGTGTGAGACAGTACTGGAGTATCGATAATCAATAAATTAAAATGTCTATCCGTATTCTATGACATTCATCTTCAGTGGATACATTCCATATCGATCTAGAGCGAAATGAAACAGCAGATACTTTGGCTCGTGAGGCCTCTGAGTCGTTGGCACCTCTCACCTTTTTGGAAATCTTTTCAAGAGTAAAAAGCAGGAATAAAACCATATGGATTGTCCCTCCAGAGCATCAATGATCCGGGAATCTCAATGGCTCACGGCTTTAAAAGACAGCAACAAACTACTCTCATCCGCTTTCGAAGTGATCACCTCAGATCACTAACATTTTCGAGATCTGTACCAACTGTTTCGCTGAACAAGCTACACCAGAACACATCCTTGAGTCCCTGGGGATATCCAAGCAAGATTTATATGACGATTCTTAGAGGGCGCTAGATTCTTTTGGGGTGTATAACGTTATGGATCTGCTCTAACGCTGCTGGCCAAAGGAGATATGCAACAACAACAACATAATATTTTCCCGAAAATTTTGCCAAGAGAGCAGCTGAATGGTTAGAGGTGAGGCTTTCAGTTCAACAGCTCATGGTTTTGACTACTACCATAATATTTATTGTTCATATTAACTCGGAATACACTTTAAACTCTAAGTCCTAGTTCAATTAGATCTAAGGTGCAAAAGAGGACTTCAGAATAACAAATTAACTTATAAAAGACTTGAATCATGAGATAGTATTTATATGTAACTGAAACAGTCTTTGAGAAAATAGAATAAGATATAGTGTAAAACAGTGTAAATATAGGATTCTGCTGTTGAAGTAATAAGAAAATAAATTTTTCTATGACTAAATAGTTTTGCCTGCAATAAATGTTTTCTGTGATTGATTTTATCCAAGCGCCAGAGTTTTGATCAATTTGTAATATCATTTGTAAATATATAACAGCTACTCCATCAGCAAAAAATAACTTGTGATTTTTTTAAGGAAGTGGTAATATTTTTCTTAATTTTTTCTCTAGTGAATTTAGAATTTGTTCAAGAAACTATTAATGTGCGAACTAAAGTTAAATAATTCACACAAATGCATTTAGGAATTTCCTTGCTATAGTTTTCTGAGAAAAAGTTGATTGTTAAATTGCAAAGTTAATAACTTAATTTTTTTAAGACATTCAGTCTTTTTTGCAGGAGTATTAAATACTTTAATACTAAAAATTTTTAATTTTTAGGCCTATAAAGTTAATAAAAAGCAAAAAAAAAAAATTAGTTGTAGTGATTCTAGAATGCCTTTATATTACGAACAAAAAAATGAAATAAATTTAAATTTTTTTATATAATTATTGTGAAATGCTAGTGTTATAAAAAATGCGATTTCATGCTTATTAGATAAAAGTTACAAAGATAATGGATTATAATAAATACCATCTTTGATTCTATTGCTTAAGTTACTTTAAGGATTATTTTAGTTTTCAATTTATTTATATTTCCCATAAACATAAAAGTTGGTTACTTCTACTTCTGGCATTATTTTAAACATTTTTATAACATAAAATGTTTCAATGTTAATCAGATTAGGTTATGGAAAAATTGGTCATATTTTATGATATTTATGCTCTTCTAAAAACAAAAACTTTATACATAATGAGCCTTTCAATACTTATTTCGAAAACTTTTTTATCAGTTTTTTAAGATTAATATATTTTCCCCAACCCAAAATTCTTAGCTTGACAGTGGGCAATAAGAAAACATATTTTTCTAAGATTCTCTACCGCTGCTCCTTGATTTTAGAATGGCAATGTGCCCAGTTTTGGTCCAAATACTCCTACCACTGGTTGAAAAGGTCATTAGCGTAATCTTAATAGCAAATATATGTTTGGCTTCTATAACTTTTTTCTAAAACTATTTCCTATTTTGCCTCTTCAATTGGCTCATGTTTCAAAAAGTATTCAACGATTTCCTCTTTGCATGCAAGATTTTATTCCATAATATTCTGATTTTATTAACCCGAAGAAGAAAGAAATATTTTTTTATAATCACGAAGAATTTTCTTCTGAGTAGAAACTGCTTCTTTCAGAGAGTTAAGAAAATTTATTTTTTGAGCTGCGTTTTTATCTTATGGAATTTTTTTAACTGGTATGCCCCATCTCATAAGAAATGGGTTAAGATTTTGGGACTGTGAGGCTCACAACTATACTTTAATTAATTGAGTTTACTGCAGTGTTTACGCTGATGAGGAATTTTTTCTGTATAGTTTTCATAACATTTTGCGTCATTTTTCACAAGTGCTGTGCGCTTACGTTGATGTAGCGTTTTTTCAGGAAATTACTCTAAATTACAAATTGTAAATGATAAGACAAAATGAGAGTATAAGATTAAAAAATTTCATAACTTTCATTCATAACATTATTAAGTCAATAATATAGTGAAAACAGTTCACGATGTTATGACTTTTATTTATACACACATAATAAATAAAATTATAGTCTATATGATTATTAAGAACTTAACGGTGTATATTTTTTATTGAACATGAAATAAAAATTAAAAATTATTTATGAAAGGTAAGCTGAGTTTTCTCTCGAATATATAATAAAATAGGTTTTCAATCGAACATAGAATTAATATTTTTTTCTTAATAATAACATTATGAATTTAATTTATGTATATAATTTGTATTCATTATTTTCTGTTATTGTACCAACTGTATACTATATATAAAGTACCTAACTTCCGCTTTAGTTTTAGGTTTTAAATAATTGTTAGGTTATTTAAGTTCCAAAATTTTGTCACAAATTCATGAACCAATTTAGTATCTCAGTTAGATGATGATAATGGCTAAAAAAACAATTAAAACTTCTTAGTCACTCTTTGTTCGAATAAGAAAAATATATGAACGACTATTGGTGATAAAACCAAAATTCACATTTTCTAGTTACCCCAAAATTTCTCTTCTTCGACTAAAAATCAATACGAATGGCATAAGAAGAGAGAGACCGTTATAGTAAAAATTATATTTTATCAACTAGTAAGCTTTTACGGAGTGATTCATAAAGTCGTTGGGCAAATTATATCGCTAAAAGGGGTCAGTAAATACCTCAAAGCACACTAATGCCATAAAAGAAAGGGCATACCCTACTACCTAAGAAGCTTCTGAGAGATTAATGGCCTTTTTTCCAAGAAGATAATGTTTCTTATCACAAAGTTAAAGCAGTAAGTGCTTTTCATTTTTATTTTTATTCAATTATTTCTCTAGTATATATATTAGCTTTGTTTTCAGATGAAATTTTTTTTTATTAATCTGAAATTTATTGGCTAAATGATATTAGCTATATTCTAAAGCTTTAATTCCCAAACTTTGTTCTACACATACATACATGAGTATATATATATATATATATATATATATATATATGTGTGTGTGTGTGTGTGTGTGCAATGATATGATATGCTCATTTTTATTATATAAATTTAATTTAAATTTATGTATAACGTAAAATGGGCTCCACTGATACAATTACTTTCATTATATAAGAGCATTTTTGTTGGGGAAATATTATTTATTGTTAAAAATAGGAATAGTTTTTTAGTGTAATGATAATTTAACAACACTGGACAAAAAATTAATCAAAGTGTATATTTTATGATCTCATTATCACATTCCTTACTGAATTTCCTAAAGATAAACTTTTAGCTGCATGGTTATTTTTTTTATTTCTTATTTTTAGAGTATTGGAAAAATCTTCAATCAGTTTCTTTCTGTCATTAATCAACACAACACATTTGTAAATATACCATCTAGAAATTTGATTTCATGTGGCATAAACATAAATACCAGAAAAAAGGATGAGAACTTGCAAAGCTTGTGATTTCATCCACTCCTGAATCAATACAATTCAATATTAAAAATGTCTAGAATTTTAAATTCATGGAATTGGCTTACAAATAAATATAGAAAAGAAGCACGAGAATTGCAAAGCATGTGATTTCTTTTCCTCTTGAACTCATGCAAAACAACGTTAAAAATGTTTAGAAGTTTAAAAAACTTTTTTGAATATATCATTCCTTTTTTCCAATCAAAGGACATAAAGTTTTGCTCAAAACTGAGTCAGGGCCAAAATGATGAAACCGAAACCAGGCAGATGAGAGGATGCTTCAAAACATTCACTTCATGTGTCATTATTTTTCGTCATCACCCGTAATCAGCTTTTCTTTTTTGTGCAGTAAGATCGCCTCTTTTTTACAAAAATAAATGTGAGGTGTCGAAATACAATTAGTAGTATAATTTTCAAGAAAAAAGAGCAATTATTAACTAAAGACTCTCTTTCCTTATTTAGTTCTGCAAATAGGATTAGATAGCAACTGAATGGATAGCCACCTGACCTTCATTTCAGTAATTTATAAATACGATTCTCACCTCAAGCGTGAATGATTATAATGAATCATAATCCACTTAAACTTTTGAACCTTATTGGAATTTTCTATCTCGTTTTTATAAATAATGACAATAAAACATCAAACAAATCAAACTAAATCTTTCTGAGACTATATAAAAGTGTATTTCTTAAGAAATATTATATATATATATATATATATATATATATATATATATATATATATATATATATATATATATATATATATATATATATATATATATATATATATATATATATATATATATATATATATATGTATGTATGTATATATGTATGTATGTATATATAATATATCACACATAATTCATTTTACACTCAATATTATTAATCGGATGATATTCATCAAATTAAGCAAAAAGATATTAATGCGATGATTCATTTCAAGAATTTATTCTACTTTAAATAAACTTTGCTTCGCATACGCTTCAATTATTTTGACTACAATAGTGACGATGTAAAGTAGTTGCAAGGAAGACGCAAGAGAGAGAAATGAATGCAGTTACTATTTTAAGCAGGCACTTCCATTGATTCATGGAAGTGGTTACTTGTTTTGAGAACAGTTTAGAATGTCAGATAAGCTAAGGAAGAAGTTCGTAAACAAATACAATCATGAAAATTTTAAAACTCGTCTTGCTTTTATAATTCTCACATTACATTACATCAATTACAATGAAAAATGCATTGAGAGTACAATATATAAAAATCTTTTAAAGTAATTTAATTTTAATCGTTAATTTCAATTATATTTCACACAAACATTACTATTAAGACTTGTTTTGGGAATCTATTAAAAACAAACATTCAGTCTAGACTAAACTATATAATTATAAGTTCAAATATAAAGATCACGATTTATACTGATAGGCTGTTCAAATAAAAAGTATCGGTGACTTTTAGATGTTGTCTTAGTTAATTAATTTTATGTTAAGTTATTTTGCCACGTAAATCTTTTAAATTTTATGTTTTCATTATATGTTCACATGCATTAGATTTTTAATCCTCTACATGTAATAATTCAACCGGACATGTTGAAGTGTTTCGTCATTTGTACTCAAGTAATATCTTTTCTCACATGGGATATTAAGGAAAGCATGAGTTTATAATATATAACAAAAAAATGCATGCTGACATTTGTGCAAATAATTTGCTCAGCGTGTTTGATAAGTAACCTTGCGTTTCGCTTTCTTATATCATTTATGTTTCTGCACAGAAGACAGAAAATAGTCTATTGAAGGAATGTATATTGTGAGGGGATTATTATATCATTATATTAATTTTTTTTATATATTACTATTTAATATTTTGTAGAAGGAAAGTTCATACCGTGATTTGTCCAGTGTGAAATTTATATATATATATATATATATATATATATATATATATATATATATATATATATATATATATATATATATATATCTTCATAAGAATAGCCGGTTTCGATGAAATGAATACTTAAATCAAAAATTAGGATAAAAACCAACTATTATAATATAAAATATCCGGTTAAAATTAAATTTTAGAAATAAGAATATATCTAGAAACACGTATAGGAATACACACGAAAATTCAACTTTTATAAAATGTTGTTTTAATGTAATCTTATAGTAGTTTCAAAAGTAGCCTCATTATGACAAACGGCTTTTCCATGAAACTTTTAAAGTTTGTGAGTATCATATTTAACTGTGCTCTTCATAAATCATATATTTATACAAAATTTCACGAAGCAAAGCATTAAATCATTCTAGTTGTTTTAGAATAGTTTGTGAGCACCAAAACTGTAATATTCTTTGTCATATTTTTTGTATAAATTTTAATCTCTTATGTAAGGAAATAAATAATTACTAATCATATATTAAAGAAGGTGTGAGATTCGAAATTGTATTTGTTAAATTTTGATAATTCAATGGAAATAATGTATGAATCTATTTGAAAATTCTATACTAACATTGTTTTCCTCATGAAAAATGTTTCGAATTTTACTGAAATTAATGAAAATTTAATTTTTTATTTTTCTCTTCCTCCTCTCATCTATATGTATATACTACAAGAAAATTATAGTTTTTTGTTACTACGTTGATGATAAACTCACATACACACAGTAATACATATTATATATATATATATATATATATATATATATATATATATATAATGTATGTGAAGCGGAGATAAAACTAACATGAAAAATAATTGTTTCATTAAATATCAATCATAAAATTACATTAAACATGGTAAGCATATATACAACATACAATGCAGATAAAGGATACGGTTAGTTTACTAAAATGTTAACTCCAAATAAAGAACATATCTTCTATTTATTTAAATATTCTTTACATACAGAGGAATTTAACAATTTTTATTTTAGGTGAATTACAATAAAACATGAACTGAATTTATAGATTAAAATACCATAAATGGATTCATACTTACCATATTTGCGTACTTGCTACCCGTGGAAAACTATGTGTATATACTATTTATGTCCACATATCTACAAATACGAAAGAGATTTGCATAAATTTATAAATATAAACTTATGCATATCACTTTCATGTATATATTGTATGCAAGTATTGTTTGTTTGTTCAAATTTAGTTGAAATATTTTAAGTTAAACTTAATTCTATAAATTATTCATAGGGACAATTTTATGCACAATTATTCAATATCTAAAAATATTTCTTAATACTTTTGTTTTTTCATATATCTATGCATAAGGTTTCAATAATATAACTCCTGTTTCTTTCAGAAACACATTTATTAAAAAATTTGTAGATTAATAATGTTTTTAAGGCTCACTCACATTCATGAAAATGTTACAAGTCAATGCAATTGCGTACAAAATTTATGAATGATATTGATTTTTATAGTAAATATATATATATATATCTCAAATGAGTCCATTGCTACTTTTATGTACATTATTATTGTTCTTTTTGGCAATAAATAAGTTTATGCACACAATTAAAGAACCCACACAAGTAGTATGTAAAGAAATCTAACTGAATAAGTTAAATAATACCAAAAAAAAATTATACAGTAAATCAATGCATCCAGAAGCTGTTGCACTAAAAGGAGAAATGATGTGATTAGATTAATCTTGAGCATGCTTTTAGTTTTCATTAAAGAATTAGAGCTTTATTTTCATAAAAAAAACAAGAAAAACATTTCATGAAGGGAAAGTAAATGCTTACAGTGTCCACATAAACATACTTTAATTTAAATAATTTCTTCGCGCAGCAAAAATTGGATAAAAAATACCCCATAAGGTGATTAATTTAATAATCTAGACAACCCTACTAGGGTGATTTATTTCTGGGTACCTTAAATTCACGAAACTTAATCCTTATGCAGAGTTGAATAATTTAATATGTGTTTCGGGCCAAATCTAATTCATAGAACACATAATCATGGATTAGAATGACTGGTTTGTTCTGAAGATAAATAATCAAAATAAATTGTCTTTGTTCTACCCCATACGGGAGAATTGCTCTCCATCCGTGTAAAAATAATTACTCTAAAAATTGTAAACTAGAAATTATTAAGTATTTTTCAGAAAAAATATTGATATTTTTACCAAAGCAAATATTAGGTTTTTTTACAAAAATATATAAGTATTTTTTCAGAAAAATATAAATTTTTTTTTCAAAAAAATTTTATGTTTTATCCAGAAAAAATATCAGGTGTTTTTTTTTTTTTTTTTTTTTTTTTTTTAGAAAAAATATCAGTCAAATTAATCACTTTGATAATTTTTACAGCGTTGTAAAAGTAAACATTGTTTAAAAATATATATGAACAAAAAATAAGTGAACATATAATCATGTGTTTGCAAATTTAGAGAGGTGATAGTAGGAATCATTAGGGAGAAAAAACCATAGATTTTGGTATCATAAATAAGGTTGATTATGGTTAGATTAATGTTAGTGGAACTCCTGAAATAAAGTGTTTGAAATCGAGTGGGACAAAAGTACCACTAATAAGTAAAAAAATATTTATTTGACAGTTTTGTCTCATAGATGAAGAGAACAGAAGCTGTTCGAAATTTAAGCCGTTAAGATCATTGGAATTCCTACAATGACGAAGTCATTCACTGTCGAATTCTCTCAGAGATACCGAGTGTACTGCTGTTACTCTCTGAGACAAAGATCAGTGCTAAAAGTTCTTCCTATGTCTGTGCAGATGGTTGGTTCACTTGTGTCTGTGCAGATGGTTGGTTCATTTGTGTCTATATAGGGCTCAAAAGAAGAAGTGCAAGGGAAACGTTGTAGCCTACCAATAGGGTTGGAGCTTCCAGTCCAGTACCCTAAAAACTCATCATTTCATACCAGACATGTCTTTTGCAAAGCCCGTTGTAACGCTTATTTCACACTTTTATTTTCGCCACACAAATGTACATGTACAGGGTTTCTTTTCGACTTCCCTATTTCGAACTCTGAACTGTCCTTCCCTGTTTACGTGTATGATGTCATATGAACGTTTTAACTAGTGGACCATTTCAATACTCTCTTCATAATTAATTTTGCAATTTTCATCGATTAAATGTTGTTTGCGATACCATGTTCTTAGGCATTTTATCCAGTTGATGCCTACTACCTAAATTTGAAAACAAAGCAGTTGGAATATAATTCTTTGCTTACTCTATAGTTGGCTATTAAAATATTTCTTTTCTCAAATCAAAATCTCTCAGAATTCAGAAAAATTTGGATATTTTTAAGTACACTTTTTAAAAGAGATACATTTAACCTTTTTCAGTCACCAATATTTATAATATGGCATCGAAATTGTTGCTCTAGTGGTACCCTAATAAGGGTATTTGATCAAGGGGTACTATAGGATATAATGCACGTTAAAATTTCTGTAGACTTCAAAGTCCCTCTACAAGTATAGTATGGTGTAAAGAAAAAAGTGCTACTTCAAGTATCAATCTCTTCACCTGAACGTGGTTCATAACAATACGAAGTAGTTGGCTGTGCTCTGAGGCTTCGGTAGAAACAGCCAACAGAAAATGTACCATAATAACTAAACAAAACTTAACCGAATAACGACTAAGATGGAGCACCGACCCACCCTAGGGTATGCGGTGAAAGAACGCGTGCGATAGTTGTCAGTACTTCAGAACTCAATGGACACGAGGTCAGGACTAAGTCCAAACAGTGCTGAAAAGAGATGGATCCTATGCCAAAATCTCCTGAAGCTCCATGAGAAGGGAAAAATATAACGTCTCAAGAAAGGCGTTCCATTGTGTCTCACTCTCACTATGGTTACAATACAAATGACAAAGATAATAATAAATTTACATAAGTGGAAAAATACATACATATGTACAAAACAGAGATTTACAACAGATATAACAGGGCAAAGTTTTATAGCATGATTTTAGTTTACAGTTTGGCTGTCTGTGGGGATGGTGTCCCTCGTCTAGAATTGAAGCTCCTGCTGTATAATTTCTCTGATGCCTATTTGCGCTCTTGAGTTTTTGCAGAGCTGAAGGAAGTTAATGGCGGTGTATTGTTTCGGGAACCACTTCTCACGAACCTCCTGGTACTTTGTACATCTTAAGATGAGGTGTTCAGGATCGCAGGGTTCATTATCATGGAGGCAAAGTTCCGATTTATTGTGGAACCTATTTCTTTAGCTCCCAAATACTCCGTGTCCGGTGAATACTTGATTCAGAAAGAAATCTCCGTAAAGTCTAGCTTTGGATACTTTGGGGCAGAATTGATGGAGCCTTCTGATCTTATCCGAATTGTCCCATATTTGTTGCTAGAGCCAGAGTATGTAGTCCTCAATTAACTTTTTAGTTTGTTGTTTACTAAACCTAACTTGTATCCCTATGGACTCTAGTGTGGTAGCTTCCTTCGCCGCAGCGTCTGCTTCTTCATTGTGTTTAATAACGCAATGGACCTTAACCCAATGAAAGGTGAAGAGGTGACTGTGGTTTTCAAGGAGATTTTGAATGTCTCTGATTGTATCGCTGAAGGTGTCAGACGAGGAAAGTGCATTGAGGACAGAATGGGAGTCTGTCCTCCATGCACTTTCCTCATGTGTGTATGTGACATGTTTCATTTATGTTTATAATGTGGCTGATGGTACCTAAAATGGCTTGAGCTTCGGCCTCGAAGACCGTGGCCTCATCGTTGAGTCTCTTTTGGAGCTTGAAAATTTGTTCCTGACCTTTGTAGATTAATGAAGCGCAACCTGTGTGGTCATTCATAAGGGTGTACGCTAAGATGTCATTATGGTTGGTGAGATAGTCCCAATTAATATGTTGTATCTTCCATGGAGGGTCAATTGATCTGGTATAAGTCCACGCATTGTTTGGGTTGAGGGGGATTCCATTTATATTTATTTCACTTCCTCTTCTCCAAAGTAGGTACCTAAGTTGAAGTGCCTCAGCTTTAAGTTGTATGGGCGGACATCCTGATAGAACCTGGAGGGCGTGAGTGGAGGTAGTCTTGTGTGATTTCGCAGTCTTTAATAGGGCAATTCTTTGAATTTTTTGGAGTTTGATGTTTTGTTTAACGGTGCTATTAAACCACGCAGGGGAACCATACAGGATGATACTCTCAATTGTAATGTTGTATATCATTTTGATTACTGACTGGTTTAAACTCCAAGTTACTCTTGTGATTCTGGCTAACTTATTTGTAACGTTGTTGATTGTGTCCTTAACCTTGGAAAGGTGGCAATTCCATGTGAGCTTAGGATCTAGTGTAATTCCAAAATATTTCGTTTCCCTAGTGTAAGCCAGCTTCTTTCCGCTTATGCTGATTCCCGGTCTTCTGGTTATATCCTTTCCAAATTCGAAGATGGTGTATTGGCATTTGTTAATGCTTAGCTGGAGACCGTATTGAAGGGCCCAGTTTTCGACTATACTAAGGAGTCTTCCTGCTTGTTTGGTAAACTTAAAATAGGATGAATTAGTGAATAGGAGGGCAATGTCATCTGCAAAAGCTTGGCAAATTGTTTGAAGTCTAAAGTCCTTAATTAGTAATTCGTTTGCAATAAGCAACCAGAAGAAGGGTCCTAGACTGGATCCTTGGGGGACGCCATTTGTAAAATTCACAGGTTGAGATTGTGCATTTATGTAAGTTCTGTCGTCCAGAAACGAGCAGATGGTTCTGAAAACGTTATTGGGAACTTAGAATTTCCTTAGTAGTCTGATTAGGTCTGTCCATCTTGCCGAATTGAAGGCGTTTTTATGTCTAAGGAGATCATGCAAGTATATAGTTTGTTTTTCATATTGGACTTGATTGTGTTTGTGAGTTGGTAAATCGCATCGGAGGCACTTTTTCCTTTCCTGAATCCAAATTGTTTACGATGGAGGAGAGAGAAGGTTCTGATTGGACTTGATTGTGTTTGTGAGTTGGTAAATCGCATCGGAGGCACTTTTTTCTTTGCTGAATCCAAAATTGGTTACGATGGAGAAGAGAGAGGTTTCTGATTGGACTTGATTGTGTTTGTGAGTTGGTAAATCGCATCGGAGGCACTCTTCTCTTTGCTGAATCGAAATTGGTTTCGATGGAGGAGAGAGAGGAGGCATGGAAATAGTAACTAACTCTTTTGTGTAGTAACTTATCAAAAATTTTTCCCCAGATGGGTAGTAAGCAAATAGGCCTATAAGATTCGCATTTGGAAAGGTCTTTACCGTCTTTAGGTATTAGAATAATCCTAGCTTGTTTCCGAATACGGGGAAAGGTGCCATTGCGGATGCATAGATTTAAAATTTCTGTGAACCATTCTTTATCGGTGTTAAATAATTCTTCATAAATGTCTAGACTAATGTCGCCGAGGAGGCAGCCGAATGGTTAGCGCTCTTGCCTTCGGTTCAACAGTTCGTGGGTTCAAATCCCATCGTAGGCATGGTTGTTTGTAGTGGTTCGGAATCCACTTTAAGCCGTAGGTCCCGGTCCAATTAGCCCTCGTGTGCAAAAAATGACCGTTGAGTGACAACAAACCAACCAACCAACCAACCTAGACTAATGTCATTAAAACCTGGTGCCTTATTCTTATCCATAGAGCTTATGGTTTCCTCAACTTCATCGACGGTGACAGGCGGGTCATCAGGAGCCGACGTAGAAGAAACTTAACCGAATAAATGAGCTCTTGCAATTTCTCATTAAAAATATTATTGCGTTAAATAATGTGCTTAAAATATGTAAATTATATACTTAATTTTTTAATAAGCATTTGTACAAAACTATTTTTGCATATCTTTGGTAGGCATGATTAATCTTTAATTTCGAATAGTTCAGTGATGAAAATGCAATCAAACCTCAAAATGCATAAAGGTACATGAAGAAATGAAACGAAAAGCCTCTAAAAAACTTGTATTAATTCACATTCTTCTAAAAACTTGATCTATAACTCTGTGCTCAAATGATAAAGTTATTTTTCAAAATTTAGTAATTTTAAAATATACGATATTGAGTGAAAACTCTTAATTATCAGAACTGCATGAGAAAATCTTTAAATAATAAAGAATAAAATAAAAAAAGCGTTTTTAGTTAAAACCTTTCTACAAGGCTTTAACTTGTAACACTTAACAAAACGGAAAACTTTGAATAAAAACTTTAAATATGATTT
Organism: Latrodectus hesperus; assembly: GCA_037975125.1. Classification (NCBI taxonomy): domain Eukaryota; kingdom Metazoa; phylum Arthropoda; class Arachnida; order Araneae; family Theridiidae; genus Latrodectus; species Latrodectus hesperus. The sequence goes on from CM075850.1 coordinate 9,142,722, forward strand.
TTTTTGGGGGGGGGGAATGATTTTTATTATTTTACTATGTGAGTATGGCACAAATGCTTGATCCATTTCTTTTTTTTTATAACAATTCAAGATTATAAAAGTCAGTCAAAGATTAAGAATTGCATATTACTGATAGTTAATTTTTCATTCAATAATGTGCCATTAATATTACACACACCTTAAGTAAAAAATGAAAATGTAATTAGTTTACTTAAACCCACGTTAAGTTCATTATTAACAATGATTAAGAATTAAATTTTCCAAAAAAAAATATATATATATATATATACGAGAGCTTAAGACTCGACCAAAAGAAGTGTAATTTCGTCCAACATTTATACAATTTTGTACTCAGAACCCTCAAATGGAAAAACAAAAAGCTACTAACTGTACCACAACAGTAGCCATGAATATAAATATGAGGAATATGTCTTTGAATAAGTATTAAGTCAGCTAATTCAAGTAAGATATATATGTTACTGCATTAGATATTTTTTTTATTCCAATGGCGGGCACACGTGGGTGAAGAACCCTATGCCACAACAAGGCCAGAAACTGCTACTCATTTATCGTTACCCAGCGGGCACCTGTGAACCAAGTCATGGAGGCGAGTAGCGTTACCCGTGCCATACCACCACAAACCCGTTTATAGGGTGGGCCACATTCATACAACATCACAGAAAAAAGGACAGAGAAATACAGAGAGAACAGAAACATCCATGACAGAACCGGGATTCGAACCCGGGACCCACAACTCAGTAGGCAGGAACGCTAACCACTCAGCCATCGGTCGGCACTGCACTAGATATTGCTTTAATATTTTAGCATGGAATGATTGCTATTGTAAAATTGAAGTTTTATATATTGTGATTTCAACTACGAGCGTTTTTTTAAAAAAAGAATTCTAACTTTTTAAGAAATTATTTTTGTGCTTCAATCGATTCGATTTTATAAACAGAAATATTAAATAAAAAATAATGTAGGGTCAAATACTTATACAATAATATTTATTTTTTTCGAATCTTAAGAAATAAATGTTATTAGTTATGTATACAAAATCAATCCTTTTGTTTATCAATAAATTATTTTTATATTTTACAACCAGATTGCTTGCTTCGTTAAAAGCATTGTAAAGATAACATTTTGAACCAATTTTTCTCCTGAGATTTAAGTGACAGATAACATAAGCGTTATACTAATGTAACATTGTTTGTACGGAATTAAGAAAAAATCCACTAAGATATTATTAGACAGATTTCATTGTTCAAAATTTATCAGCGATGTATCTGACTATCGGTCATAATTTTTGTGAAGTAGCACAATAGTAGATAAATTATTACATAATAATTTGTTTTTAGTAAATTTTCCCGTAAACAATAAAAGAGGATTTAATTTTACTGATGTGGAGTTTTTATTTAGTTCTAGGTTTAATTTTTTCCTTCCCATAAACTTACAGTAAATATAAAGCTAATAATACCTTACACAAATCACATAAAAAGCGCTTAAAAAACAAAAAAGAAAAAAAAACAGGCAAATTCTTACAAATGAAAATTTATTTCCAAATTACAGTACACCATGGAAAAAGCTTAGAAAACATTTACACGAAATAGGTTTATGAACTCAAAAGACAAAAACTAATTTGTTGGAATGAAAACAGAAGCAGAACACTCATTCGATATTCTTTGTATACGTCATTTATATCCTACATGATCGTATAATTTTCAAGAAAACGGTCATAAAAGTGCCAATTTTTAATTCAAGAAAATTGGAACAGTGCTGGCATTTAGTATAAAATGAACTAATCATCACTGTTACATTAAAAATAGTGTAGTGTTGCTATCTGGTGTGTAAAATGAATAATAAATTTTTTCTCGGGTATGGGAAATAGATTGCTCTTATCTTTTTGTGCATTACTTTCGAACACTCTAGAGGGGAAATATCACTGACACGAGACATACCGCCTGAAAGATCCCCTCCTGATTTTGACGTGAATGAGAAAGAAGGGGTTAATGAAATAAACAAAAACCTGGAAAAAAGAATTTTTCTGACGGTAGTTTTATTTTAAATGTGAAAGCGAAGTTCTAAAATCGAACACATTAAAGTATACTAATAGCAAAATGATTTAATGAGCAGCTTTTTAAAATGATGTTTTTTTTTTAATATAAATGAAATAGCTTATAAGGATTGGCTAAAAACAAATCGAATGAGATACAGAATGTTTGAAAATCCTTTTCCTCACAAAATTATTAAATATTGAAATAATTCACTTTTCATCAGCATTCTAATGCATTTCCAAAAAGGGAAAGGTGAAAATGCATTCGGTCAAAAGGTTAAAATAATACTATTTAAAATCGGAAATAAATAAATGTCGTTTTTTTTTTTTGATTACACCATGGGAATGTAGAAAGAAGGCGAGAGATCCGACCGTACAATATTTTTCTCTACCCCCAATAGTAACGCATGGATGATAGTTTTTAAAAGAGAAGGACATGCTTCTTTCTGGAAGCGGGAAGAGTACCGGAGTGAAATGTTGCATCTTTTAAATAAATTATATTGCGGCATAAACAACATTACGGAAAGTTCAAGTTAGCATTGATTTTGTTTTAAATTAACATAACATAATATAACAAATGCTGTCATTAAAATTTCAAAAGGTAACTTTGTTTTTATATTAAGTTAACTTGAGACCGACTTCCTGGTATAAGTTTCCCTCCATTCCTGCAGCTATTCTCCATAAAACTCCGGACAAAATTTCAGCGGATCAACAGAATAAAAACTTCATATATTTGAATTAGTTTCAATGAATGTGTGAATAATCTAAAACTTGAAATATTTTTTCTTGACAACATCAATGTATTTTTACATCAGAAACTTTCTTTTTTGAAATCTTATTCAAGACCTCAGAAATTTGCTTCATTATTTTATAAGATAAGGGTTTCTAAGTATTTCTTGCACTGGAACATTTCTCAATTATTGAAATTTGAGATCATCCTTCCATATGTTCGATAATATTACATAATCAATAAAGAGGAAAAATAAATGGAAGAATATGATTCACAAGTGTAATCAACTTTTATGCAAAAATTGAATTCTTATATATACTAAACTTACTTTCAGAGTATTTTGTATTCTTTCTCTAAATGAGGAAATAATTTCACAGCACGAAAACAAGGAAAACATAGTTCACATAAAAATGCAAATATAAACATCACAATAATATATCATTTTGATAAAGTGAGAAATGTTTCTGATGATTTTGTTCAAAAATGGATTAATGGTTTAACACTGATTTTGGTTTTAACTTTAAGTTTTTACAGCGTTTGCAATTTAGTTTGTTTCAGAAAATGGATTGCTATATCAGCCATTTTATTCCTTTGGAAGGAGCATGGTTAGCACTCTCGCTTTTTGTTCAAATGTATGTTCGTTCGTAAACCACCTTTGGTATGGAAATTTGCAGTGGTTCGGAATTCCCGATTAGCAATAGGTCCCAGTTAATTAGCCTGGACTGAAAAAAATAAAGATATATATATATATATATATATATATATATATATATATATATATATATATATATATATATATATATATAGACACACACAAGTTATGTCTTAAAGCTGCACTTTAAAACAATATTTCATACTTTAAAATTTCAATTTCAATGAATAATTATTAATATATGTGTAAAGCAAATACATTCTAACTACAAAAAATCTAATACTGTGATTTTATATCCTAGAATGAAATTTGTGCTTTTGTCGTTTTGTGCCTGCTAGGCTGGCAATTTGGGGTTCACTGCTCCACTTTTCCAACTGAACCATATTTTGGTGTGGAATCCGACTTCCTCAGTGCACACATGCCACAGGTACCCATTTGTAGGGTAGGCGCAACCATTTACTACCCATTCATACAAAGAAAGGGCAAATACAGGATAGACAGAGAGAGAAAGTACAACCATGCCCGAACTGAGATTCGAACCAAGGACCTCCCTCTCTGCAGTCAGGCACTCTGACCACAAGAAAACTCTTATATTAAAACATCGACATTGTTTCTTTTTTATAATACAATTAGTATTAATTTCATAATATTTTATAGGAATATAAGTCAAATAGAAAATAATTGAAACAAGAAAAATTAAATAAAATTTCCATAAATTTATTATTCATTTTTAATTTAAAAAGATCAATAAACTGCTATGAGACGCGTGAAATCTCAGAATAATGCTTTTCTTCTGGATTCTTATCTCACTCCAGTTGGTTTCAATGTGTAATAAAGTGCATGCACTGTCATCACATACAATTTTAAGTAATTAAAGTCATTGAATATCATAGAAATCAATCATTCTTGTTACTTTTATCCATAATATACAATGTATTTATGAGGATTGGCACATTCTGATGTTTAAATATTTATAAAATAATAAATATATGAATAAACCTAAGGCACATTGATGCATAGAATAGCTCATATATTTTCTTTCATAGTATGAATACTTCCATAGTAAGTTTTCCCTTCCCCTATTAGAATATTCTTTTATAAATATCGTCTGGGCGTTTTAGCAATTGTAGATCATTTCCGTTTTGAAGAGCATGTACCTGTGCAAGTTGTTAGCCATACATTTCTCTCTTTTTTGCTTTTGTCAACAATTAGAATGCAATTGTATGCTTATTTTTGGTGTATTTCACATTTCATTTAATGTAATATTTTATTCGGCCTGATATTGAATGGGTCGTATAGAGGTGAATAACACAACCACACAATGGGATATCTCTCTCATTCCTAATTCTTTGACTGATAATTCCCTTTGAAGATAGATTGGGTGAGACTGCCTAATTCTTTGGTCAACCAGATCATCTATTAATACCACTAAATTTCTTTTTTTAGAAACTTTGAAAGAACATCGTTTTAATAAGGAAAAAAATTAGAGATCTAATTATGAACATTAAATTACAATGTCGAACATAAATAATCTATGAGCATTAATGACCAATATTTCCTCTGTGGATACCAACATGCTTGCCAATACTTGACATGAAATCGACTCCATATTTTTCCTCCACTAGACGAAGAGCAAATAGGTGGAAATTCATATCATCTAGCATTGGAATCTAGCAGAGCAATCAGTAATATTAATTTATCTACTATATTATTGTACGAATTATTAAGCATCAAATCTGTCACGCCATTGAAAACATCCCGTATTTTAAGATTGTATGACACATTTTGTTACTAGTGTTTGATATTAGTACCGGCAAATGTAATTTATATTATCACGTATGATCCCTCTTTATGTAAAAATAATGATTACTAAACACCGGTTAATTTTCGGTGGAGTACTACTGTTTGAAGGAAATCATACAGTTTGGAATACTGTACAAAATATTTAACTTAAAAAAGTTAAGAGTAGCTTTAGAAATTTACTCAATCAGGAACTCTAAATAAATAATTGATCATAAAAAATTAGTTTGCTTTTGAAAGTAAAACTTTAAATCTAATTTACACTTCAATTTTATAATTTGTTATCTTCAAACATAAATGTAAGAATTTTTACAAACATTCAGTTTTCTTTATTTTTGTTAATATTGTATTAGAATATTTATTACAGGAATTAGAAGCTGAAGTTAAAGAAGTAGATATTTTACCGGTATTGATTTGAAGACATACCTTTACTTATAATTCCGTTAAAATCTATTCAAAAGGTTTGGGATTCTCGTGAAACAAGTTTTGAGGCTCAAAAACGGCGTGTTCATATCTCAATAAGCTTATATTTATTTTTAATTAAATTATTTATCTATGCTAGTTGTTCAATCTAATTAACTGAACAAATAAAACGAACGAAGTATTTAACTTCAAAATATTAACGTAAATATTTTTGTGGGGTATATTTTTGGGAAAAATGTAAACACAATAGAGAAGTATTTAATGTACTGCATTAAAATATATTGGATTTATGTGTGAATAGATATTTAATAACAATAAAAAAATCCTGAAGATATTCTTCCATTTTGAAAGATTTATAGAGTTATAAACTTTTCGAAAGATTTCTGGAAGCATCATAATGATCAGTATAACCATAATTTTGTACAATTTGGAGAATACTAAATATAGACGAAAAAAAAATAATTACCGAGTGCTTATTGTACTAACTCGTTATTGGTTAAGAATTAATCTGTTAATGGCTTGTTAATCCTAGTTATCAACCATATTTCTTTCTCTTCATTTTAGTCGATAAACTTTTCTTTCTTAGGACATTTAAAAATTTGCAATAATTCTCTCTTTCAGTGAATTTGAGTATGTAGTCATCTAAGGATATTCGATTAAAATAGATGAGTATTCCTTGGAAATCTGTTATTTTCCAGAGAGAGTTAATTATACAAATTGTTCTATTTCTAAGTTTAATAATAGATTTAATTTATAAAATATAATTTTATACACCATAAAGATGTGTAACTTTAGAATTGAATGATTTCATTGCTAAAATTATGTAAGTACATTGATACAAAATCTTGTCTTATAAATTGAATATTAACGCTTGAAAAACCAAGAAAATTTAAATAAACTTAATTAGATTTAATATTTGAATGCAGGAAGTCTCAGTATCAATAATGTATAAATTCCAGTTTACACAGTTTTTGAAAAGCTTATAAGAAGTTGGTACTGTAACTATATTAATTTTTTTAAAATTAATTTTGAGTAAATCAGGTTCTCATTAGTTTTATTGAAGATCAACTTGCTGAGATAAAATATCAAATCCTACCATACGTAAAAACCAACAATTGTTAAATTAATCTGTTAATTAATATTTTAAATTATTATTCTTATATTATATGATACATATTATTAATATATCCTTATATTATACAAATATATATAATCTTTTTAATATTATATTCAAAATACGCATACATATTCTTGTGATTTATTATGTTTGTCAAATAATAGATAGAATTCTAAATTAGGTTGCATGAATGAATTCTATGAAAATAGAATATTTTCTTTTATTCTGTGCTCTTTGTAAAATAATCATCATGCTATTTAACCAAAGCAATGTAAAGAAGTGAATTTTTCAGAATTCATTCCTTTATTCGTATAAGAATTGCAAATAGAAGAGAGTTAACAAATGTTACACTTCTCATTTCGTAAAAATTCTCGACAAAGGTTTGTTGTATTAAGAAAGTAAAAGATGTCTAAATTCAAAATTATAAAAGAAAAATTGCTTGGAAATGATTATATTAATTAATAATTATTACTTTTATATTAATAATAATGATTACTTTATTTAAGTATTAGAGAGAGAATTTTTGTCAAGCAAAATATCAGGATGTCAATTTGAAGACAAGTCTCTAAGAATTAATGCTATTAATAATAATTAATGATATATATATATATATATATATATATATATATATATATATATATATATATATATATATATATATATATATATATATATATATATATATATATATATATATATATATATATATATATATAAATGCAAATAAAATTATACTTTTGATTACTTTTTTTTAAATGAAGCAGAGAATTTTATAATTTTCACAAAGAATATACATTTCTAAATTAGAATCAAGTAATTATTTCTGATATAGAATTAGAAATGTATTTGAAGACAAATAATTTAAATTTGTGCTGACAAAGACAAGAAATATGCACTTGGATTGATTTTCGTTCTGTTGTAGTTAACTGTTTCGGAAGTAATAGCGCTAGCTTAAAGCATGCAATAAATTTGTTACAAGTCTCAAACCGAATTTTTTCTATTCCTTATCATCTTTTCATCGAAAATCATTCATCATTTAATATTGAAAATTGAGAATATTTTTATGAGAAAAAAATGCAAAAACAACATCAGAACAATTAGATTCATTCAGTGCTATTAATTTTCTGCTAGATATGCCACTAAATAATTGGGAAACAAATGAAATACTAAGTCAGCACTGTTCAGCATGCTTAAAATTCCCTTTGCAACGTCCGTCTATTTGAAAAAATTGCTTATTCCTTTTGTTTTAGAAAAATGAAAATCGGATATGCAATTTAAGAATGTCTGCTTTATTAAACATTCTTATTCTTTTAATGAAAATTTGAAAAAAATATTGTTTAAATAAAAATTCTTTCTGCACAAATTTGACGTAGTGTGAGTATCATGCATTTTTATAAATAGAATGAACTTAATTATGTTTTTATTGATTGGTTTATCATTCTATTACTTTTTGCAAACTAGATCTATTTCACGCGCACATCTATACTTTCGGTTTAAATTATTTAACATTACAATTTTCGTAGATTCTGCACCACTACAAATGCTCACTTCCATGGTAGGAATATTTGTGTAGATTTATTGTTATTTGGTTGATTGGGTGTGACTCTACTTTTGGATACGAAGAATACCTACGGTCGAATGAGATCTACGGTCTAAATTATTTTGTATTTCGCCTTACGTCGATTCCGAACCACTATAAATAATCACCTTGGATGTACTTAATGTTCCATTAATTGGCTTACTTGTTGCTCAATGATCCCTTTTTACTACTAGGGTTGTTACTCCCAAGATTTATTCATTTAACATTACAATTGATGTAGATTCCGAGCCAATATAAATAATCACCTTGGATATACTTAATGACACATTGATTGGTTTATTTGTTGATCTATGATCCTTTTTATTACTAGGGCTGCTACTCCCAAGAGTTATATACTCGTTTAACATAACGACTGATGTAAATTTCGAGCACTATATAAATAAGCCCCTTGAATATACTTAATTTTACATTGATTGGTTTGCTTGTTTGTTGCTCTCTCTCTCTCTCTCTCTCTCTCTCTCTCTATATATATATATATATATATATATATATATATATATATATATATATATATATATATATATAAAATCATCTTTAATTAAGGCTACAATTCCTAAGATATATTCCTTTAACATAACGACTGATGTACATTCCGAGCACTGTATAAATAATGCCGTTAAACAGGTTTAACGATACCTCGCTTGGCCTCTTTGTTACTCTATGATCACTTTTTCCATACTACGGCTACAGTGTCCGAGATATACTTATTTCACATAACGGTTTACATGGATTCAGAACTCCAACAAAAAATCCTGAATAAAGTAGGAATAGAACCCACCAACTGAAGACCAAAAGACACTCAGCATCAGTGAGGTCAGAGATACTTTAGATTGGAACGTTACAAATTGAAGTAAATAAAAAAGTTTTACTTATTTTTGAAATTGATTTATTTTAATAAAAATATTAAATACATAATTAAACATAAAATAATTTAATGACTTTGTAGTGCGCCTGAAGCAATGTTAAGATACATATTTGTGGATCACTTTTCAGCTCTGGGATAGAGAAATGGATAACCTAACAGTTGAAGACATTTGAACATTACCCGCGTGTTGTCTTCGGAGGGTCTTTTCATAGACACTAACCATATCAAAGTTCTGCAAGGGAGAATTTCGAGCACTTATTACGACAAATGGTTTGAAGAAAGAAAGAATGCAGCACTCATCTTCCGACATTCAGTGCACATGAGATTGAACCTGGAAACGTTAAACTTCGAAAAATGCAATCTTACCACAAATTGGAAGACACTGGGCTACCTAATGGAAGAAAATTTCTACCTTCATTTCTTTAGGATGGATGTTAATCGAGAAAATAAAACTAATTTCCAAAACAAAGCAAAAGATTCAAATGAACAACGATTAACACTTTAAAGAAGAGCGGCATTTCGTAGTTAACAATGCATGACGTAAATGAAATTTTCACGGATTGTTCTGAGGGATTTTGGCAGGTGTCTCTTTCAAAGGTTATTCATTGTTTTCATCATTTTATAACAATCATTTTACTTACTTCCTGTAAAAGCTAGGAATTTGCTGAAAGTTCTTTATTTAGATATTAATGATGTTTGAGTATCTCTACAGACTATTCAATATGAATATTCAAAAGTTGGATTTTGAATGCTTGATAACATTTTTTTAAATCTAAAATTGTGTAGATAATGCTTCCTGGATTTGTGAAAACAATCTTTAAATATTTAAGCTGAAGCTTGGGAATCGTTTATTAATTTTTCAAGTGCAGTAAGCAGGCCTCCAAACAAGGCTGAGAAGACTTTCCTCGTCTTTAAAAAAGGCAGAATGAGTTTAAATATGTAGATATAGTCGCGTTGAATCTATTAAAACAAGTTTATGGGTCTTAATTCATTAATATGCGCTGTATATAACCTAACATACAATTGAGTACTCAGACATTTCTTACATTTCTCTATTTGTGCTTTCTGGGAAGTTTTCTCTTATTTTTCCATAAAGAGATGGCTTAGTTACAAGCCTTTTCAAGGCGAAAAGTTCCAGGTTTGAGCCCAGCCGCTGTTGAACAACGAAAGATATCTGTCAAAGTGAGGGCTTGAGAGTTTCCGGGATCTCTTTCCTTGAGGTAAGTGAATAGGACCCATATACCATGTAAAGTCTTCCAGGAAGGCAGTTCTCCCGTTGGAAATACCCTCCAAGAAGCTTAGGTAGTTAGGATGTTCACTACTAGGAGTTAAGGTTATAAAAAATAAAGCACTCAGCTTTATGGTCTTTACTAGTTGAAAGCAGATACGAAGATACGTTTCCTGTTGTTCGTTAAAAGTGCTAAAGTTAATTCAGTTTTCAAAAATTTATGTGATACAGTTATTTTTTTACTGATATTTCTCTAGATTTTTGATTTAATGAAATAATTTCATTATTTTTTTCACACATTTTGAAGTATAGAATGTTGTAAAATTAAATTGAATTCATTGGTATTTAATTACTTAAGTCCATTCACAAAATAATCTGTTCCTTCCAGATGTGGCTGAATTAACTTTGCAGTGCAATTCAACAAACAAAATCGAATCATAAATGGATTTTTTAAATGATATTTTTCAATATCTCTAAATTATCTTTCACATTGAAACCAGCGTGTTTTTTTCCCGCAAATGAACAGTTCAATTACTGTATTTATCTATTGGGTAATCATGTAAAACTATATCTGTCTGTAAGGAGACACTCTTAAATGTCTGGAAATAATTATGCATGTTTAAAATTGCGTATTTCAACGAAATAGATTTATTTAGGAATTCTTATTGTTATAATTTATGGAAAAATACTTAAAAATATGATTTGCAGTTTTATTCATGTATTTTCTAAGAAATTTTTTAAATATGTGGAAAAAAATTCAAATCATTGAATATTATAAATGAAGCTCATTTGAGGTAATTAAATTTAAAAATTAAAGAACGTGAACTAATTAAAAGTCAGGATGATTAGTAATCTGAACTAACTGAGAATCTAAATTATTAATCATATAATAAATGATAATTTGAAAAGTGAATCAAAAAAATTAATTATAAGAATTTCAATATATATTGAAAGTACTTTGTTCCTTTTTCTCATTTTGTGTTTGTATAACATTTTATGTATATTTTTCATAAAAAATATTAGTACCCATAAAAAGAGCTGATATGTATTAAGCTTAAAATAAGCGTTATAAATATCAGAGCTTTTTATGATTTATATATATATATATATATATAATATATATATATATATATATATATATATATATATATATATATATATATATATATATATATATATATATATATATATATATATATATATATATATATATATATACATTAAATAGAATATTATCATTTATAAATATTTTCTATTTATATATTATTTATACATACTATATAGAAAAAATAATTGATTCCTTTTTTCCAAAATGCTCTATTTAACTTTTAAAATATAATAAATATAAATTAATTACGTCCTACGATTTTGTTTAGAATGATACAAATAATTAAGGCATTCTCATTATTCTTAAAATATAACAATTAAGCATTTTTCAATAATTAATTAAAACATTTATATGATTAAAATAAATTACTTAGTAGTATTCAATAATTACCAAGGCTAAATGTTATGAATAATAATAAAATATGACAAGAAAAAAAACAATAAGAATTAAATAGATTCATAGTTTTTAAATTTGAATTCGATTTTATTCACTTAAAATCGGAAACATTGTTCGCTAGTGAGAACGATGCTTCATTTATTTAGCATCCTCCATTTTTCTGAATAGGAGGTTTATATTAATCAAAACACTTAAAGATACACACAAAATTCTTGGCTCTATAAAAAAACATTTTAAGTACTGATTTCATTCAATAAAAGGATAAATCTATTTAATACATATATCAATTAAAAGAAACTTAATTTCTCTTTAAATGTTTATATAATTACATTATTTATTTTAACGTTATTCAATTAGAGTTATTTTATATCAATAATACCATTTGAGATAAATTATTTAACAAACAAATAACTCAATATATTTCAGAGATTAAAATACAGTCAGGCAACTAAAAACGATACACGCAACTGCATTTTAGATAAGAGTTTACATTAAATGCTCCTTACATTTATATCTCTTAAAATATTACTAATATGTGCATAATAATATTCTTTTAGCGTTAGTCATTTTAATAAAAAAGATTATTTGATAAAATAATTATAAAATATTTTAAAGAAAATACAAGTACATTTAATTTCTATATTTTTTTAAAAGAATAAGCTATTGTTCAGAAGTAATACTTTGTAGAACCGAAACAAATTGTTTAAATATAAATTTTTATACAAACTTTTTATACTGTATGTATCATGAAATCGTTTTCGACATAATAAATATAATTAATAAAAAATAAATAATTCTTTGTATAAAATAAGGAAACTGAATACATCATGTTTCATCGTATATAAAGAAAACGATAAGCGATTTAATTTTGGGAATTGAATTTTACCTTTATAAAATAAAAAGTATAGGAATTTTTCAGTATTTCATGAAAGTAAATTAATGAATATGAAGTGAGAAAAGCGGAAAAAATCCCAAGTTTTTATATTATTAGAGCAGAACATGCTAATAGTTTTCAATAAAATGAAACGCTCATTTCAAATTTTCATGAAACATATGGGCTCCGTGCCGTTGATAGCGAGTATTTAAGCTAATTAGTAGGGGTCAGTCGTTAACTAACAATTAGTTTTCCCACATTTCTTTCTGATGAAATGTATAAAAATGAATGCTGACCTGTCAGACAGGAATGGTCCCTAAGAAAGTTCGCCCTCTCGTTCCGAAGGTCACGAATTATGCTGATCTCTATAGGAGCTTCAATGGCAGAGAAAATTGAAGCTCCGATGACCAAGAAGAGCAAGTAGAAAGCGGTCAGCAAGGCCAGGCGGATGTTGCTTTTGCTCATCGCCATCCCCTCTGTGACGATTCATCGCCCGATAAAACGTTTCTGAGAGGAAACAGGAAGACAGCAATGCGCATTGCATGCCTTGGACGCCCTCTGGTGGCAGAATCTTGAAAATAAACATTGAATGCAACAGGGGAATGAAACCATTAACGGCGAGAAAGTCGTTTCATTTTTAAATTCTTTTCGAAATAAATCTTTAATACAAAGATATCTGGAAAGGTCGTGAAATTTCTATACATTTTACCATTCGTTAGTCGTAAAAAATTTTATAATAATAAAAAGTTTCTTAGATAAAAAAGAACTTAAAAGTACTTTAATATATAAGATTTAATAAAATCATATGTATTTGAAAAATTGTTCTAAATTAGATATTTTTGTTTGAAGTTATTGAAAAATAAATTAAGGAGGTTTCATAAAATCATATATATTTTAGAGAAAAATTATTTTAAACAAAATAATTTTTATAAGATACTATTACTATCTAAAGAAAAGAAGTTTCATAGAATCAAATGTTAATTTGATTGGAAAATTATTTTTGATTCATCATTTTTATAACAACTATAATTGAATAATACAAATAAGTTTAAAATATCAAATATAAATGCTATTGAAAAATTACTTCAAAATATATTAGTTTCGTAAGAGACAACAACTGAATACGGGAAGTTTTCATAAAAGCAGATATAAATTTGACTGTAAAATTACTTTTAATTAAATAAATTTTATTTAAGACTACTTTTACTTTAAAAAATACATTTACAAAAGAAATGCAAAATATGAATTTTCATTTTGATTTCAGGTTATTATATAATAATGTTTCATTGATTGATATTTTTCCTGTACCAAAATGTAAACTTAATAAAGAATTTTTTAGGTAAAATTTAAAAAAGTTTTGAGCTTGTATTTAACACATACATTTAAATACATATAAAGCCAAATGTAAGAAACGGTTTTTTTCAAAATAATATTAAAATTGCAAATATTTCTTCAGCTTTATTGAAAAAAATGATAAACATCATTAAAGCATGTAATAAAAAGTAATTAGAGTTAAAATTTCACACTCAGTTTGAAACTTATTACGAGAAACTTATTTTTTAAATTTCTCTCTGGTTAAAATTTAAAATAATAGATTGTTGTGTGGAAATATCATCGATGGTGGTTTAAGTTTGTATATTTTAAAGGTGGATAAAAATCCAGAAAAACTGAGCAGTTACTTAAAATATCAATTTGTTTGACTAAATTTGAAAAAAACATTATTATTGAAAAAATAAGTTCAAAAATACTAAATATAATTTTAATCTATTATATTACAAATTTTTATTTTATTATTATAGGAAATAACGCCCTAGTGTCCTATATATATAGTGATTACTATCACATGTTGCTTAGTTTCATAATATTTCTGAACAGGACCATTATCTATCTGTACCGAATAATGACTTCTGAATATTCAATTTTTGAACATCCATTTTTCATCTTTTGTGAAGAGAAGAAAAATTGCTTTCTGTAAAAAATGATAATTTCGTTCCTAATATCCTAACAATTCTTTTTATCATTATTATTTATTTCTGTTGTTAATAGGAACTGCGTGCATCACATAATGATTTTTGTACAACCTCTTTGCTATACGAAAATACAAACTCAAATAATATTAATAAAATTAGATGAAAAAGATAAGTATTTATTAATTTAAAGTATTTTTTAACTACTAAAAGCCTTAACTTTTTTTTGTGTCTAAGATCAACTTCCATTGTAGGGATACTAGAAAATCTAACCTGTACCTTTTTCAGAAGTCCGTCACAGATACAGATGTTCTCATTTAGCTGTTTCTACAGGAATACTCAGTTATACTATATCATTTTAAATTTTAAGTAATATAGAACTCCAATTATCCGAACTCTGTCTATCCGAGTCGCTTTCTAAGTTTCAGAAAAATAAATTAGACTGAAGAAGAGAAGGAAAATGAGAAAAAGGATGAAGCTCAAGAAAAGGAAAGATAAGAGAAAGGAGAAAATGAGAATGAGAGAGAGAGAGAGATATCCCTTAAGGAATTCAGAAACATTCGTTTGAAAATTCTTGGTTCAGAAGTTAATGCTGAAGATATAAGAGAATTGATTATGAGTCAAACACTGTATTTTAAATTGAAAATGACGGTTAAACTATTAAAAGTGTCAAGGAAATAGATAACCTTGATGTCCAAATTGCAGTAGACACTGGTCAATCAGCTAGTTAATCATTTGCCGGATTTGAGACTGCTTTGAAGTGGATGGAGCAACAGCTAGAGTGTGACCACATGCTCATTGTCAAGCGGATGTGTGACTTGGCTGTCCAAAAACGAATGAAGGCAATCAAACAGCTTACTCTGACCGAGATGTTCAGCAAAGCAATGAATTTCATTTACGGCACTGTACATACATACTGTATTAATATGCAGCACTTGTAAGTACCATAACATGTAAAAGTGTTGCCCTTTTCATTAAATTATTTTCTTAAAAATATATAGTTTTTTCCCTTCTTTACAACATGCAATAATTAATAAAATGGACTTTTTCCGAAAGAATTCAACTAACCGAATTTTTGATTATCTGAATGGGGTCCGATGTCAATTGATTTGGATAATTGGAGCTTTACTGTATCTTGAAAATGATGATGCAATTTAAACACACATACATGGACTAAAAGTAAACACACACACACACACACAAACGAATTAACATATATAGGGATTCACAAAACTTACCAATATCAGTAGCCTCATGGGGCTGCTTTAATTTAATTGCATATACCAAGACTAATAATTTTCTAAAACTTTTTATACTGGGAATGATAAATCTTACATAATAACATTACCAATATCAAGTATCTTCAGGATAATTTTATGTGACATATATACCAACTAACACTTTACACTGAGAATTATAAAATTTATATTGCATCATTCGTAATATTAAGTATCTTCCGAATGTTGTTTCTCCAAATCAAGTATTATTCATTTTCGAAATTAATCATCTCCTGAACAGAGATTCAATATATTCAAGCACTATGCGCACAAACTAATATTTCCCTAGAATTTAATATCGGGGAAATGATTTACGTTATTCTAATATTGAGTGTTTCAGAAAGGATTTCCAATTCAAGCTCCTGTGTTTAAACTGAAACACCAATTAATCAACCACAATAATACCTCAAATGTATTTTTTACCTAACTCATTAGATAGATATAATCGTTGCTATTTCACAGCAAATTATGGAGAGCGTGAAAATGTGAACAGCCAGAAAGAATTGGAAAACCAATATTAGCAAAATAACAAATTTGGCTCTGAATAGAAGATATTGAAATTCAAAGGGCACAATGATACTTGAATTACTACATTCGTTATTGAATAGTTTTATTTATGCTTTGTATGTAAATCATTCTAGACTGTGTGTGTTAAGCAAAATGTATTTATGTAAATTTTCTACATTTATTCTAAATGTATAAAGGATGTTACAAGTGTTTGAGTGCTAGTAATCCATAGATATAAAAAAGAGAATATTAAGAAAAACTGTTAATATCTTAACAAATAATTTGTTTATATTTTTAAAATTGAAACATTTTGTGGGTTAATATTTATTTATTAACATTTTATTTATTAATCCATATTTGCATACTTCTTACCTTTATCCACATTCATATTTGCATCTTTTTTAATTATCAATTTATTTCTTGTTGTTTATATTGAATTTATATTTGTGCAATTTTTTTAACTAATATTTAAAGTAAAATTGCTTATTAATATGAGAGTTTCATATGGAACAGCTGTTTCGTTCGTCAGAATATTTTGTTCAATTTTTTCAAACTAGCAAATATTTTTAAAAATAGAAGTCTCTTACCTAAAACGTTTCTCAGTACTCGAGTGCTATAAAGAATTGATTTTACAATCCAGTAAATTATTTAAATATGTGTGCTATATAAAGTAATAACTATTGCTACAGCTATTGTATTTTGTACTCGTGAAATCGCAGTGACATGATTCCTCTTTAGGAGAAAAATCATGAATTTTATTTCAACGCATAGAACATGATTATCTTTAAAACCAAAATTCAGTAGAGATTAAAATTTGGGAAACATTTAAAAAGTGTTTCAATATTCAGAAATCATTACATAATTGCATTATGAAATTTCTGATCATAAATTTTTGATTAACGGATGATAAAAAATGTAAAAATTTCTGGATAATTTTTGTAATTGATTTTGAAATAAATTTTTTTTCCACTCTGTGTCTTGAAAAGTTTAATTTTAGTATTTTCATAAGAATCGGCAATGGAAATGGCCCCTTTCATTTTAAGAAATTCTTTGGTATAGTATTCTATCTTTTTCAGTATGTGGATGGTGTTCTGTAACCACTTTTCACATAAAGACAAATTTGATTGCTGTCTCTGGCTCAAAGTGGATTCAAAACCACTGAAATCCTCCACCCATGAAAAAATTTTCGAAGGCCTACCATTTAGCTTCCAATTCAGCTTTTAGAACTTAAAAAATTCAAGTATATATATATATATATATATATATATATATATATATATATATATATATATATATATATATATATATATATATATATATATATATATATATATATATATATATATATATATATATATATATATATATATATATATATATAATTAAATTTATTAAAAGCAGTCAAAAACTCCGATGTAAATATTTCTTAGTAGGGTTCTAAGATAATGTTAAGATACTGATTAAATGAGTTTTATATATTTTGAGAAATAAAATGAAATAAAATAATTAAAGATCTATTTGATTTCTCAATTTGGTTGACTATATCATTAAAAATAATTGAATGAATACTAAACTAGCCTCCAAAAGTTAAGAAACAACATACTTTATTTTGTCTCGCAGTTTGGTACACCATTTGATAGATCAATATTAAATCGAAGCTTCTGTGTCCAAAAGACGTGTTACAGACCGACCACGAGCTATAACATTTGCCGAAAACCCTTTTTATAGCTTTTTCGACCCGAAGAAGAAAAAGCATATCTGTGTCGAAACTTATTGCAGATCATTCTGTAGCACCAGGGAGAAGACTATCAGCTAATGCGAAGTGCAGGCGTCTTCACCGTGCTGATCTCTATGCAAGGCGACCAGCAGTGGGTGTCCCGTCAGGCGAAATAGAAAGGCCCGCTTATCTTGGGCAAGAGAATAGATTTCCTGGATCAGACAAAGATGGGCTTCTGTGCTTTTTACAAATGAGTGTAGATTCACACGGGAGAGGGATTCAGGACTTGTGCTGACCTGGAGAGAAGAAAGCACCATGTACTATCAATCCAACACTGTTGAAAGACAGAGTAACCACGGTGGTGGAATAATGGTTTGGGAAGCAGTCTCACTCGGTGGTCACGCTGATTTGAATGTCTTCGAGAGAAGAACTATGGCTACTGTGAGATATGGGGTTGAGATCTTGATCCTTATGTCAGCCCGTATGCTGCTGCAACTGGTAATGATTTTGTGCCGATCGACTGTTCACGATTTCATTAAGCTATAGTTATTAAAGAATACTTTGTGAGTATCGGTATGAAGCGAATGGAACAGTCTGCTCTATCTCCAGACCTGAATCCCATAGAGCATCGATGGAACTGTCTTGGTCCCATAGATGCTCTATGGGATTCAAGTTTCTGCTTTAAGTTCTCTTCCAAGGTTGATAGGAGAGCTGAAAAACAGCTTACTCCGTGTCTGGTCTTGGCTTCCATGCAATATGAATGGACTTTCATAGTGAAATTTCTTTTTTATTATAAGTCATTTAAGTGTTTTTGCTTCGTAAACTTTTATGTTGCAATCAACACACGCCTGTTTTATACACATGTCATGCAACATTTGTGTTTCTGCATTCATTTATTTCAAAATTAGATGCAAAAAAAAAAAAAAAAAAAAAAACGGTTGCTCCTTAACTTTTGGGGGCTAGTATATTTAAAACTGAAATATTGTCTTTAATATACTCCTGGTATAGATAGATATCAGAAAAATTTATCCATGAATATCTCTCTCTTCTGCTGTAATTTATTTTACATTACAAATTCATTTTTCTCAATCTTTCACGAGGAATGAAAATTTACTTAATATTTGAATATTAAATGACATTTAGAAAAAATGTTATTAAAATATAAAAATAAGCTGCCAGTAAATTTTAAAACACTGTTGTGCTTCATTATAGAAAGAAATATGTAAAAAAAGGGAACAAAAAGTGAAAACATTAGAGATTTATTGCTCTTTGTCGAGGACGGCTGATGACAAAAGACCACTTTTCTCTCTTTTGATGAGTCACATACTTTCGCAAACAATAATACGGACGATTTAGTAAAGAAATCGGTTCCTTCTTCCCAGAGCTATTGTTTATTTGTAAAGAGAGAGAATCCAATAAGAATATTCATGCTTTTTACAACCATCGTGGATTTAACTTTCGTAATTTTTTTGACCAGTTAGTCTTTAAATTTTTTAAAGAAAAATGATTTTAAAAATATGTATTAACTTGCGAAATAATTTACATGAAACTAATTTTCAATTCAAACTGTAACACAAAAAAAAAAAAAAAAAAAAAAACAGGAGATAAAATCAGAATTTTATACTTTTCCATTGTTCTAAAATTTTTAAATATCTTGATTATAGCATTACCAAGCATTAATATTCTGTTCGTTTTAAGACTTCCAAAACCTATTAAAATAGGTTAGTTTACTATTTAATGGCAATTTTTTGATTTTGTATAATTCATCAAATTTTCAAATTAATAATATTCTAGAAAATTTAATGTGCTGCAAAGCATAATTAAAATTTAATTTGCTCAGAAGATATAGTTTATTTTCTGTGCTATTAATAGCTTTACTTTATCCGCTACACCAAGATATTCTCTTTTCTCTCCTCTATTATCAATGATATGAAACACTGTAAACCTTTTCCGATAAAATACAAACAATAGTTTTCATTATTGTTGTTGCTACTTAAGATATTTGAACAAGCCAAGCTCGCTTTGCCGTCGGCTATCCGAATTTAAGTCAATTGGATGCGTCTTTCGTTTAACCAGAGCAAAACGAAGGTGAATGTACGATTTTGCTCTAAGACTCCTCCGATAGATGGCACCACCAGAGAATCCACTCCATTAATTTTGACTTTAATAATAAAGTGTAGTATTACTAGGTATGTAAGGTGTAGTATTTCTAGGCATGATAACTGAACTCACTTTTTGGAAAACCAACTGATTTCACATCGTATGCTTCAATCTAGCAATGAATAAATTCATTTTAATATGTTATCTATGGAACTGTTTTTGTGAGAAATAACATTAAAGAAAAACATTGACAAAAAGAAAGCTTATAGTGATAAATTCAGGAATAATATATTTTAGAAAAATATAATTTGAAACTTTTAAACTCTCAAAGCTTCTGATTTTGTTGAATTTTGAAGTTTAATATTTTCAATATTGCTTCAGTGAGTCAGATATAAGTAGAATTTCCACTTTCTTACTAAACCTCGCCAACGCAAGAGAATTTTTGCATGTTTTTCATACACAATTCCGAGAACAAAAAGATAGAAGAGAACTTAAATTTCTTGCTAACTTATACTTAAGTTTCTAGAATATGTACTTATTTTTAAACAAACAAGTAATTTATCACGTTTAGTAAAATATAATGTTTTGATAAAGGGAATATATTTAATAAAAAAAATTTCCAAATTTCCAATTTTAGCCAAAAGAATACACCGACCATGAAGTTAACTTATCACTAATGATTAAAATTAGTTACTTATTTTATTTTCCAAATTATATACATAGCAGGAACAAAATTTTGTTCACACTTTTAGTAAGCATAATACATTACATTTAAAAATAATTCTGAACATATTGAGATTTCAAATATGGTCTGATATTATAACTTGATAATCAAAACTAAATTAAATTCCTACATGTAAATTTGAAAAATTTTTTATTAATGTTATAACTAAAATTATATTATTATCAGAATAAAATGTCTGTGTGTTTAGCATAAGACAAGCCTGATGTTAAAATATAAAGTTAAAGCTAAATGATAAATGACATATTAAATTTTAGTAACATTTAAAATTATGTATAACGCTTATAAATCAAAGATGAATCGCCATTGGCAAAGAATGGGATATGGTATATAAAATTTCAAGAGAGAGAATATTTTATCCACATGACATATATCTTTATTTTTCTTGGTTATCTTATATCGGAGAAATAAAATTGGATCACAATGAATTCGATTGGTTGTCTTATCATTGATTGATAATCATAACGAACCATGTGTATAAGTTCATGTCGTGAATTATGCTCATGAATTTGCGGT
Source organism: Latrodectus hesperus (assembly GCA_037975125.1). NCBI lineage: Eukaryota > Metazoa > Arthropoda > Arachnida > Araneae > Theridiidae > Latrodectus > Latrodectus hesperus. The sequence goes on from CM075850.1 coordinate 9,164,394, forward strand.
AGGTCAAAAGCACATTGTGTATATTTCTATTATTTTATTACTATGTATGTTTCTATTAATTTGTTACTATGTGTATGTTTCTAGTATTTTTATGATAATTAATTTATCTATTATGTATGTTTTTATTATATTTTAAGCTTTATAATTATATTTCTTTTTTATTTTTCAAGAAAATTTTGTGGTTTTTATAAACATTTCCATATTTGTATTTCATACTGTTTTATTAGGGTATAAATTTTTTTTATTGAAAGCTAAATCTTCTATTTTACATTTAATCGCTTATAAGGAATTACATATTTTAATTGTAAAACTATTTTTGCACGTGAATAAATTTAAATTTTTTTTGAAAAGTTAAATTTTATTAATAAAACACGAGATGGTATTTAATAACTTTTAATTGTTTTTCCGTAGAAACAAAGCGCATATTATTTTATAGCAGTAAAATTCATTTTATCTTAATACATAAATATTAAGACAAATAATAATTTTATTTCTACATTTTTTACAATTAATATACATGTCATTGATTAATATTGCTTGAAAAATTTGTTTCAAGTCATTATATTTCTTTTTTATATATTCTAAATGGCATCAAATCTTTACACGCATGGTTAAAATATTAAATTCCTAAAAGTTAACTAAGCTTACAATATAAAGTTTATAAATTGCATTATAATAGCACTTGTTTTATATTCCTTTTATAGTCCATGTTCTTTTTTTTATAGTTTTTTATTATAGTCCTTAATAATTGCACTTTTTTACTATCCGAAGTCATAAATTACTTGCTGGCTGTTTTCGTCATAAATCAGTTGACTTCCTAACCATTCATACGAAAACGTTTCATTATCATATGAAAGTGTTTCCATATGTCACTGTTCATTGAGTTTTATTAAAAGAAAAATTTGTACTTTTGCTTTTCAAAAGGAGGGAAAATGCCTACTTTCTTTACATTTCTATCAAATGTCACTATATATATGTTGCAGAAATTTTAAGAGCTAAATAACATGGTGAGTTAAAATTAATATTTCATTTTTACAAGTTTCTTTCTGTACCAATATGCAATAAAGCATTTTATATTTTTAAAGTAAGGTTAAAGGCTTTCGACATATAATTTAGGCTAAATAATAAAATTTAAGCTAAAAATTAAATTAATGGATGGATACCTAGATAAATCGATGAAAATTGCCGTTAAATATTGTTATAAAAGAAATTTTTAATGGTAGTGATTTTTTATTTATTTATTTATTATTATTATGTTACCCATCAGAAAATTAGCCAAATGTTTAATACAAACTCTTTTACATGTAATTATATTTTATGATGGATAAAAGTAAATATATTTTAATCGAACATTTTTGTAATCTTACAATCATAAAAATATTCTTTCATGCATTCACGTTTTTGCAACAAATAAATGAAGTAAAAAGTCAATTTCCAAAATAAATTTTTATTATTGGCTGTAATATTAATTTTGTAAATATTTTTGCTATAGACATAGCATAATTTTCTAAGATAGTTTAGCATTCCCCTGCTATTGGAATTTAGATCGATGCATTATTATTTAAGGAAAAACAAATATTCTGAAATAAAGTCAGTTAATCCTATATTTCCTATCACTTTTCAAGCACACACTTTACACAAGATATTTGAATATTTACTAGCTAAACAGGCTATAAAGATTGAAGATTTAAACCCCAGGGAAAATGTTTTAAATAACAACAAAGAATTTTAAGTAAAATGTATTCATGTATTTTTAAAGCTCCCACATTGACATAGGTATATTTCTTCTTTATCTTAAATTTACAAATTTTTAGTTGTTTTGTATGAGTATTCTGTAAAATGTTTTTTTATGAATTCTATAAAAAATGTTAAATATCCATCATACATTTTTCCCAAAAATTCTTTATATTTAATTATTTTTATCAAGATGCTTTAAATATATATTATCCATGAATAAGTATAAAATTATTCAAAAATGTATACTTTTTTACATCGCATTTTGTGCTCAAAATTAAATTTTTCAACATTATTTTCATGTCTTTCATATAAATGTTACAACAGTAAATAATAAGCAACCATATATACAAAACAATTCATAAAAAGAGAAAATATGTTAATTCATTCCTCACAGAGATTTATTTAATTTTAGTAACACAAAAAACTTCGATATTTTTTAAATCATGATTAGTTAAATATTTTTTATTATTACATGAGAAATACTGTATTCCAAATTATGTTTGATTTAATCTAAATATGAAATTAGAATTCAAATTAAAATAATAATAAAAATCTTATAAAATATTATCAGGCAATTTAGATAAATTTGCAATACTATTACATAGTAGATACAATTTTTCTCGGAAGAATTAAAATTTGTCAATCTTATATAAATTATTAAAATCGTATGTGAGTTTCGAATATAATTTATGTAAAATACAGGAATTTATATAAAGAAACTATATAATCCTAAGAAATAAAATTCCTTAATTTTTAAAACTGGATATTTCAACTATGCCACAATACTTTACATTTGTGATACATACATAATCGATTTTCTAAAGTAGTCTCATAATTCGATGATGAAAAGAAATATAAAAAAATTCTTCGCATATAATAACATAATTTCGAAAGTCACATGACCTTAAAATTTAAATAGTATAATTTTTTAATTTCGTTTTCTTTTTATTCTGTTACACATTTGTTACCTAATAATAACATTAGTATGCATTATTTTCATATAACGCTTGGATAACAATGTACATTTCTATCTCCTTGAATCATCATTTGTGAAGGAAATAAATATAAAGTTGTATTATTCAAATATCAAATATAAAATTAGAATTGTCAGAGTTTAAATAAAGAGATATATTTTCCAAGATTATATTATCTATACAAAATTATTTAAACTGTATATACATTAAAATCTTATAATTATAATTTTTTTTCCAATGCCCTTCTCTCTCTTTTCTTAGGATTTAATCGTATTCAGCTCTACTAAGTGCAAAGGTATGGCATCTTATACAGCCATAGTGGTACAGGCGAGCCCAGGATTGTTTCTTAAGTTTAATGGGCTTAGAACACTCGCCCATCATCAAGTGCCTCGTAATTTTTAACGAAGGTTAGGTGACGTGGTCACAACTGAGTTGGCACCCTTCTTTTCACATCCACGTTACACAAGCAGGACTTTGGTTGCATCTTATACATCAACTCCAAGTGGCCCGAATCAGGATTGGAACCAGGGATCTTCAATAATAAAATAAAATTTAAGAAATACATCATTGGTATAATTTATGTAAGGAAGCTGTTAAGTAAAATGGATTGATTAAATTTAATCTCATTAGAAATCCCATAGAAAAATGCTGTTTGAAGTCACTTGTAAAACTAATCGGATAATACACTTATAATTGACCATTAAATCAAAGATGATATTTATAATGATGAAATCTTAAGTCACTGTAAGTATTTTCCCATCAGTTGTTAAGATTTGTTCCCTTAATACCAATTTTAATTTTTTATACACAAGAAATAAATAGCATTTTTTTAAACATTTTGTTAATGTATTTTAAGATCATTTATTTAGATGGCAAAAAAAAAATCAATAAAATTGACATATTGTTTATTTTTTTTTTAATTAGATATAAAATTCTCATAAACAAGTCTCTGGAAATATTTGATTTCAGATAAAGATGACATAAGATATAGTGACAAGTTATATTTATATTTTGATTGTATTTAATTTAGAATAACTCCTTATAAACATATACAAATTGAAAATTTAAGTATAATCAATTGATCATTTAGTATAATATTGTTAATTTATTAAAATGTATAAAATTTTATTTGCTGAGAAGTATTAGAAAAAAGGGCCTTTAATTTTATGCTTTAAAATATTTTTTTAAAAGATGTTATCAAAGGATACTTTACTGTATTTAAAATTATACTTTTAATTTAATTTACACGTAAAAAATTAATGTTTCAAAATCAACATTTTTCGTGAAAACTAGTTTTTAACAATATATTTTATAATGTAATGTTGAAATTTATTCTTGTAATAAACAGAATAAATTAATTTGCGAAATTGAGTTGAAATGCAAAAATTAGGACTTTTTTTAAAAAGGTGATATCTAAATACATATTTAATGTAAAATCTCTGCTTTTACAAAAAACAGCTGCAGAATATTTAACATTCAAAACGTAATACTGTGGGAATGTAAAAAGATTTTAAAATTGGTAAACGTAACAAGAATTTCCCAACATATTTTGAAATTATACTTTTATAAAAATTCCTGCTTCAGAATAAAATTACACATGCTAAAATTGCTTTCAGATAAATGAATGATTGAAAAAATATTTTACTCTTTATATACAAGGTGATTCCAAATTGTTTTTACAAATTAAGTGCGGTGTTAGTACCTGTTCAGACAAGCAATATTTTATAGGAATATAGGGTCGCATTCCACTCTGAGAGGCAGAAAAAAGGAAAGTAGAAACGTCTCAAGAATCCATCACGAATTTACTGTATGCAAATTTCCACTGAGAAGAAGCAGCATTTTGCTCGTATTGGTTATCGGAGAAAGCCAATCCTTTAAAACCAACATTGTCCTTTAAAAAAGCAATCAACGCTTTTGGTCTGACAACAATGTTCACTGTACAACCCTTCGTAGACACCAGCAGAAAATTTCCGTGAACATCTAGCCAGGTATCCTTGGTGATTACCTGGTAGGCCTTTACATCATGCCAGACTGTTTGACCAACGCAGTATACCGTATCTTCATGGAACAAGGGCTTCCCAGTTCACTGCAGGCTGTTCCTCTCTCCATCCTGAGAGACAGGTGGTTTATGCACGATGGAGCCCCAGCACATTTTTCCATTACGGTCTGTAACTTTTTGAATGCCACATATCCTGCACGATGGATTGGACGTAGTGGACATGGCCTCCTTGCTCACCGGACCTCAATCCGCTGGATTTTTTCTTCTGGGGGCACATGAAATCTTTAGTGTACGAGATGCCTGTGGACTCAACTGATGATCTCGTGGCTAGATTCATTGTTGCCGAGGGCAAAATTAATACAGCACCAGGAATTTTCGAGAGGGTGCACCATTCGTTCCTTCGCCGGTGTCAACTGTGCAACGACACGCGTGAACGGCATTTTGAGCATTTGCTGTGAGATTTTCACTAAATAATAAATATGATTGTGAAACTTTTGGTGTTATTCATTTACCCATCACTGTTTTAAGTGTTGGGCAAGCACTGTCAGGTGAGAATTCCTCCTCTCTGACTCTCAGAGTGGAATGCGACCATATGTAATTATTGCTTGTCTAGATAGGTACTATCACCCCACTTAATTTGTAAAAGCAATTTATAATCACACTGTACAAATAAATCTTAATTTAAATAACTTTTTAAATTATAAATGAGTAAATTTGCAATAGTTAGAACATTTAATTTGCTTTCATATTTTGGACTAGCTTATACTTAATAAAGTTAGAAGTTTCTAAACATATTTGAAAATAAACAAAACTAAACAAAATTTAATTTACAAATAAAAATTTTTAATTTATTTACAAAACACAGTACAGTTTGAGAGAATAAGAAAAAATTATGGTATTCCATGAACATAAATGATTGTTGAACATATTTTTTTATGTGATCGCCTAAAAATAAAAGGAAGGGTAGAACAAGTTATGAAAAGTTTTAGAGGAACACAATTATTTAGAGTGCTAATAAGAAATAGAGGCCTGTGAAGATAGAATCTATAATTATTCCAAAACTAGAACAGGTTCAAGATCAACATTGCAAATATAAAGCAATGATTTTTAGTAACTATTTTCTATACTGTATTCATTCCCTAATACAAAATCGTATTGATACAAACAGAATGAGTGTAGTAGAAATATACAGGAGGATATAATGGAATCGAGAATCCTTCAAATTATATGGCAAAATATTAAACAATAACCTCCCCCTCACTATGGATGTCTCCAAACTCTAATCATTTTCTTCTTCTTCTCCTAGAAGAAGAAGAAGATCCTTTTCCTTGAATTTATCTCTTCTTCTTTGGATTTGCCTAATTCGCAAGAAATTATTACATATTTCAAAGAATATTTTTAAGTTTGGATCATTCAATAAAGATAAATATGAAGAAAAAGATTGACATTTGCATAATCTAAAGAGTTTATTGAAAATGTTCTGTTAAAATAAAGCTATTATAAATTCTATAAAAATGTAGCTATAAAAATTTTATTAAAAGATAACTATTATTAAATGTGTTCTGAAATTTTTGAAGCTAAATTATTTAAAAATTTAGCAAATGGTATTTCTGGCTTTTATCATTTTGAATTTTAATTTATCTGAGAAATTAATCAGTCGTTATCCTTAAATCTGAAAAAAATCAAGATATTCAACGTTACATAAGCCTATCTTTAACAACTTTTAATAAAATGCTAAGTCATTCTTCTGTTAATGTTCATGAGCCATTCACAACAGGTTTGTGATATGGATTATATTCGAATTCAATCATTTTATACAGGAATTCTCCTGTGCAGCATTAATATTTCAATGGTAAAGATCAGATTTTAATCCGTATTGTCAGCTCATATAAAATGGTGAGTGTTAGATTAACATGATGTTGTCTTTATTCCCTCAAATTTCTAGAGCTTATGGATTTCTCAAATGTGCATATATTATATATACATTGCAAATTACTTTCAAGTATGACCTTCCCTTTTAAATAGAAATTTCTAGAATTACTTAGTACAATAAAATCATTACAAAATTAACATTTTAAAAAACGTTTTTATTTTCATTTAATATTGGAATTTTCGTACAATACATATAAAAAAAGATGATAACATTTTGAAGTGTTTGCTCAATTTTACGTTACAAATGTAAATATTTAAGCAATTAAATCTTAATGCACTACCTCTTTTAATTTTCTATCAATCATTTCATTAAAAACACAAACATTTATTTAAAACAACGTTAATAAATATATTTTACAATTGGGAGAAATTTTTATATATGTAGTTACTCATTGTTAAGGTATGCTTGTCACTAAAGTTTACCACACAATTTAACGGATTAGTTTTCCCTTCGAAATAACAAAAATGGATGTTTACAATATTTACATCCATTCATGTGCTTCACTAAATAAATTCTTAAACTCACATAAAAATTGAATTTAATAATTGAACATAAGACTGAACTCGTTCTCTTAGTTCTGCAAGTGATTTCAATCTAGTTTTTTGTCTTCCGAACAATATCACGTCACACTCTACGAGACATTTTGACAGATAAGTGTGATTGAGAACATGTCACTTCAGGCTGAAAAAAAACTTAATTTTTCGGCCCAAGCAGAACATTCTTCTTCTTGAAGGATTGAAATGATTACAACAGACTCTGCTTGCTTCATAAATGCAGCTTTTGAATGGAATCAGAGATATTCCTTGTAATATTAATTTCAGTACTTTTAAAAAGTGCTCATGTGTCAAGCATGCAGTATTTAATCTGTTGATTGGGCTTTTCACTTTTCATTTAAAAATTCTGAATGAAAACTTACTTACTTTACCTTAATTAATTCTAAATCTGAAAATACACTGATGTCCATAAATTAAGGATAATTCAGAATCACACAGAAATTGAACTCTAAAATAAAAATTTCACATGTAGAATTATCACACACATTTTGAAGAATAATATGCAAATTACAAGAACCCACCAAATGGCGTCAAGATGATGTTAATGTAAGTAGACATTACAGCACAAGTCGCCCCCGAGTCGCAACACCGAATGAGGATCGGTATTTGGCAGTTATTGCCAAAAGAAACAGACGGAGCACAGCATCAAACCTGTCTCGTCTTCTCTCTTCAGTTACCGGTACGACAGTTTCAAGGTAGACCGTGTACAGAGACCCTCAGGTCTGTATGCTGGTAGGCCTGTCAGGTGTGTTCTACTTAGCGCAACTCACTGTCGCCTGCGGTTAGCCAGCAGTAGAGAGCATGCATTGTCGACACCGCAATAGTAGTCTTGTGTGATGTTTTCCGACGAGCCCAGGCTTAGCTTTCAGTCTGATTTTCGCCGGACTTTAATATGGAGATGACCAGGTAACCGTTACAACCAAGAGAACATCTTTGAACGACACCGTTACGGTGGTGCAGGATTGCTCATTTGGGAAGGAATTATTCTGGGTTCCAGAACTATTCTGCATGTTCAGAATGTAACCATAACAGGCCACATTTATCAGATGCCATTCTGGAACAACATGCACATTTGTTTCGAGGCGCAATGGGTGCAGAATTTCTGTTTATGGATGACAACGCCCGTCCTCACCGTGCAAACATTGAAGACGAATGCATTCAATCGGAGGATATCATCCGTATGGACTGGCCAGCATACTCACCGGACTTGAATCCAATAGAGCATGTGTGGGACATGCTTGGCCGATGAATTGTAGCCCTCACACATGTCCACTGAAACTTCGGAGAGAATTGCTTGATGACCCAATCTTGGGTCCAGGGGGTATGACCAGATCTTGGGGGTGTAATATTCCCCAAGATCTGGTCGATAATTTGATATTCAGCATGCCTAGTACGGCCTGCATTGCATCGTCTGGGGGCATACTCTATGTAATAACCATCATACAAACCATGTTATATTGGTTTTTGTAAATAAGTTCTTTTTTTAAATTTGCTACAGGGAATAAAAATCGCAATTCTTATTAATGAGGTCAAACAAATAGCATCTTTTTTGCTCTTTACCTTTTGTTTAATAAATATACTTTAAAAATAAGTCACATTTGTTTTGCTTCTCTTTCTTTGCTTTAACTTGCATTATCCTTAATTTATAGACACGAGTGTAAATTTCGTTTATTAACATGTAGAAAACTTTAACGGAAACTAAAATCAAAAATAATGAGTATGCTAATCGTAACAATAGAATCAACTACCAAATAAATCAGTTTGTGGTGATTCAGTGTTAAATTATTTTGTTTTCCTAAAATCCTAAAAGTGCACTTCAATCCCTTTTGATTAATCACATTATGTATCAAGGAGTTTTAGAGTGTATAACCTTCCTTAAGAAATTAGCTCGCAGAATTTTATTCCAATTGATTCCTGCCCATTGTGGAATTACGGGGAATTAAAAAGCTGAGGCATTGGCTAAGAAGACAAGCTTGGATAGAACAGCGTATAAAACGTCCTCTTTCTTTTCACGCAATTAAACTGTTTATTAACCTCTCCCTAAGAAAAACTCTTAAACAAGACATGATTCAACACGCAAGGAATAAGAGAAGATTCTGGGGGAGGAGAGAACTATTTCAAGTTTTCCAAGACTGCGGTGGCTCTATTTAGATGACCATCTCTACAGAATTAGAGTGGTGAATTCCCCTAATTGTGTTGCGTGTTTCTAACTATATATAGCCAATGATTTTTAAACATTTAAATAATTGTACTGTACTTTCTCAATGTGAAAACATTGTCTAGAAGTATTGGAAAGTCTGTGAACTAATGGCTTCGGTGCTAATTATTTGGCAACTGTAAAATAAATAAATACACAATTACACAAAACATATCTTTTAAAAATTTATCTAATAATATAATAGTGTTCCACTTCATTTTTGGAAATTAATGGTTTTTTTATTTTTTAATGGCGATTAAATTAAATACGATTAATGCAATATTATAAGTTAATTAAAAAAGTCCACTTTTAATAGAACTGAATATTTTGATGAAAAGGGTACGCTTAAGAGACTAAACTTTAATAACTGACAATTTTTAAAAAATTTAAAGTATTTGTAAAATAAATGTTTTTATTATATAATTTTATTAATTTATAAATTTTATTGCTTATATAATTTTTATGTATACGATTTAATCTTAAAATATTTTACATTATCACCAGAGGACAAAACAGTTTTATACTTAATAATAATTATGTAATTTAAGAATATTAATATCCTTAAAGTTTGAAATACAATCTACAAAGTTTATAAGTTAATTTATGACCCCATATGAGCTCTTCCGCCAAGAAAGTTTTTCTCTCTCTTAAACTTAAGATATTTTTTCTTCCTCTCACCTTATTTAATGAAATAATAATCTAAACTATTAAATTAATCAATTATTTAAATTTTTACATGCTTCTTGTTTGTTTTATGCTATATTTAATATATAGTTAAAATTTTATGCTTTATTTTCATTATAGATAATTTCAGTATTTTATTCTATAGTTTTACAGAAATTGTGTGTGTGTGTGTGTGAGCAAATAAAAGTCAAATATAAACTTTATGAATTTAATTATATTTTTTTCTAATGAGAATAAATGAATAATGCTAAATAATATTGGTTATTTTAAGCACTTTTATTTATATTAAATTTATTAGATAAAAATTTCCTCTTAATAGCATAACAGTGAATTTGAATTGAGAATAATCTATTTAGATATTTTCTTTAAGTAGTTCAATAAAATAACCCAACTGAATGTTTTTAATTTTTTCTTCTATTTCATTAAATAATCTTTAAGAAAACTATTGCTTACTACTAAAATTTTAGAAAGTAGACGGTAAAATTTTTATATTTGAAATTAATTAAGCATTAGTTTTCTAATGCTAGCACTAATGATTCATATTCAGTTATTTATCTTCCTATAACTATTAAAAACCGCATTATACTTCCAGTGAGAAAAATTATTCAAGGTATTCAATCGTAAGAATCAAGAGACATACATTAACACATTACACAATCATATTCAAGGTCAAAATATTATTTGAAGCAACTCATATTTCTGTTAATAAGATTCAATATAATTGAAATTAAATTGTTTTTTATTATAACAGTTTAAGTAAATACATTAATATGTAACGTGAATGATTTAATTCTCAGCGATTTATGCAGTTCGTTCAAAAATATCCTAAAACAAATCAATAAAATATGAGGAATGTTTAAAAGTATTTGCTGAGAGTTGTGTTTTATCCAGACACTGCTGTATGTGCAGGAGAATATCACAGGTATCATTAATAGCTTACTTTACTGGATATTGAGATAAGATTAAACGAAAAGGAAGTATCTTCATATTTTGCTTCTCCTATATTTTCAGCACTCAGGATTCAAAAGAGCTAGACGAACTCCACCATCCGTTTTCTCCCGATTTATCCTCACGTGACTATTTCATACGCTGACATTAGCTCATAAGTAACACATTTCGTGGCAATATGAATGTTCAAACGGAAGTAACAAACTATTTGACTATTGCCAAAAACGATTCCAGAATTAATGGTCGAATGGTTAAAGCTTAATTTTGATGTGGTACCAAAAGAAGCTGAAACAGTTTTATAAGTATTGCTACCTAATGGTTGCTTAGTAAACTTCTTTTCACTTATTTGAATAATTTAAATTCAAACATTTTTATCGTGAAATCTGAGATTTAATAAATTTATTTACATTACATGATTTTCAACTTTAAAAATCTAAATCCAGAAGGTTTTTCTTTTGAAAAAAATCAAGTTTTTTTCCGATGTTTTTAAATAAAAAATAATTACATTCTTTTATTTAAAAATTATCTTTTGACATAACTTGATAATTATATGAAAAAAGACACCTAAATGCAGTTACTTCTTTAATTAAATGAGTTAGTTATTCCAATTTTAAATAATAAATTTCATAATTTTAAAATTGGGGGATGGCACATACACTAACTGGCTGCTCTATTATATAAGTTGCTATCACTTTTGCCCTTGTAGTTCTGAAACGGTGGCATTAGAAATAAAAAATAATTTTCAAATTTTCCAGAAATTTACAATTTTGTAAAAGTATATATAAAACACATTAGTTATGCAATTATTTGAAAATAAATGGACCTTAAATATGTTCAGTATAACCATTTTTTAACTGATGACGCACTATAAATATCGAAACATCTGTGCGGGAAATCAAATTTTCTAATGAAACTTGAACAATGAGTGGTTTCATAAGTAACAGTTAAAATTAAATAAAATAGTTGAGACACTTCAGTCATAAAATTGAAAAGTACATGAAGTTCAGTAAACACATTATATAATCATTATATTACGGGAAATATTTGGCGATTATAATTTATTTCACAACCCGCAAAATAAAATAATTCTTATTTCATAGCATTTTATGTGCTTATTGTGTTATTAATTTTAAAAGAACACCAAAAATATCATAAATAAAGCCAGAAAAGTTATCAAAGTTAATATTATTTTTGATTACTTTTCTGCTTCTGATAAAATTTGTGTGTTCTTGATGATTAATGAAATCTAATAATTCTTTTATTTATGGACAATTGTTGTTATTGTTCCTTTGAGAACATTCAGATATTTAAATATTTATTTTATTTAAAGAAATCAAATGTTGGTGTTAAGAAATTTTATTCGTCAACTTAGTGATTTTTGCAATCAAATATAATATTATTTATTTAAACTTTATAACGTAACTCATATTTTTCATTAATCAAAGTAAGATATAATTGATTATAATCCAGTATAAAAGTTATAATCCAGTTATAATTGATATCAACAAACTGAGAGTGAAAATTTACAACTGCAAGCACATTCATGCTTAACAATTAAGAAATATTGAACATGAATATGCTGTATAAAGTTAATAGAGAAAGATTAAACACCACTATATAATTTTAATACATACTTTATTCAAACATTTAAAATAAATTAATATTACCGCAAATTTTTCTGCTATATTAATATTTGTGACGTTTAATGTCACAAATACTATTTCAAATTATTGCATCGATATGTAGACTTAAAAGAACACTGGTGTAAACATGACCAGTGTTCTTTAATCAAACATTTATAATTCAAAAATACCTTAGCATAGGAAATAAAAAGTCAAACAGTAACGGTAGTGAAATAAGTGTCAAAATCAGAACAAATTTTAAATTAAATAACCGTTTTATGTAGTCACTTAAGACAAAAAAAAAATAAATAAAAAGTCTCAACACTTTCTGAAAAGTATTTTAATTATCACAAAAAAACATCAACAGAATTCACTAAAAACTGAGTCTATGTTAGTCGTGACAAAAAATCATAGGTCAACAGAAAGTTGAAACCTCACAAAAAACGATAACAGAATTCATTAGATGCTAAGTCACCATAATTCCCACAAATACTTCATTTTATAAGATATTGACTTATAACAGCACGTATTTCCAGCTCATCTCTAGAGCAATAAATGTTTAACAGGAAGAGAACCTACATATTAATTTTTTTTGTTGGAAGAACTTTATCGTGTTTATTTATACAGTAGAATTCCAATTATTAGAATCAATTGAGATGGATCTCATTCATATAATCAAAAATTCAGTTTATTGGAGTCTTTCGAAAAAAGCGTCTATTTTAATTAACTATGTATGTTGAAAAATGACAGAAGAACTACATATTTTCAAAGAAAAATAACTTTTAATTAATTAAATGAAAAATAACATTTTTACATGTTAAAGTAGTTGCAAGCGCTGTTCATTAAAAACGTAATGCATGTACAATGCTGTAAATGAAGGTCATTGTTGTGCATCTTGGCAAGAGCTTTTCCACCACCTTCATCCAACCAAATCGCACATCTCTTAACAGAGAAAATTAATGTGGTCCCATTCACTGGCTGAAACTCAATCTATTTCAAAGCTAGAAATTGCATTACTAGCTGATGGTCCAGTATCTACTTCAACTTAGACATTAAGGTCATCTTCCTCGATATTTTCAATTAGTTTACCATCTGTGACACCGGAAATCACAAATTATACTAATCAATTTTTCATAATTTATTTATTAATACACAAGATATAGAAGTTGAAGATTGCCGCTTTTTTACATGCGACTTCTGTCCCTCAATTCACAGATAACCCCCAATTAACACTTTATTTTGCCACAAGAGGGTCACTCACAGTTGAAGGTCGGAACACCACCATTTGCAATTTGAAATCAGAATCTGACTCATAATGAATTCTTCGATATTTTCAGTACTACTTTCTGAAAATTCAAGACTTTTCCAAAGAATATTTGGGAATTCTTCAAGTGACATACTTCCCATCTTCTCTTACTTTTCCTTTTCTTGAGCTAATTCCATATAAGTAAATAGGAATAGATAAATAATTAATAACAATAAAGAGCTTATTCAATTCATGCAGTAAAAACTATTAGCATACTTCCTGAATTTTCAGAATAATGTTACTTAGTGATAACAATGACTTAATCTTATTTGAATTTCAGCTTTTTTAATGTTTCCACTCTTTTTGTTTTACTCTTCTTACATTATAAGATTAACACTTTCACCATACAGAAAGTTCATAATTCATATGCATTTTAGTAAAAAAGAAATATTTTTGATTTTGAAAGGCAGTAGAAAGATTAATTACATATTTCTCTATCGCACAGGAATTTTATAACCTGTTATTTCTTAATGCATATTTTAACTATTTCCACAAAGAATGTAGCACTTTAACTTTATTTAGTTATTTTAAACATCGAATAATTTTGATAATGGATCTCTAAAAAGATAAACGACTGATCGTTAAAGATTATTAAGTCTAAAGCTGACTGACCTTTTTATCAAAGGCAAAGAATATATATTCTGAGATGATTGTAAATCGATCACACTCTCGTTATTAATCATATCCAAAAAGATTATTCAACCGAAAATATAATTTTAAAATTGTTATTGTTATGAATTAATGAATTACCAAAATAAAAAATATCATAAATGTATATCAATGGTGATTCAGGTGTGCTAAATTTAAAAAATTAATTATGCAGACAAATGAAACAAGAGCAACAATGTAAGTTGCACATTTCGTATACAATTAATCACTTATTAAATAAAAATAATTAAGTATAAAAATATATTTAAAATTATTAATACTCCATAAAAATAAAATCCATATCACCATAGAAAACAGGAATTCCTTTCAAATAATCTGAACTATTAATCTGATTAGAGCATTAGTATTATATGAAATAAAACGACATAAGTTTTTGTTTCGCTCTTTTGTCACTCAACGGATTTATTTTGCAAATGAAGGCAGCCGCGAGACCTACAGTTTAAAAAGAATTCCGAGCCACTACAAACATTTATGCTAAGGTGGTATTTGAACCTACAAACTGTGAAACCGAAGGCGAAAATGCTAACCACTCGGCTACCAGTTCGGTATCAGTACTTTGTCAAGATAACTGAGTTAACAAAATAGTACAAGGCGAGATTTTTTTCTTCCATTAAAATATTAGATTTAAAAGATAGAAATTGGAATTTTAAAAAAATCAATCTTAAAGCAAAAAGTAACTAGCAAAAACTTAAAATAAAAATGTGAAAGAAACCAAATAATCTGATTTTCATTCTGTAAAAAAACACTCGATAAGTAATATTTACCATTCATATCTAACTTACTTGATACATTTCAAAATGGAATATATCAAGTAAGTTAGATATGAATGAATATGAATTGATCTGAACACTAGCAACACGTTTAAATATATAAATTTTAGCATCTAAAATCACTTTACTAAATTGTTTTAGATTGGATTAAAAAAAATACATAACTTAACGAAAATGCAAGTAAGTATTTCCTTTAGATGAATAGAAATTTTAATTTAATCATTAAAGTAAAACTTAATACAATGTATGCAGGAATATTTTTTTAAAAAAATGAGCTTTACATCGATTACAATATCTAGCAATAAGAACTCTTGAACAGCAAATTAAAAACGGCACATTTTTTGAAAATTAAAACCATTCTTTCTTCTAATGTATCTAAATTAAAGTTTTTCAAAGGTTTTTCTTAAAATATAATTAGGAAATTATATAAAAAATAGTACTTTTTAATAAATTAATTGGGATTATTTAGAAATTTAATAGAAAATGACAGCATATATTAAATTTCACACTACATCAATAATTACGAGAACATTACTATTAATTTTCCAGCTTGTTCTTTCAATTTTAAAGTATGCATTTAATGGTGGTGGTGGGACTAATCCCCATCTGGTCTAGTGGAACTAGACCAGATCCATGAGATCATAGATAGCCAAAAAGACCAAAAGCAGATGTGGACCTTTCACAGCTTCTTCACGAGAAAATCCCAAGCACTTCAAGATGTGTTGCGGACAAAATGGAGCATTGTCGCACTTGTGGCATGATGGGTATTTTCTTTCACTGTCCTCAAAGATCATACACATCAACTGGCCAGTAGAAAGTCGAGACAGTGTCGTCTGATGTACTCTGGAGCCCTTAAATGTTGAGGCGGCTCCAGGATGTCTTTGGAAGTACCAACGGTGCTTATTATTATATTACATATAATGTATACATTTACATATAACATATAGTATTAAAAATTAAGAAAAAGTTTTGCTCACACTATAAATAATTTATTTTCCACGTTATTCTTCACAATAGGCTCCTTTTTCAGATAAAGATTTTAAAAAATATGATAAAAAAATGAACACATAAAAGAAATATAAAGCACTTTTTAAGTATAATTATTTTGTTTTTAAGAATGTATGTAATAATAGTTTCTCATTTTAATTTCACTCATGTTTTAATTCGACAAATTGAAATAGACATATTAAAACTGAAATCATTATGCTCACTTTTGAATTAGTTTAACAAGAAAAAGAATTTTTTGAACAAGGCAGATATATTTCTAATAACAAAAGCAAAAATTAGTAATTTCTTATGGATGTTAAGATGAAATACTCCATAAATTAATCTCATAACTACTTGAAATGAATATAAATATATATGCATCTAAGTCTGGATAAACAATATACAAATATTTTGTCATTACTTATTCAGTGGGATTCCAAATTACTGTAGAAAAATTTGCATGTTAATCAGGATCCCGATAACAAATAAGAATCATAAAAATATATGCCCATAGTCACAGAGTGAGAAAATACAAGCAATCACAACTAATGCAATCAACAAAACATGTAGTAAAAAAAAAAAAGAGCAGATATAACTTGTAATATAATACGGTTCCTAAGTGACTGTTATACCAATTAACTGCTTCATTAGCGCACGAGTCGCCTGAATTTAATTTCTCTAATCATATAGTAAATTATTTTTCATTGTCTTCTTCACTATCAAAATTAGCCTTCCATATCTCTATTAAGGACAGCTTTTCATGCAACATTTTGGACAATTTAATTATGCATGCAACAAGTTCCTGACACTTACTTATTTTTGTGTTCCTGACTTACATGTAGAGTTTCAAACAATATTCTTCTGTTACCTTGATGTGCATATAAAGTATTTAAAAAAAAGAAAAAATACAGTTTCAAATATAGAATTCTAAGAAATTTGTTACTATTTACCTTAATTAGAATTAGAAATTTGTTACAATTAAGTACACGAAGAAAATTACTTACAATAACTAACAATATATTCGTATTCAATGGGTTAAAACAAAAGCAATTTTTATGTGCATATGCATTTCTCTTGCTTTTTTCAAAAAAAAAAAAAAAAAAAAATTAACAGCTTTGTATACTTTATTTTTAAACTCATGTTTTTCTAGACAGGACATTTGAATATTTACTCCACACATAAACCCAAATGATGAAGGATTTATGTTTACAAACAGCTAAGAATAACAATAGGGAATTATAATGGAAATGTATTCATATCTTTTTAAAAAAATCTGCAACATCAATATTTCTTTTTTCTTAACACACAAGTTGGATCACTTAAGATATGCATACTTAAGTATCATACACAAAAAAATTTATATTTTCTTGCATTTCATTTTGTTATTTTGTACTCAAAATTTCATCTTTTGAAATAAACTTTAAATTAGACATCAAAAAATTATAATAGAAATCAATAATCTACGCTAATTTTAAGGAAAAGCATGTCTTATGAAAAATATGCCATTCAATTAAAAAATATAATCATATAGATTACAATTAATTAAATATAACAATCACTGGCATAAATGTTATTTAATGAATAAATTCAATTTAAAAATCAGTAAGCATTAAATTTATAAAAAAAATAGAAATTGTTTTTCTCTACATTTAAATTAAAATGGATATTGTATGCAAAATTAATTAAAAATAAAATGAATTAAAAAAAACATAGCACAGTATCAATTTATAGCAAATCTTTTGTAAAATCCACAATTGTAACAGATTAAGCAGAATGATTTAAAAAGCTAAAAGAAAATCAGTATGGGCACACACACAAAGCATTTCATAAATCACACCATTATAACTTTAATCAGTTTAAACAAGGTTAATAGAAATTAAATCATGATTTTTTTTAATAAAAAACATGTTTACTGAACATTCACTTTACAACTGGGAAAGTTCTTTTAACTGATGAATAGAATTTAAGATGAGAGTTAAATGTGTTTGAAGACATTCACACACACACATACAAATAAATATTACAAATAAGGCTGTAATTCCAGCTGTCCTGCTTTTCTATATATTTTATCCTAAATTTAGGAAGAAAGGATAAAGACCCTTTGAATGGCTTCTATAAATATTTAAATCTTAATCTTATCAAAAAAATCTGAAACAATTTTTAGTTTTTAGCACAGTAAGTTTTAAAAGAGAAATTATACTTCTATGAATAAAAAGTAAGATATTTTTAATAATTAACTATTTTTCAACAGATAAAATACTCAATTTCAAAATCGTCGAATGTTGAATAAAAAATGTTTCAAGTATATTTGGGAATAGGTTATACACACACACACACATATATATATATATATTCAAAATGCTAACCATCCAAATTTTACTTTGCAAAAGAGAGAAATTAACAGAATATTTAAATTTTTCTCCAAAAAAAATATATTTTATAACTTTTTAAAATGTTTAACATTAATTTTTTTGCCTACTAGTGAGAACCAATTTAAATTTCAAATTTATGTTGACATTAATGTGTGTGTCAAGTTTTTAAAGTTAATATAAAATTTTTAATTTTGTAACTATTCTACTGCATATTTGCGTCCATAAAAACAAGAAATGAAAAAAAAGTAGTAAATAAAATATAAAAGAAATTGTATTTTCATCAATCTAAAATTTAGTTTGATATAAATAAATGTAATTAGAATACACTTCATAAGGTTTAGACATATATTGCTCAAAATGAAGCAAAGTATTACAGAAAATTGAACTTTACAAAAAAAATTGACACTATTTCTGCTCTATACTTTCCAAGATAATTTTCTTCTTTACGAAGCTTGTCTTTCAATCAGTTTTGAGAACACTAATAATGCAAATTCGATAACTAGAATCTATAATAAATTTTATGATAACAATTATTGTAAATTAATAAATTTTTTTTAAATAACTTATATAAACCCTATATAAAACATAATTCTTTAAATATAAAATGGTAAAATATAAATTGTGTTTTAATTGTTTAAGATTCAATGCTTAAATTCCATAATCGAAATTAATTTATCATATGCATACATAATCAGAATATAATGAGGGATATTTTTTAAAAACCAATAAATTCTTTACAGTTTTCTAATATATTGCATTTAGAGGGAAAAATGTCATGTAATATAAAGATTATCATTACAATGGACTTGTATTTTCTATGAAAACAGCTTATTAAAGTTGCTTAAATTAAAAATAAAAAAATAAACTTTAAATTTGTGAAAAGCTGATATTTCTGATTTCTAAGATCAAAAGTAAATTTCAGAAGTAAAATTTTATTCTACGTTCACAATTTCTGATACAAGTATATTGAAATATTCTTTATATAAAGTATATTGAAAAATTATCGAATTAATAGCAAGATGCATGTTAATTTTCAATGTTATTTCTATTTTGTTAAACATGATATGAATCACCTTCAACCAAAATACGCAATTATAATCAAAGATTTAGGATTATTCTTATCCTTTTGATTATTCACCATTTCAAAGTGAATGAATATAATAACTCAAATAGTTGCATAAATATTCTAATATAGTTGAAAATTTATTAACATTTAAAAATAAAGTAAAACATTTTAAGCTCTTTTTAATTTTTCATTTATACTTTTTATCTTCTAAAATGAAAGTTTCTTACTACAAGATTTATAAATTAACAATAAAAAATAAAAAAACTAATTTTAGGAGTTTCAATTTTTCTAGAAGATATCAACATTCCTATGGTTCATATTCAAACAATTATTTCATCTCAAGTTAAGTTATGTGCTCATAATATATTGCATTCATATTTTCAATTGATAACAGCGACTGATATTTACTGAAAACTACTACAGAAAAAAGCAATCCTTTTTTATGAACCTCTAATTTACAAGCACTCATTTTATGAAATAGTGATTTTACTTGGGCAAAAAATTTAAATATATCTTTGCTAATTATAATATTATGGACACTTCTTATATTTTGCATAATGTGACATATATATATTTCCTAAGTTTTAAATATCCTATTTTATCAAATTTTTATTTGCAAAACATCTATTCTGTGAAAATTTGTTCTTAAAATGCTACACCATGATAGAATAGCAGAAAGATATTAAATCTGCCAACAATAAATTAATTAATTTGATAGTTATTTAAAAGAAAAAATGTTTTATACCTAAAGCAAATGATCTAGTATAATAATCTTGAATACAATTTTGGAAGTGTACTGATGATTCTATATATAAAAATTTTAAATTAATGGACTAAATGCTTTTATGAATCACTTCTGTAAAGATACAAAATAATCCTCAAACATGGTAAATATTTTCTGTCATATGAGACAATATTTTTCTTCTCTTCTTAATGTTTTTGATGAAACCATGTCTCATAGGATAGCTAACGAAGTTAATACAATATTCTATCAAAAGGCAGTCAAATGAAGTTAAAAATCAACAGAAGTTATTACATTCTGAAATCAGTTTAAATTTAGAACTTTCAAGAAACCTGAAATAAATTTTAAATATTCAGAAGTTTTAAAGAGCTGTAAGTCTGTTATAAATACTACACAAAATATGATCAACACATAATATCAATAATTTTGATTAATAATTACTAACTTTTATATGAAAATACTTTGGATAGATTTGATAAATTGTTAAAAATCAGTTAACTAGAACATTTTTTTTTTGTTAATTATGGAATTTTAGAATGTTTAATTTGTAGGTAAAATTAGTATTTTAAAAGTCATAAGCACAAATTTATATTAGCACATTTTATTAAAAATATATCAATTAGCCAATTCATATATACATTTGCAAAATTTATATATAACTCCAAGTCCTATAGCTATAATTAATGAAGAAAAAAATTTGTTTAGTATGCGAAATTTTTCACAAAGTATGTACCTAAAAAGGAACTAAAAATAACAAAAAAATTAACAAATATTACTGGCATAATAATTTTATTAAATGATATTACAATCCGAAAAATAATAACACAATTAAATTTCAAGCAGCTATAATTCTGAAAAAACTTTTAAACAATGAATTTCTCAACAAAACTTAATGATCAGAAAACGTTGTAAATACAAATGTTTACTATTTCCTTGTGGGATCAAACAACAAGATTTTTAAGATAATTAGTGATTAATTTGCAGTACACGGCAGCAATAATTAAGAAATTAACTGTGTAAAGGCTCTAAAATTTACATAATTTAGCTGAGTGTAAAATAATATACTATGAGTTCAATGACTTATTTAAATAAAAGAGGCTTTAAAATCTTAAAATATTTCAATATTCATGTTTAAAAAAATTTTTATGTACTTCCAATCTAAATATTTGAGAAAGTTAAAATTACAAGGACCATTACTAAAATGCCATTTTTATTTAACACATGATGAGGCAATGATACAAAATTTTAATGGTAAGTGATTAAACAGAAGTAAATCTTTGAAGCATTCACCATAATCATAAGTTTACAGAAGAAAACTCAATACATCATTTGCGCCGCTGGAATAATGATCGAGCACGACCTCTTCCTCTTGCAGCTACAGAAAGAAAATACAAAATTCAAAACAATTTAAGACTGAAATGCAAAACACAATTTGCACATAAATATATTCACTGATATTTATTAAAAATTATTATCAACAATACCACATATATTTCTAATATATGCTTATAAAAAGTCAATATTATATATATACAATTTTAAAATTTAATTTAAAAATTATAAACTATATTTACTATCACACTAATATAAGTCTAACTTGGAACACAACCAATACAAAATTTGGTGATCAACATAAATCTTGGACTTTAAAAAAAATAACCAGATTTAGAAAAATTCATGCAGTAAACAATGCATTAATATTCCGATTTTTGTCACTATTCTCTCCATGAGATCTTCAACAAAGTCAACAACCATCAATTAAAGATTAGGTGACAAAGCAAGCAATAAAATAAGCAAAACTGGCTTATAAAGATGGAATGTGTTTGTATGATTTAACTCGTTTAATGAAATAATGTAATTGTGTACATGGGCGAAATTTGTTTTATATGCTAGTAATTCTTGAAGCATTTAATAAGTAATTTTTTCATTTGATTAAAATTTAAGCTTGTAAAATGACCGATTTTGTCAGAAAATAATGATTTTGTATTTGTTTATATTTTGATTGTTGAATTTAAGTTTAAAGTGAATTTTTTATTTTAAACTTGATTAAAGGAAATTTTTTTGAATGCTTGTTTAAAGTTTATAAACTTAAATTTCTTTTCAAATAGTTTCATTTTAAAATTTGTAGTCAAGATATGGTGAAGCTAGCAATACAAATTTATGGATTGTAATAAATTAAATCTGCATTTTTTCCTCCAAATGATAAGTACTATGCTTTGTTATTCAATTAAATTCAACCTTAGTTTTTATTAAAATGATACATATGTTTAATAATATGTAATTTATTTACATTATTTTTTACCTTTATTGCCAGATTCTCTTCAGAAATAGATTCCATTTTCACTGTATTATTTCTGAAGTGTGTAACACTGCCCAGATAGTTAAAATTGTAGTTTTCATAAAAATGAATTTTATTTATGTCATAAATTTAGCTTTGTTGCACAGTTTACTGCAGCCATAGATTTTTTAAGGTAGGCACCACTGGCCAGTTGATTAAAATTCAAGTTTTCATAAAACTGCATTTTATTAACATTACAGATTTAGCTTCAATGCATGTGGTGACATAATTTAGATTAATGAAATAACTGTGCAGTGCTTGGTAGGAAAATTAGAAATGTAGGTAAATCTTAATAGGAAAATTAGACATGATTACCCAGTCTTTTACATAGGTATCTTTTAAATATTAAAGATTTCACATGCACTTAGAATAGACAAAATTGGTTGAGTCATGGTAAACGAGACACCCAAGCCACAAGTTTGCCATATCTGATCTATCAATGCAGAAGTGGTATATTCAAGAAGTTAAACTGTTATGAAAATATTTTTTTGGGTTCTATTATACATAAATATGTCCCATTGGATGGAGAGCAGGACAGCCTGCAATAAATTGGGTCCAAATGGTCTGGCATGATGTATGTTTTTACAGGGTAATCGCCAAGATTATTTGAACAGATTTCATTCTTTACGACTCATCAGAACAAGGATTCTCAATTATATACACAGAAAAACTGCACCAAATTGTCACAAGTGGGAAATATAGCAGCCCCTTAGTGAACTCTCCTTGTGCTTTCTCTTTTTTCTAGATACGACACTTAAGGATATTGAAAAACCAATGCAATGAAAACTTCAGCAGTCTAGAAGATGCTAAACAAGCATTATAAAACTTGTGTAGTTTTTGTGAAACCCAATTTCTCAAATCAAACTCATAAACAGTTGAAATGAGGATCAGAGTTCTAGCCATTCAGTAGCGATCCCAGCAATATAGAACTATGAAATTTGTATGGTGCTCTACATTTAACACTCAAGTTTCATAATTATAGCTTTAAGTTAAAATAATATTATTTCTCAATCATCATTTAGTGCTTCAGTAATAATAAATAGACTACTTAAAAATTATCAACTACCATATTTTCCTGTATACAATCCACGGATTATGGAAATTTACATCAAAATTTTTAAAGAAACACTGTTTATGTTTAATAAAATAACAGCTTGACACAGCTAACTCACTTAAGCTATAATCAATTTTTGCCCACTTATGTTCAAAACGGATTCAATTCCTTGAAAAGATATTACACTTATTATTAAATATTGTCATTTTGCATTTTCTCGATTTGAACTGTTTGTTCCGAAAATGAAGTCTATTTCATCACGTGGAAGCAAAAACGTTTAAGTTACACGGCAAGATTTGAAACTAAATGCCAGAGAAAAAAGCTAATAAAAAATGACGACAAACATGTTAATTTAGGTTAAAAGAAAACATGCAAAATATAAAATAAAAAATATCCAAAATGCAATTTGAAAGTGAATGATACATTTCTTTCATTTAATTATCAACAACACAAATATATTTTATTAAAATTTGTCTGATCTATTTTAAAAGTTTTAAAAATTAAAACACAGATAAGATTTGCTAAAATCTTTTTTAAATTAACTCTCTTGATCAAACTGGTGCTTTCATTTCAATTGTACTTTGTGATGAGATGAACCTAATTACATATTTTTCATCATTTTTGTACAATATACCTACATTTTTTATCATAATGTACATTTTTTATTTATGTGACACCATATTTCCAATAACATATTTTCTACTATTCAGTGAAAAATTTGTTGGGAATTATAGACTGGAGAACATGGTGATTAAAACAATTGTAAAATCTTAAGAAATACCATGATATCAAAAATTTTATACGAAACAACTTCTGAATATTTCACATGAAACTGAAAAATCACAGGTGAAGATAGATAGCATTACCAATACTCATATCATATTTCCATACTTCCAGATACATTTATTAAAAATTATTTTAAGACTTTAGATTTATTTCAAATATTCCTTATAAATGTTAATAAACTTAAGCAATGAGAAATTATTATTAGATAAAATGAAATAAAATTAAAGCAACTGGGAGGGTTTAAAAAAATAAAATTGAAGAAATTGGCATACACTTTCATATATACAAATTATGTATTTAAATATATATAATATGTATATAGCATATGCATAATTCAATCACAATGTGATTACATACTTTTGACAACAACCAATCACAGAGGGCAAGTGGCAGCACAGTGCAGTTGAACATATTTAAAGAGTGTATGAGTGATTTAGAAAACATTGCAACTGACGGCATAATGCAGAAATGGAGCAATTTGTCTAATGTCCATAAGAGCCTGATCATTTGCTTTTGGATCAATGGTGGAACCATTTTGGAAGAGTAAAGTTAGTCAACTGTTTACATGCCACTGTGGTAAAAGTATACAGTGCATGGCATCAGCAATGTGTGAAATGTGATGCAATACAGGCCATTGATGACAGAGCTGAAAGGCTGCAAAGTTGCATTCAGGCAAATTTAGACATACTATATTAAACTGATCAATAAGGTAAACCAAGGGGCTACCAAAAGTGTCCTAGTTGGTTGGTTTGTTTGTCGCTCAACGGTCATTTTTTTTGCACACAAGGGCTAATTAGACCGGGACTTACGGCTTAAAGTGGATTCCGAACCACTACGAACATCCATGCC
>CM075850.1:9190480-9410769 GCA_037975125.1 Latrodectus hesperus
CAAAAATAAATCAGGCACACTCTCATTCGACAAAGAAGAAGTCGTTGTAGTTAGAAAACACCCAAAGGCCACCGGAGAGTCAACTAAAAGGCAGTCACGATGTCGAGGACCTATGGTCATCACAGAGGTTCTCCCTAGCGATACATATAAAATATCCCAGTTAGAGGCTAATAACGGTCGCATGTATGCCAAAACAGTTCATGTCAGTCAACTGAAGGTTTGGAAAGGTTGGGATGAGGATACTGATGATGTTTCTGACAATGACTCTGGAGAAAAAATTGACAGTCAGAGACGTAAGCGGACAATCAGACTGCCACAGCGTTACCAGTGACTCTGAACTGATAAAAAAGACTTTACAATAGAACTTTAATGTATATTACCTATCCTTATTGTTTTGTCTTATGCAATTCTAAGTATTGGCTCAATTGAAGACAATTGAAAATGTCAGGATGGTCGAATTTTAGCGCAAAGTTTCATACGCCTGAGTGGCAACATCAGTAGTCCTCATGGCAATTGTTTTGGTAGCTAAGTAAAATTCATGGAATGTAGTAAGTAGTAACTGAGTAACGTAAATTAGTGAGTTCTCTTATAAATAAATCTATATATATATGTATATTATTTTATAATGAAACGACTCATCTACATAGAAATTATCACATTAAAATAAAAGAAGCCAACATATATTATTGTAAAATATAGATTATAGAAATTTTTTGTTAGTCATTCATAATTATTTCAATTTTAAAAATTACGAATTGAGTCGGTAGTTATATAACTAGTTTTCTTCTATTTAACAGTTTATTAGTTTAAATTTTTATCTATGTCGGGAATTTTTGTAATAGTTATGAATCCATTTTATGCCATTTGTTTCAGCTGAATTATCTCTCTTATACCAAAAATAGCATGAAAGCTACAAATAAGCCAGATAAAACTTCGAGAGCTTGGTTTCGATATCAAGAATTTAAATTTGTTTTTCTATTGGGCCATCATGAAACTCTCTCATCAACTTTTGATTACGATGAAAGCGATCACAAAATCAATTTTTAAAGGCACATTTTCTGATCAGATAAAAGAAAAAAACCAGTTTACCATTCGAAAATATATTTATCCTTTATCATTTACTACACCAAACCTGGAAAAAAAGTAAAAATCTGACCTCTTGATCAATTTTGAAAGCTAAAATATTTAATAAATTTGAAATCTGCAATAGAATAACAATAAACAGAATTCGTCGAAAATACCTCTTAGAGAATTTTTTAACCGAAAAGTAAAAACACTTTAGTATGATTGGACTATTTTGCGGAAGTGTGACTAAAGAAGAAAAGCAACGAGAGAGAGAAACAGAGACGTCAACATCCATGCTGGAAAGTGAGTTTGAACAATTAAACATACCAAAAAACAGCAATGTAATATCTTCTTGAAATTAATCGAAAGCTGTTTTGTTTATTTTGAAGAGTGTGAAAAACGTGAGTATTGATATTTATGTAGATCTCCTTACTCAAAACTCATAAATGAACAGAATTTATATTTTTACTTATTCTATTTAGTATTTTACAATGTTGAGAGAAATTTTTATTAGTTGAGAGAAATTTTTATCTCTCAACACCATATGAATTGGATATTTTTATGTGTTTTTAGTTGAATAAAGTGTTAATAACATTTTATTTTTATTAGTGTAATAAATTATACTAAAAAGGAGCATGATTTGTTTTGTTTTTGAAAGTATAATCTAGATTCAGATTAAAGGGGAAAGAATTTACTAACACATAATTTGAGTAATCTAAGAAAAGAACATTTTTATCCATATATTACATTTTATAATTATAAGTTAACAATACAAAATATTTATAATTCCACAAGCAGGTAATCTTACTAATAAATTAAATAATGTCAAAAATACAGATAATTGTATGAATGATTGTGAAATGGAATAAAATTATGAAATATTTGCATATTCGTCTTTTTATTTCTAAATAATTGTAAAATTAATTCGCTTACATTTCTTAAAAGTATCATTAATCGTTGATTTGCTCGAAATATATGCCTTCCTATTGCATATGGATAATTATTGAACTTTTGTAAATATTAACACTTACTATTAACCAAAGAGCTTGAGATTCCTCATAAATTTCATTCTTTTATGCTAATAAAGTAATATTTATCAAGATTGTTTAAAATTATATTCAAGGTTTGTTAATTTTGTGGAAGAATACAGTGGGAGTTATACATTCTTAAGTACATCCTTATGTCATTTATCCTACATGCAGATGTTTTATATATAGATGTATCCTATATGTAAATTTTACAAAAGATATTACTAAAAAGAACACTTTGATTCAAAATATTTTTATAATTAAAAACATAAAAATGTGTAGTTCTTAAAAGTAAATTTGATGCTGAAAAATCCAGACAAAAATATCAGATTAGACATATCATCGAATATCATTGCAGTTGCTTTAGTTTTAAACATTGATTGTTAAATTGAGACTGTAGGAGATTTATGTTTTTTCTACTTTTTTCATTAGTACCTTTATTGATACATTCTTGAGATTTTTTCGTTTTTAATCCTTTACATAAATACAGCTTTTTTTTATATCTAAGCCTTCTTTAAAAATTGTACATGATAAAAGTTAAACTGCTTTAAAAACAACTTTGGGCTCTTATATTGTCAATGTTGTATTATCAAATTTTCTTTGGAAAATGTTATCTTAAAATCACAAATTTTAAAAGGAAAATGTGCAGCTTAAAAAATAATCTTCATCAAGTTTCTGCCATTTTTTATCTACTTAATTTATCATTTTCCTCTACTCAATTCACCTATTTCAATTTCAACCTTTATAAAAATTAATTACAAATTCACTTTCAAAGCTTGAATAACTTGTATGTCTTACATTAATAGCCTTGATTCTTGAGTTATGAAATTGACATTAAAATCCTTCTGCAACAAAGCTGTCTAAAAGATAATTTCTTTGCAGGTTTTACTAATTACATTACTTTATTCACTTAATCGGTTTTCATCATTCATTTTAGAAAGAGAAATGAAATCTATATTTGCACTAGAAACTGCTTTTTATAAATTCATTTCATGTTATAAACTTTCTATGATTATTTGTCATCACAATTCTCTGGTATCATTACTCATGAATATTAATTATATTTCTTGATTTTTTTTTCAAATATGCAAATAATATGACATACAAGATGGTCTATGTTATAAAAATATCCATTTATTTGATTCTTAATGACATTAGATTCTTACAAGTAAGCAGACAAATAGCGCCGTTCTACTTTGCCTTACTTTTAATCAGGCAATCGTGAGAAGCTCATAAGAAAGAGAAGAAAAACCACATATTACAAAAAGAATTTGAAAACATACATGTTTTCTACACCAATTTTATGACATTTTTGTACTCATTGTCACTAAATTAACTAAAAAATTACATATGATTTGGTCAATATTAAATAGGTTTAAACACTAGCAAAAAATTCTCAGTCAATTATACAATATTTTTTCATATCCCTTCAAAATGATATATTGAATGATTTTGATTATTTTACATAAGGAATTACATCTTAATAGAATATGTTGCTCACAGGGAATTATATATTGTAACATGAAGAAGTTCATTTTAAATTCATTAAACACAATTTACTAAATAAATAATTTGAGACAATACTTTTGAAAAGTAATTCAATTTTAAAAAAGAAATTTCATCATGAAATGATGAAGATAAGTAAATATAAGAAATCTCTTACTAATTTCATTTCGTATAACGCTTCCAGATTATTAACTTTAATATAATTTTGTAGCTCTTTTAATTTAGTCAAATTCATGTCATTAATGAAATTATTAAGAAAGGGAGAAAACGTGATCCCTCACTGATTTCGCAAAATAATGTATAATCTATTTATATATTATACGTATGATAAGGAGTAAATTATTGGTGAAAAGCTTAATTCTGATGTCAAGGAATCTTTTTACAGAATATATTTTCTGATAAAAAGCAATATTATTTGCAATTTCTTTCTTGTATCTATACCAATAAAAAATGAAAAAATTCTTATAAAATACAATAATTGGTGAATTACTTTTATCCGGGTATTGATTATTTTGACAGTAAATAAAAATAAAGAAAAATTTCATCGATATCATTTATTGAATAATATAAATAAAGATCTCTTCGCATCAATTTTCAGGAGCGTGTTTAGAGTTTTGTTCAATTTTCTCTGCAAGAAACTCAATTTACTGACATTAAAGTAATGGAGAAAAAATGGTAATGAACACAAAACTATTATTACTATGATATTTTTCCGAATTTATTCAAACAATTTGATGATACAGAAATAGCCTTAAAACAGGATATAATATTACTAGCTGAGTTATGGCAGAAACATTGAATTTATTCTTAGTTTTGACGGAATGCAAATCAAATTACATATTAAGCTTCAATTAGAAAAAACAATGTGTCTTCAAAACAAATAATATAATTTACTTTATAGCAGATGCTTATGGTAATTTGAGCTCAGTAAATTTTATTCCGAAGAGGTAATTTCAAAAGTAAAATTACTTACCTAAATTAAACACTAGAGATTTATGAAAATATCACAATTTAAATTAAATAATATTTAATTATATGCTTCTGCATTTTGGATTTAAAAATTTAGGCTACTTTATTAGATTCATTTTGTGACTTTTACGATTTATTTATAGATAGTTCTTTTTCCTTGATTTTTAAAATATTAATAAATTTTGAATTTCCAGTTTTGTTTTATTCAATGAAGAAAAATACTACTACTCAAATTAAATTTTAAAGTAAAAATAATTAATTCCGTATTTGAATGGAATTTTAAAAATATAAGGATTTAAAATTATGTATAAAATCAACAGATTATACATTTTGAGATCTTAAAGGATGTGGTAAAAACCATTAAAAATAAATTTATCATTTGAAATCATGAGCTTAAGCTTTTAAATTATGATTGGACCTAAACTAATGTAAAATAATTTTCATCTATCTATTATTTCCAAACAAATATTAATTAACAATAATTGAGAACTAGATACGCAAAACTCAACTTGTATAATCTGAAATAATTTAGGGAATTGCTATCAGGTATTTTCTGTTATTTGCATATCAAATTATTTAAAAAATTATTTTTAATAGCTAACTTGAATTTCTATCAGACTTTAAATCCCTAAAGACTATGTGTAAATATATTGGAATGTGTCTATTAGGGATTCTGAACTATATTTTCTCGCAACATTTCTTCAGTTTTTTAGTGAAATTATTCGTTAGCTACAAATTTTTCGCTCTGTAAAAATATTTTATTCTCTTTTAAATAAAAATAAATTATATGTATTTTTATAATACTATTGTTCTTATGAGAATTTCTGACTACAAAGTTTTCCAACAAGTTCTGTAGAAATTAGGGAATAATTTTTAAATTCCGATTTTCAAGTAAAAATTTATTTATTTTATTATAGTTTATTAAGCAACACATCTATCTTTTGATTTAAATATGCACTTAGTTTTGATTGCTCAGTATTATTAATAAAATTAATTCTTTCAAGTATATGCTGAAAATATTATGAAAATAACCAAACATAATAGACAAAATTGAAGAATATAACATATTTTTTTGTTGCATAGTGTATCAGACATTTTATATTTACACTGTATAATCAAATTCTAGGGAAATTTTATAACATTGGCATAAATTATAGCAAAAATAAGAAGTACTAGTGATTAAAGAGTAATATTTTGTTTTACTTCTCCGAACTAAACTCTCACTCTTGTTTATTATTTGTGAACGGAAATTCGCCTGCGTATTCTAAATAAAATCTCATGTTTTTTAATGTAATAATATGATTTATTAGAAAACAAATATAAAAATAATAATAGTAAATAATAATTCATGTTACTATATAAAAAAGAACCCCTAAGTCTTTAAAACTCAATATAAAATATTTATTTCACCAAAGTTATAACTTTTAAATAAAAATTTGGACTAATTTGATGAAATTATATAAGCAGGACAATATAATATCACTTGACCCTTATGAAGCTTTGATGAGAGAATATATACATTGTGTATTTTATATATCTTAACTTCACATGGTAAGTTATGAGATTTTGCCTGACACATATTTTTATTCTTATATTTCATTTTTCTCGTCTTCATGTCTCTAGGAAGTGATTTCACCAAATATTTTCCTTTTCGCATCAGTTTCTGAAATCTTTTTTATTTCATTCTTTTCATGCTTTTAGTATGCCCATCATTCTTTTCTGATAGGACAAAAATATTTTATTTACTTGATATCAATTGCCGTTTTTTATTTGTTTCTTTAAAAGCGGAATTTTTGATTGTTTTCATTCGCAGCCCTTAAAGAAATAACTTTTGTATTTTTGTGCCATAAGCTAATTTTAATACATAAAACTACTCCTTTTTTAACTAATGGTAATAATGAAATCATAAGTAGTGCGAACAAGTTCCTATGTCCTTATTCGATATTGGTCATCATGCTGATAAGTTAGATAAGTATCAGCAGTGGTGGTCTTACGTTTCCCAATTAATATAGAATGAAAGTGTATTCTTGTGTATTGTGAACGTTCCATTTTATGTGTGTTAAAAGAAGCCTCATGAGTGCTAACACATGGGTCGACTTCTTTATTTAATTTAGTTTCATTAATAGTAATATAAATTATGTTTTGTAATTTCATATAAAAGAGTTGAAACCAACAAACATTAAAAATTAATCTTATTTAACAAATTCAATGTTGTTGTTGTTACTTATGACACTTGGACAAGTCAAGCTCGCTATGCCTTGGCTATGCGAATTTAAGTCAATAGGGAGCGTCACTTTGCTTTTGAAATCCTCCGATAGATGGCACGACCAGAGGATCCACTCCCTCAATTTTGACATTGATCTCAAAAGGAAGGAAATTTTCTCCAGACGATTGAACCCATGGTAACTGCTCAATAATAGATTACAGGATATTCGAATCCACAGATTAAATGCGAACGTACATTGGATGTACTCGGTGGGTCTTTGGCGGCATTGGGAATGGAACTCCACCCTTTCGTACGGAAGGCCGATACCCTAACTACTAAGCTACCCTGGCCATAAATTTAATGTTCAAAATGTAATGTTTTTTACCTTTGGTAATTTTTTATAATTGGTTTGATAACTTGTCTCAGCGAAAATGCATTCATTTCATAGAATACTTACTCAGCAAATTTAAATACTTCATATGGATTTGTTGACTGTGTATTCTTAACATTGAAACTATAAAAGAACTTTTAAGTTTAGAATGTGCAGGGATAAAAAAGTTAAATTTTGAATACGTTCATTCTCAATTAAAAATTTTGAAAAACTAATATTCAGATAGATCAGATTCTTTCGTGAATTTATTAACCCGTGTTCACAATTAAGTAGTTTGCACATAGAATACTTCACTAAATTTTGCAACAAATAATCATTCTTTAAAAGTCATTTATCGTTAAAACGCTCATTTTGAAAATATTATAATTACTAATTTTTATTATTAAGTTGAAAATTACAAGATTGTAATTGAAATCCTTATTTTTTATGTATCCTTGCATTTAATTAGGTACAACATTTTAATTGACATTTCTGTTGAATTTAATTGTATGTATTTTATTCTAGTACGAATATTATATGGTTTAAAATACAATATTTGTTACCGATTTTGGATAACTAATGAAATTGTTATTTAAGAAAAGATATTTTAAGATTTCTTTTAATTTTATTAAATTTATTTTCTTTTTATTATTTTCACGTTTTGTATTAATTTATCCCTAACATACTGATAGTTTTATTTCCGTGTAAATTATATATTGCGTACTTTCTTTTTAATAATTGTACATTCTACTCCTAAAAAATTAAAATTTAGATAAAATATTTATCACTATCATTTAAAATTATTAGAGTGCCATTTAGAAATATTAGCAGTAAAAATAATTAGTAAGTCTCAACTCATGATTCATGAATATTTTGAAAGGATTTTAGGTTTAAAAATCAAATTCTATTATTTTTTTCTCTTGGAATACAAATTGTACAATTGCTTAGCTACTGTTAATCATAAAGATATTTTTATCACTTATCGAAAATATATATTTTAATCAAAATTCAAAAAATATGCTTTTTATCATTGAAACAAAATGCACAAATCAATATTTTTATGATTTAAGTAAAATGTACTTATGAAATGTAAATTTTCATTTGAATTTACAATATTTTATTCACTAATACTAAAGTAATTATAATAACTGATATTTAAAATTTTTAAAATAATGTCATTCTTCAAATTGTTCTGACAGAAAATCCTAATTTAATCATAGCATAACATTAAACGGTACAAATAATTTAATGGATAGTTAATTGTAGGAAATATTTATATACATAACATTTAAAATATATACATAACTTAGTATTCTTAACATAACAATGCATTGAAATTTAATTTAAAATAACTTTTTATATTACATCCTAGGATTCATATCTTGAATCTAAATTAATTTTTATTATAAAATGTAAATAATTCTTGCTTGATATTCCAATAAAATTTATTCTAATTTTTACAATACCAATTAATATATAATTAAACCAAACACACACACATATATTTATATAAATAAATAAATTATATATATATATATATATATATATATATATATATATATATATATATATATATATATATATATATATATTAGACTAGGTCTCTATTTATATGTTACACTATAGATGCTTCGAAATATATAATAGACGATAAAAATTAGCAAATTATATTTAATAATTTGCTAATCTTGCTGAAAAATAAAATTTTACGTAGTAAATTTTTGAAGCCCTTTATAACTTACATAATGTTATTACATTGCCAAGCTAATGATGCATATGATTATCAGTAGATATAAAATCGAAATTGTTTTAAATTTTAAAAGGAATACATTTTTAGAATAATAATATTTAATTTACTTTTAAAATCTTCATAAATGTATGCTTTTCGAAGCAAGTTATTTATTATTACTTTAAAAAAAAGGAAAATCAACTGAAAGGGAATGCTTTACGGAATGTTTTTTTTATCAGTAAATCAATTTTTTTCAATTGTTCTCGTGTCAAGAATATTTATAAAATTCCAATTTTATCAATTTTAAGATATCTCTGAAAATATTTTAAGATGTATTTTCAGGTAAATAAAATTTTGAAAACTTATTCAGAACAATAAGAAAAATTGGGAGAGATTTTATTCTGTACTAATGAAAGATATTTAAACATAATAATAATGGTATAAATTAAGAAGTATCTTAAAGAATATTTGTCATAGTATTTATAACAAATGAAAATAATGAGTCTCATTTTTATTTATTCTTCTAATAAGATAGATAAATAAATTTAAAGAAACTTGGTCGAATCAATTTTACTTTATTTAGATTGTTGTCGTTCTAGAGTCTTTTTTCTCCAGGACCGCCTAATTTATCCAGGACATGAAATTTAAAGTTTATCTGGAAATATTGAAAATAACCGTGTCCGAGATCTGAACAAAAAACTTCATTTATTTTACTGAATTCTAGTGTAAGTATTCTAGTATAAAATATAAATGTGGATAATTCATTTCTTGTCGCGATTCCTATTTTAGTAGTGATTATTCTATATTTTAGCTTTGTTGTCAGCACTTTTCACATACTTCCAAATTGTATCCTTAATAATCTAATTATGGAATTCTTTTAGATTGTACTATTTTATATTATAAATTATTGATTTTAATTATTATATATTACATGTTTTGCGTAAAATATATTACTTTAATAAAAGCAAAATGTGGGAGAATAATTCACGAACCTTGATTTGGTAAGAGCTTTGGAAATCATAAGCCATAATATATAAATATTAATGTGAGAAATGAATATATGCAAAATATTTTACTAATTAAAATGCTACAAATATAGAAAGAAAAATACATTTAAAATTAATATTTTAAGAATAAAAATTTTATTTATTTATCTTACTTGGAAATGAATGCAATTGTGTGACACATAATTCCTAGAATATAAAAGGTATGGCATGTTTCATTTTTATGTTACAGACTAAATAACTACAAGTGTAAATACAATCATTATTAATTGAAATTTTGTTTACTGGAGTTATAGAGGACAAAAAACATGATGTTGTAATTAAGAAAAGATTTTAAATATATTATATTACAATAGTAATTTCGTTTTTTGTATACATTCGTTTTTCATATTAACATAAAATGCATGGATTTCAATACTATATTCCAAAAATATAAATATCCTTTCTTTTATCATAAGTTGTAAAATCTTAAAAAAATTATTACTGAAGAAACTTCGAAATTTTATTACAAAAATGTATTAGAGAATAGTAATTAAAATGCATATAAGTTTTCGATTTTTTTACTTTCATAAAATTAAATATTAAAGAACTATATCAAAGCAAAATCTTTTATAAAAGAATAGAAAGTATAGTCTTTTATTAAAGAATAAGCGATTGTCTATTTTTCCAGTGAAATATATAATAAAAGATATTATTATTTACCAATAAATCTTTAGATAAGTTTTAAGATTTGACTTATAACATTGTTTCACTTCTTCAGTCAGTATGTTATTTCTTGTGAATCACTTGAAGAGGTTTGTTTCTTATCAGTTTCGTTGTGATTGATATTCTACTTCTTTTTTTATTTTCTCATGTGATGATCAATCATTCTTGATATGATCAATCCTAGTGTATCGAATGTTTTTGATATATATTTATGAAGTTGTTAGTATACGAAAATAATTTTAGTAATAAAAACTGTATTTAATGCCACCGAAATGTCACGTATGAGATTCATAAAAAGTCATGAATGAATGAAGTTTTAAAATGTAGTTTACATAAGACATGGAGATGATTAAATGTTTGGGTGGAATTAAAAATGCAAATGTTTTGGAAAAGTATTAAATTTAACTTCAATTTACAAATATACATTCATTACATTATTTAAATCTTATTATTCTCATTGAATGGTTTTAAAATAAATATGCGACTGATAAGCTTGAAAATACGACTGAAATCCAAAAAAAGATATCAATAATATTTTTTGATCTTATTATCATTGATTTGGTATAATACAAAAATATGTTGATGTTTCTGTTCCTTACAGTATTATAATCAAAGCACAAAAGGAAAATAGAGCTCTAAATTAACAAATTCTCAAAGAGCCTTCGTACAAACAAAAATGAGCTTAATTCTCCAGAACATTCTTGGTTTTTATATTCAACTGAAATTTGGTAAACCAAATAATCTTTCTTGCTAATGCTCTATGTGCGCAATTATCAATTCAATTCATTATCGAAACAATTTTTCTCGATAATTTTAAGGAATTAACGCACTCTCTGAAACTTCATTATTAATTTAATATCTATAATCGATTTATTAACTATAGAAATTACAGCACTATCCTAGATTAGATTTTAAATGTGTGAGATAGAAGTGGGTTTAATTCTTTATCATCTTTTGAATAAGTTGTGAGGTATATAACAGACTAAAGTAACACTAAAGAGAGCTTGTAGGATGCTGCCATACCATTAATAAGAACTTGTACTTAATTGCTTTTACCTGAAGCATTTCTATACTGAATTGTGCAACCATCTCTGTAATTAATCAATCGGGTGTATAAATTCATTAATTTTGCAAATTTAAGGTAATATCACCATATAATTTAAATTATAATAATTTAAATCCAAACAGCAAGTCACAGTAATCTGCAATCATTAAAATGAATTATTGATTTTAAATGGCAAGGAATAGAGATAGCAATTATATATATACACAAGTATGGCTGCTTAAGAATAGTGATGATACTTATTTTCATGAGAATTTCTTCGTATACTTATCAATAAATATTACATTATATTTATTTTATTTTACATTATATTTATTAAATGTTACATAATTATACTTATCAATACATATTGAATGTTGAACAGTTTTACTTTCATAACCATTCACACTCCATTTAAAAAATCTCTCTCTTATCTTTTAACTATTACCAAAATAATCTTTCAATTTATTTTCTAGATAATACTTCTTTCTCTATATATATGCATTCCCCTATATGTGCATTGTAAAAGTTTATGATATTTTATCTTTTCTGTTAACTTGGTTCATATATTTTTGCTAATTTCATGTATGTGAAATATTATTAAACATTTCCTGCATACGTACTTGATTTTATATGCTTGTATCAGATTATTATATTATATTATTCCTAAACTTTATTCTAATTAACAATATGGCATTTGTAAGTTTATCTGTTCATTCAATTATGGAATATGTGCTAGCTACAAGGAGAAAATCCATCACTATTGTCTCCAAAAGATTTCAGGCTTGATATATGAAACATCAAAGTCCATCATTCAGAAAGATTAAAACAGTGGATGAATCCAGTGAATATTGGCTAGTGTATTGCGTTGGAAGTAAGAGCTGGTAGCTCAGGTGTCAATTATATTATTTTACGTTACTCAGAATTAAGTGATAATTTGCTTTATTCAGTGGCTCCAAACAGAAGAAATACGTATAAGAGCAAAGTTATCCCAATATAATTTAACCTTAAATTAACTAATTATTCTTGTTCCTTATATAAAATTTTCATATTTAATTTGTTTACATTTATATAAAATTTAAAATTGTTTCTGCACATAGTTCTATGTAATTTTATTTAAATCAAATCCTAAATACAAAATATTTACCCATTAATATAATCGGAATGTTATTATGTATTTGCATTCTTACTGTATGAGAGTTGCTTAGTAAATAAAATCTTTTTTTCATAAATATTTATTGTTAACTCCAATCGTGTATGCCTATCATAAAAAAAAAATTGGTTGATATTGAAGGGACGCTGTAATATTGTCCAATATTTTCCGGAGAGTTGATTTCATTTAGAACTGTAATATTTGTAAATATCAAAATTTAGATAACTGTAAATTTTCTAATATCTATGATACGTGAGAGTAACAAATCAGAGAGTATAACATTGCTAAGAAAACAAGAACCAGGCAATAATTTACAAATTATAATCCAAGCATTACATGATGAAAGAGCCCGCATATTCGATCAATACCATAAACATATATTTCGGAAGAGCTGAAAGCATGACGAATGATGTAAAATGTTATGTTGGCATGAGTTCTGAATCAATGTCGTGTTTATAGATTGCTAACTTTCTTTAAAATATAAGTTTGGGTAAATGATATGATGCTATTCCTGTGTTTTTCTTGCATCATCACGTTATCTCTAATACTTTCGGTCTGATAAATAAATATTGGTTGTAGGTGTGAAATCTTATATTATGTGAGCTTCATACACACACACATAAACTATAACTTTTTAAAAATATTTTAATACTTTTAAATACATATTAATCAATAACAGGGCTTTTGATACGAAAGAATTATAAAATAGAATTCCAAATCAGTTTTACTTAATGTAACTCAACGAAAAATTCTGAATACAAAGTTCATTTACATGAATTTAAAATCACACAAATCATTAATATATAATTACTCTTATTCATTATTTTACAGACTGTATATATTTGTATGCAGTATTAAAACTGGAAGCGCTATTCTATAAAAAAATTGGGTAATTTTATAAACTTAAGTATAATATTTATGTAGGAATGTGCATGAAACTATGTTATAATGTAATATAATATACTGATAGAAATATATTATGATTGAGTTTTATCAGTGTCAATTTATAAACATAAATTTACTATTTAATTAGTTTAAGTGTAGAATTCTATTTGATATTTGTTTTTAAATTTAGACAGTTGTCTGGGTAATGGTTGCATTTTATATGAGTCTTTATAAATAAATTGTTTGTTAGAAAATTACAATATGTTGATAATTTTGATTAACAATCAAACTATACTTTACTGTTAATATTATTTTTCTATAATTTCATATATGTAAGATAATTTGATTGCTTCCGGGTTTAAAATAATGTTTTCCTATTAATGAAATTCTTATTCAAATGCAATCCAAGAAAGAATTCATCTTAAATTACGGCCGATAGAGTTCATGAAAATGTTCTACGGTGAGTTATTATTTATTAATAGAATTTTGAATTACATAAAAGCTTCAAATTGTAAGAAAGTGATCATCGTTATTGCACAATGATTTATAAGAAAACTTTGATCAAATTTGAGTGATAATTTGGTATCTTTACTGCATCTAAGGTCTAATTTTACATTTTCTGAAGATTATAATTTAATAAAATTTCAGTGATTATATATTATTTTCTATTAAAAGAAAATTTTATTTTTTGTTTGACATTTTATTAAATTACATTTTCAAATTTCCTTTTATATTTTCAACTAACCAGTTATTCCTCTCATTTATTATTTGCGTATCTTAATTACTAGTATCTACTGCAATTCGATTATGTAAGTAATTTAATTACAGTGGTCATTTGTATCAATTATTGGAGAGAATTGCAAACAAGATTTTGTTGATAGAACTTTTCTGACTAATGCTTTAATTTTACGTTTAAATTGGGAGCAACTTTCCTACAAGTTAAATATATGTGGCGCTCAATCATCTTGATTCGAATCAATTTTGATAAATGAATATTTTTAAAACTAATTTCATCTTATTAAGAGCTTAATTATATTTAGAGATTTATATGATTAATATAGGCCTTTGAACAATACACCTTCATCAGGATTCTGCAGTTAGGGCATTTTTTTATTTAAAAGAAAATTAATATTATATAATTGAATGTTTTATTTCACCAGAAGTTTAAAAATAATAGATGCATTTTTTGCAAGTTTTTCAAACTTAAAGTTCAATTTGTAGTAATATTTGATTAAAAATTTTCTCAGTTGTATCATGGCTTATTATTTTATATTAGTTTATACCACAAACATAACTATTCTACATTATAAATTAATACAATATAATAAATTTTGGACTAAGGCAGAAACACTATTGAAATTTTAAGCAAATTAGGGAGTATAAATCAGCAGTCAAATGATTAAAGTATTAGTCAGAACAGCCAAATTTGACAACAATGACAATGCATATTCATACGATGTAGA
Source organism: Latrodectus hesperus (assembly GCA_037975125.1). Lineage (NCBI taxonomy): Eukaryota > Metazoa > Arthropoda > Arachnida > Araneae > Theridiidae > Latrodectus > Latrodectus hesperus. Next base: position 9,205,606 of record CM075850.1, read on the forward strand.
AATGATGGTTTGTATAATTACAGAAAACAGAAATTCCTGTTTTCCAACGGTATGATTATTCTATAGATTGCAATGGCTAGCTCAAAATTTAATGATAATCACTTGAAAATTATTAATTAGACACTTTCATTTGAAGATCAAAAAAATGTTTTAGTCGTGCAACAACAAATATTTATATTAAACATAGATAAGAACAATATGTGAAAAATCAAGATGTGCCTTGAAAAAACATGAATTAAAATAGAAGACTAAAATAACATAAATATTGGATAACTTATTTTAATATTGCAAACTAAAGTAAATAATTTAAAATGATGCAATTATTTATTAATTGTTGTTTTAAATTGACATATATAGTTTGATAAAAACTCAAATAAATTTAAACTTCCTGTAATACAAGAATAATAAGTAAAACAATTGCAATATTATCATAAATTTTTATTCTTTTAATTGAAAATTTGTATTATGTATTAAATTTACATTTATTTACAAGCTATCTATGCCATGTAGGTCACCAATGACTGGGAACTACAGTCTTTAAAAAGCAAATGCAATTTAGACGTAATATCATTTTCACACATTAAAAAGAACCATTAACTAAACTCTTTCAGAAAAATGAAATAGTGCTTGATAGTTGAATGCACATTGCTAGCCACCCAAATTGCAACACCAAGAAAGATAAGGGATATCACAGCATAATTTATGTAGATAACATGTTGACCAAGTATCAAACGATTAAATTCATAGACTTTTGTGAAGTGTGGTTCCAGCCAAAATCAGTAGCGAAAGTAGCCGACATTGTTGGAGATCACCGGTGCCACACGCCACGGTATTGAATCAAAGAGAATTTGGATGTATTCTTCGTGTTAAGCTGACCAAGTAGTTTCCATACGTTGCCAAAGTTGATCTAGTGTGTCACCTGGGGATGTAAATTGGGTCAATCGTTGAGCAATCCTGGATCACATATTTTCTATTGGCAAATGGTCCGGAGAGCAAACCGGCCAGGGAAGCATTTCAATCTGGATATGGACGAAGAATCCTTAGACAATGCGTGATACATGTGATTGCGCATTATCCTGAAGCGCTGGTTGTTTATAAGTACCAAAAATGCGTACTAGAGAAAAACGAGAGTGATATCCAATACCACACCATACCATAATATCCGGTGCAGGACCAGTGTGGTGGTGCATAACGCAGGTATTTAGCAGCCTCTCACCGCGACGTCTCAAGACTCAAATGGGACCATCGTGGTTTTGAAGACAGAAGCGTGACTCGTCTGTAAAGACAATTTCATTCCATTCTGCCGTCCACATCTTTCTTTCATTTCACCATTGGTGGCGGAGACGTATGTGGTTTATCGTCAAGGGTAGACGAAAAAATTTTGGTAGACGTCTTGCGGACAGACCACTCTGCTGTAAATGGCTTTGAAAGGTACGCGCAGACACTGGATGATACGTTACAGACTGAATGTGTTGTGGTGTGGTTCGTGATGTGACTCATTGATCCATTACTGCCATGCGCACAATTTGCCTGTTATCACGACAAGTGGTACACTGCGGTGGATGTGATCGAAAACGTCGGGCCGTTATACCCTCCTGCATCCCACGATCACATATCTGCATTACAGTTGTTTGGTTTCGTCCAACACCACTACCGATTTCCCTGAAAGATAATCCACAATCTCGGTAGGCTACTATCCTTCCTCTGTCAAACTAGGATACTTGATCGAAAAATTATCGCTGTTTTTTACGAGGCTTAACTGATAGGTTTGAAGTGGTGTCACAGGTGCGCGTGATATGCGTCTACGTTGAAATTCTAATTATTTAATGATGATGAAATTCTAATCATTGATTGATTCTAATCATTGATCTCATTTCCGCTAAGACATGTTGTTAATTTCATGTTATTTGCATGCTTCCTTCAAGGTGATGCATTTATGGTAGACAGCAGTGTATTTTAAATTATTCTAATCACTGAAATATAAACTTCTAACTGGTTGCTAAAGTACTCAAAATATACTAAAATGCATCAAAACTTTATTTTCACAGGTACGTTTTCGTAAAGAAAAAAACATGTACAACAAAATCTTGTAATTATTATCATGTTATATTGCACTTCTTTACCTTTTCACTATTTTAGTAACAGTGAGTTTTCTGACATTAGTATTTAAACACTGTTTCATCAAAATTAAATGAAAGGCTTTTACATGACCTGGGATCTCTTTAAAATAAAAAGATTTTACGTGCTTTAAGTTATGCTTCCCAATGACATCAATCTTTATCCTCCAAAAAATCTTTCGGCTCTAAATGAGTTTTTCACCAAATGCAAACAAATATTCATTCAAATTTTGTGTTTTGTGTTCTATGTGTATCTTAACTATAACAATTTATATTATATACCGAGATATAGGTGTTTTGTTTTTCTATTATTTGCATGAATAAATACATTCATAGTACAATGACATTCAGTGTTTTTTTTTATATTATTCTTTGATAAAACCACCTATTTGAATCATCTATGAGAAAGTTTGCAAGCATAATTATTTTAATGGTTGATAAGCAATATAATAGCAAACATCAATTTCAATTTTGTTTCTTTTTTATCTGAAACTTTATATTTTTATAATTAATACATTTATAAAAAAATATTGCTCCTAGGTTTGATATTTAATACATATTGTAAATAAAAAATTAGCAAGGATTGATAAAAATGTAAGCAATTATTTCATTATTTGTTTACAATTTTATCAATCCTAGCTAATCTCTTTTATTTACAACCAAGAAATACTTTCTATTCTCTAATTTTATAAGAAAAAGATTGCCATATTTACTTGAAATGTGAACTAAATACTCTTTTTTTTAATTATGTATCCATAAATTAAAAAAATCATTTTCTGCCAAAAGGCTGAACAATTATGATGTCATCATTATAAATATAAGCAGTTTTTATTTGGTGTTCATCAATTGATACTATATACATCAGCCAAACATGTACTTCTTTGGATTAAGAAATTTTCAATTTTTTGAAATTCTTATTTCATTTGTCAGCAAGTTTTTTTTGTAAACTGGGAAAATCAGCTTTGTTGACTTATGTGTCTCGTTCATTAACTTCACAATTCTGACATAATTTCTTTTAATACTTTAAATTCAGAACAAAATCAATTGAAATATTGATAACTACTTATAATACTTTATTACAGATATATCTCCTCTTATGCAGTCGGCTGTCATGGGCGGTATTAATATCAATAATTTTCTTATTTTTTTGAAATAAACAATGATTTTGTGAGCTATCCTAGCTCCTAGTCTTGGTATTTAAAACATATTACTTCAATATTTATCTTTATGTTTTAATAGATAAAATCTATATAAATTTAGTAAAAAGAGTTTCTTATTCAACACCTGTATATTTTGCATTAAAAAAGTTTTCAAAGCAACATAACATCTGAAAATAGATAAAACCTCAGAAACGGAATTCCTATTTATGTTATTAATAGGCAAAATAAGCAATAAAATTTCAAATTTTGATTTTCCATAAAATGAACTGATGATATGAATAAAAATTAGTCTATCTCATGGTGTAAAATCAATTGGTCAAGAATAGGAATTTCACTTGTTATAAAAGCTAGTATAAGTAGACATTTTTTTCAAATTCAACAGGTACAGATGCGAAAGTAAATTAAAGCGTCCAAGCAGCTTGTTTGGTGCTACTTCCTTAATTAAATCAATTGATGATGATTAATTCTTGATTAACTCTTTAAGTTATAGGAAAAGCTTAAGTATCCTTCCTATCATTATGAGCTTAAAATAGGCTTATCAGCAGCTGCATCATATGACTGAATATGTCAAACGCTTAGAGATATTCTAGAAAATAAACGTACTGTGAAAGTCATTGTTTCAGAAAATTCAGTTCGAGATATTCAGGTCAAAGAAGAAAACTCGCGCCTATCACTCTATCAATTCTTTATGTTTTAAAACTCTCAAATTTTATCCCTATGTATTCCAAAAGGATTGCCCAATTAAGAGCGTGTTTACAGAAGATGCTGGATGCCAATGGAGATTATTTCGAAAAGTAACAATAGGCTACATTTTCTGCAAATTATTTTCCATTTGGTTAATGAAAACAACAAATTCATTACTTATTACCGAATACATTTGCTTTTTTATGACTCGTGAATAAACAATTCGCTACCTTATATTACCAATGTCATATTAAATTTTACTCCGTAAAGAATATGTGAGAGTATAAGGTGTTTTATATATCATAAGAGAGAAAGAGAGCATTGAATAAATAACTTTCTTAATTATTTTGAATAAATTACTTTCAATAAATTTTATGAGATTTTACTTATTAAATTTATAAGCAAATCAAATAATAAATTAGTTTTGAAAGAAGTCACTTTTTTTTACAAAACAAGTAGATGCATTAAATTATGTCAGCATTAGGACCACAAACTTGAGCGAAATTTAAAATGTTAATTTATTCTTGGGCGTTTCACTTGTTTTTATCATCTATTCAGCTTTATGACAAATCACAGTAAGAATATTAAGAATATGCAACAAATGTTTCGACACAATAATCAAAACTTGATAGAAATACATATACTAATATTCATACTAAATTTTGGATGAGATTGTTGCATTAATATGAATAATTCTCCAGGGAATATTTTCATTGAATGAAACTTTATAATTGGCATCAATGCTGAAAATAACAGTTCTTAATTAAGTAACTCAAGAAATGAGTTTCAAACATATTTATTTTTTGTAGTTAAAGTAGATAGTAATACGTCGTAAATAATAGATTTTAAACCATTTTATTTTTGAAGATAAGAGTAATATCAGTGTAATCACTGTAACCATGTACATAAACTGATTATCTTCTTTGATAAAAGTCTTCACTCTGTTTAAATTTATTGTAATTATACCTATTACAATAACTTTTAATAAAAGTTGTATCATTAGTAGGGAAAATGTTTTATTTGCATTTGATTGTATGATTATAACTCATTTAGTTTGTCAAACACATTGAAAGAAGTACATGTCTCTTGCTAATAACAATAACTCTAAGTCAATTGAAAATATAGTCATTTAAGTCAGAAACTCATCCATCTTACGATTTTAATAAATACCAGGACTGAATTTTACACAAATTGTTAAAAATATATGAGTATGAAATTTATGTGACAATTTCAGGATGTGACATGATACATTTAAGTCACAATCACTTCCTTTTCAATAGTTTACTATGATTACAATGAATCAACAATTTAAAGCATTTTTGTGGAGTTCTAAAACAGAAAATTAGTATAAATACAGAAACTTGGAATAGGATAATACAAAAAATGATTACTCTTGATTCCATTTAAAAATACTTCAAGTTGATATATTTATTTATGAAATTCTAATTTAGTTTATTATCTCATATATCAAAAGACTATAAAATGTTGTGGAAATTCTTTTTAAAATATTTTTATTAACATTAGATTATATAAGGAAAACAGTAAATGTGTAGCATCAAGATTATTCTGCACGAAGAGTAATTTTAAATAACCTTCAGATAATAACTGTAAAAAAGAACTTTACAAAAGTGGAATATATTCATATGTATATTGTAATAACAATTAAAACTTTAGATATATCAAAATGTTTATGCTTAAATCTATCTAAATTTAAATAAAAGAAAACCGAAGAAAATAATATAAATTACAATGAATTTAAATTTGATTTTTAATGTTAATCCTAAGGAGAATTTCATCAACATGTTGTACATTGAAAAAATGCACTACATAAAAAATAACGTTAAATGTTTGCAGTGTATAAATCTAACATCACAATCACTACTCTCCCTTGCATGTAATAGACATGAAATTGATTATTATTTAAAAATATTTGTTTTTAAACAATTTTATCTCATAAATCAATTATTAAATAAATATGGAAATTCAAATTCATTTGTTATTTTAATTATAATCTCATCGCATGTATTCTTCGATAATTTTATAATACAAAAATATATTATTAAATGGTATAATAAAGAAGAAAATTAACGTTAATGATTAGACAAATTCCAGTAAAAGTGCATAATCATCAATGTTTACGTTAAAAGTTACCGACTATTTGAGCTAAAGAGATAATTACTTAAATAGATTTACTGGAATAGTGTCATTCATTTTCAAATCATGCAGAGCATTCATTTTGGCGTTAACTGTTGAGACAAGTAATTGCAAAATGTGGTGGAAAGAATTGAAAAGCTAAGCTCTAAACTTGTAATGAGAAATGCGTTAAACGAGAAATTCCGTCGTATATTTGAGAAATCTAAATAAACTAAGAGCTGTGTATTAAATAGGACAATGAACTTATTTTAAAAAATATGTATAATAATAGTACACCTTACAAATGTTAAATAATTTTGAATAAAGCTTTAAAGAAAATCTGATAATATCACGCAAAATTTTCACATCAATTTGAACGTAATTATTTTAAATATTTTGATATATTATTTCTAGAAACAGAGGAAACAGTCAAGTTGTATTTATTTAAAACTATCTTATTAATTTGAATTAATTAAGTGTTTATTTAGTAAGAATTAATGTGATAAACTTAATAAAATAAAATGAATATGAAACAAATAATTGACTTTGAGACGACTAAATATTAGCCGTAGAAAACGATTTGGATTCATTTATTAATTTTATCATTTCGAAAATATTCTTTATTTTCTATTAATGCATATTTTAAATATAATTTGAAAAAACTAATAGTTAGTATTTTTGAGAACTAGTAAACAAAGAATTGTTAAGAATTAGGAATAAATGCACAAACATTTATAACTCGACATGAAACATATCACGATGCTGGTTCTTTCCTTAATTTATGGATATGGGCAATAAGTTACATTTTTAAAATCAAAACTTTTTTGAACATTTTTAAGGACTTGGCCTTCATACAACAATTAAGATACATTGCATCCATATTGGTCATGGATGGTTTTGATTTGCAATGTAGGTCTGGATCAAATTAAACTTCATAAACAAAATCTGAGACATAGAATAATAAACAGAAAAAATATTATAAAATTTGATAAATTTCTTATAATTCATTTCAAATATAGAGTGATTTATATTTTGAAAGTTATTTTATTTATAAGAATTTCTATGAATGTGTAGAATTTTAGATCCTTTTTTTTCTAATAGGGCAATGCTATGAAAAATGAAATGATTTCTGAATAATTTTTAAGGTATGAAATGTCTTATTTAACAAATGCAAGCTATTTATGCAGGTCAATCCATAAATATAAAGAAAAATGCTAGCTTTAAATCTTAAAAAAATATGGAATTGCACTTTCTAATGTTTTGTATCACTAATATAAGAATGTTGATGTAATCACTACTGTGAAGTTTAATCCATAATATTTTTGGTCAGCAAATCATAAAATAAAGTGTTACTTAAATAATGTTATTTAGAAAATAATGTTAGGAATTCATTAAATGTGAAGATATTACATTTATTGATATGATTATTTTAAGTAATGTAAATGAAGCATATAAAATGAGGGGGAGTTTTCGTCTTTGATAAAAACTTCATTTAAATTTTGGTTTCTCATATAGCTGTTGGATGAATATGGTTTCCTGTCTTTATGTCCAATTTTATAACTTAATGACTATATAAAAATAGAGAAAATTCATTTAAGCACTTTTCTATATATAAATAAAATCAGTTATTAAAGCGCAAATTATTGCATTTCAATAATATTTTTCTTCACCCTTCCAAACTTCCGATGCTTAAGTTTACATTTTTAAAATATAAATGCCTATGCAATAAACTTGATCTTTATTATGGAACTGATTTCTTACGATTATTTAGTTTAATAATGTAACTATTGAAAATGTTATTTAAAAAAATAGATGAATTTAAGTGTGTTCATAACTGAATACAGACATTTTTTTGCTTGCAGAAATCATTTACTAAACATAAAATTCATCATGATCTTAACAATAGGAATTTCACATTAAATTTCATCAAATATTTATAAACATAACACAAAAAATTTGTTTGCGTCTACAATATGTTAAATAAATAAAAATTATTAAAAGTTCTTTTAATTGCGATGAAAATAGTTATTTTGAATTCAGTAATTTTTATCAACATTTTACTGTAAAATGTTAAAATTGAGCCTAAATGAATACAACAAATAATACATCTAACAAAAGAGGAAATTTGCCACAATAATTCATTATTGACTTAATCTAAATTTAAATTTTTTATTTTAAAATTAAAAAAGAATATCTAACTTAATTGATCGACCTCCTAACAGAACAAGTTCAAATAATTAAAATATATTATTCCTTTTATCGAACCCATTTACAATTTTTTTAAAAAAATTATTCCAAAATTTCATTGAAATGTTGCTTTGGTAAAAGAGCTAAAATTATAAAATTAAATCTTTCAATGCAAATCTGTGTGTGAAAGGTTGTCATTTAATATGGAAAAATATGCTACATTATTGATATAAATTCATGGATACTTTAAGAATATAAAGAAATAGAACATTAAGTTTTTAAAATATTTCGTAGGGAAATTTTAAAAATTGCTGAAGTATAAAACATTTTTTTATCTAGAAAAATAGAAAAAATGTATGAATTGCATTCGAAATAACCTGAAATGTCACTACTGCATAAATAAGACTTATATCTAAACTCCTTTTTAGCACATTTAAGAAATTAAATAGTTGAGGAAAAATGATTGTTGGATAGTCATTAAATTGCCATTGCTAAAAGAAATCAGTTGTTTTCAGTAACTAACTGAATTAGATTTTAGTATCAATTTTTAATTCTGACATACAAAGGGTGATTTATACACTGCTGGACAATTTCTAAGGACGGATAACACTATCATCCATAGCAACCACAAAATGAAAGGAAGCAAAATGTGGAAAGTTAGAATCAGTGCGGGATATAGTAAGAAGAAGTATGCGTATGCAAATTTTTTTTTTCCACGTCTGTTCATCACGTGATAGCCTTCATAAGAGCATTAAAGGTTTTGACGCGTGTGGAAAGTTGTTGTTTCAAGTCAAAGTTTTACAGGAAATATTTAATAGACGAACTTGAAATTTTTGGCATGTCTTCCCGACATAACTTAGATGATTTTATGCGTGGCTGAATTATTAGAAAAATCGAAGAAAGGCGAAAAATAACAGATGTTGCCAGGGAGTACGACATCGCTCACAGCGTTGTTTCACGGCTGTGGAAGTCATTTAAAACTACTGGAATGTGTAGTAGGTGGCACAGGGGAGGTCGTGTTTGAAGTACGATGCCTGCAGAAGACAAATATATTGTTCTATCAGCAACAAGGAACAGGCGCACCACAGCTTAGTATGTAGCAAATCAGTTTCTTTCTGCCTCAGGAAAGCATATCTCCCGAAAAACTTTTGCCAGACGTTTGCGGAGGGAGGATTATACACCCGCAGACTTGTTGCGTGTGTCCTATTGACCACACTGCATCGTACTGCCCGTTTGCAATGGTGTCCTGAGCATCGCAATTGAACTGAACAGGACTGGGCATGCGTACTAATCTCAGATGAGAGTAGGTTCAGTCTGTCATCGGATTGTAGACGCAAACTGATCTGGCCCGAGAGTGGTACTGCTTATCGTCTAGAAAATATCCAGGGAAGGGACCGATATCCGACATGCAGTGTCATGGTGTGGACCGGCATCATGATCAATGGTTGCACACCCCTACATGTGGTTGCGAATGGGACTATGACGGGCCATCGATTCATTAATGAAGTTCTACTTCCTCATGTTCGTCTTTTCCGAGGTGCTGTCGGTGATAAATGTGTTTTTATGGACGACAACGCAACATGTCATCGAACACTCGCTGTTCAGGATTGTCTAGACAGCGAGGGTATTCAACGCCTCGTATGGCCATCACGTTCTCCATATCTAAACCCCATTGAAAATGTGTGAGATGTTTTGGGAAGGCAAGTTACTGGTCGAAACTATCCTCCGACAACAAGAACACCCTCATCCGTGCACTCTCAGAGGAATGGGATAAATTGCCTCAACAGCTGCCGGATAATTTTGTGCAAAGTATGATACGACGTGTGGAATGTTGCATCACACTTCACGGTGGACATATCCCGTACTGATACCTTTCTTCAAGGTGCCAGCTGACTTTTGGATGCATTTTTCCATTTTTCCGTATGCAGCATCAAATGAACATTTTTTTCTTTCAGATGTTTCACAGCTTTTGCACTTTCCAGAACAATAAATATTCTTTATTCTAATGTCTGAACAGTGTGGCTACTATATTTTATCCTACTAGGCCTCATGTGTCTCGCTTAATGTTATGCTACATTGCAATTTGTGATCCGTCCTTAGTGATTGTCCAGCAGTGTATAATGAGTTATTCAAGAAACTATTTTGTAAGTCTCTTACCAAATAATCTTATAAATGATTTTCATATTTAAAAAATAAAGAATCATGCGCACACACAAATTTTAATTTATTTGAAAATAATAGCTATATTAAATAGCTATCTTGCATTTTTATTTACTCTCAGTTAGAAAATTACATAAAAACACTTCCAGATTTTGAATTAGAATAAAATACTAAAATGAAACTAAAGTGTTTTAAAAAATAAAAAAATTAATTAAAATAAAAATGACAATACACAGATAAATACAATGATAAAACTTTGAGAAAAAAAGGAAAATTTAATATTTATTTTGACTACTTTAAACCAAAGTAAAATTTCACAAATGTTACAAACCACAATTATTAACTTTACGTTATAAATTTAGCAATTTCAATTTAAGAATGATGACAATTTTAGACGAAACAAACGTTATGTTGCTTGAAGAAGGTAATATTAAATTCAAAGTGAACATGCGCGCGAATTTTTATTCTTAGAAAAGTTACAAACTTTTTGAATAGTGAAAAACTAATTAAAAGATATCTTTCCAATTATTTCTTCTTTAAATAGTCTAGTAGTAATCTCGATAATTTTTGGAATAAGCATGCTGTCTTGAATTGTGTTTATAATGCATGGACTTCCAGTTGAATACCAGGAGGCACTATGTATCCTAATTACATTACGCTTGCAAAATTATTATGGATTTATGTTATTTACATTGCAGTATATATTAAAAAAGAGTTTTGAATAAACTGATTTGATGAATTTGCACCAATTTTAAGAATCAAAATTGTGATTTGAATAAAAAATGTCTATCACGTAATGTGTAATCAAAGGGAAGTAAATATTGAAATAATTTTTCATATAATGTTTGAAACTAAAATGCGGATTTCCATATTATTTTTAGCCAACATTTACGGTGTTATTCCTAATATGTCATGGATATTCATTACTTTATTTAACTGGTTATGCTTTTACTTTTTTACTTAAAAAGAAGGTTCATAAAGTTTCCATTATGATATAATCAGTGAATATCTATATATGTCCATTGTAATATTCTTTTATAAATTTTAATTCTTGTTTCATTAAATGTTTCTAGTTATAATTTTATATAAAAATCATTTTTTCAGTCAAAAAAATTATTAGGTTGGTGCGTATGAAATGTCGGATTCTTAAGTGATTGTATAAAACTGCATATCTTTCTTCAAAAGCTGTTTATTCAATCAAAGTATGCTCCATTCGCTTCAATACACTTCTCCCAACGAGATTTTAAAGCGTAGATGCCTGTCTTAAAAAATTTTGGTCTTTAGAATTAATAAACTCTGATATCGAGTTTTTTAGACTGTTTTCATTTTCATAGTGTTTGCCCCTTAAAAACAGCTCTAAATGCTTGAAAAAATGAAAATCGGTCGGCGAGAGATCCGGTGAATATGGTGGATGCTGCAATGATGAGCATACGTTTAACCGATCCAGCTTATTTCGCTCTGTCAGTGCGTGCGGTACCCACTTGTCCATCTTCTTAACCTTGCCAATCTCAGAAAGGTGTCTCAATATCGTTGTATGGTCAACTTTCATCCTAATAGCAAGTTCCCTCGTGGATACGGCTGGATCCGCTTCCACTAGAGCCTTCAGGTCATCATTCTTCACAGACGTTTTGGGTCTTCCGCGCGGCTCATTTTGCAGTGAAAAATCGCCAGTCCGAAATTTTTCGAACCAACGCTGCATTTTCCGATCGTTAACCGTATTCTCCCCAAGCGCTTGGTTTATGTTGCGTGCTGCTTTTGCAGCACTATTACCAAGTTTGTACTCATATAAGAAAATGACGCGAATGTCGGCAGAATTCATATCGGCAATAAACTCAAAAGAAATAAAAAAGGGAAGACCTTCGAGAAAACCTATTTTGCTGAAATGAGTCTCTGGCAATGGACAATACGAGTATGAATGAGGTTATGCCAAATACAAAAGTATAACGAAAACAGGGAGGAAAACGTCGGCATGTAAAGAGAATCCGACATTTCATACGCACCAACCTAATATATTGGTGAAATATTTTAAATTAAATCATTTTACTTCTATATAAAGAAGAATACTGGAAACAAATATTAAATACAATCAAAATTTAGCTTTTAAGTATTCTTAAGTATTCTTGCTTATTTCTTAAAATAATAGCTTTTAAGAAATAAGAAATAAATACTATTTCCTGATCCAAATAGCTTAATGTTTTGCTAAATATTAAATTTTTGTTTCTGCTTTTAAATTAAATTTTGAAATTCTTGAAGCTTTATCGGAAGGATTCATTAAAAGCATCACTCTTCTCTCTAAATACACCAAAATCATATCTTGCGCCATTTTGTATGGTGAGTAATTAGATGTCTGATTTTTAATTCCAACCTTGTAAGTTTAATTCCAATCATATCTCTCTCTGGTATTTATTTTAAACTATTCTATTACCGAAACCTATATAAATGAGAAACTTGATTAGATGAGTGGGATATTTATAAGTTAAATAACAAGAGATCACACCATTTTTGTATTAGAATTAGTTGAAGGGGCTGCACAGCCATAAATTCTTATCCTACTAATATTTTGCACTCTGTAGATTTCATATATAAAAGATCCTTGTCAATTCGTATTAAATCTACAATTAAAAGACAATATTAATAAGTAAAGATTTAATTAAAAGACAATTGAATCCTTACCCATTGAAGATTATTTTATGTAGAGAAACCAAATTATTCTTTACAAAGATTAAACATTTTAGACATTGACTTCCACTAATATATTTTCAAATTACAACATTATCGTTCAATTTTTATTTTTATTTACGAGATCTATACTAATCATTTGTAAAAAGATAATTTAATTTGTGACAGAGTCCTATGTGTTTCTCAAATAGAATTTTGTTGACAGTTTTTGAAGATTCATTTTTAGGCTAATCCAAAGAAGATTAAGTATGAGTTTTATTCTTAGCTCATAAACTTTGACAGTTAAATTTATCAGTTTCGAGCACCTTTCAAGAAATATAGTGACAGCGTTTTTATTATTAGATTAGATTGCGACTAATCATGAATATCAATAAATGAATGTCTCAATTCTATTTATTTTTAAAATTCAATTTATGTTTCTAATTTTATCTTGTTGTTTATATTTCTATTTAAAAGCATAGTTCAGTGCTTAAAGTTTAATTTCTTTTCCGCTATGAAGCACACAAATGTTACCCAATACAAACCAGATTTTGTCAGAAGGAAAAACATAGTGGGTGTTAAAAAATCTATAAAGTATCTTTCAACTGTTTTGTTTCTCAATAAGCTACGTTATAGAAGCATTTTATCATTGTAAATTCACATCACTTAGCAGATTGCGCATAAATTAGAGTTGTAACAGTGCACTCGAATATCAGCAACAGATGATCTTAGCGAAAACATTTCCAATTGTTCTCAGACAAACGTTCACCTAAAAATCAACAACTTATTAACTTTTATTTTTTATAATATTTGTTGAATACGCAAAAGTTTCATCAAAAGTGTTAGATACTACAAATAAGCCATATTTTGCATTATTACAAATATATTAGACACTGTTTTATTTACATTTTCAAAGTTGAAATACAAAAATTTTAATATAAATGTCAAAACTTCTCTGCCATCAACAACATACTTATATATGCATATATTTGCGTTTAGCAAATGTACTAATTAAGCAAACATTACTTTCTTCTTCATTTTTTGTTCATTAATTTAAAAAATGATTAATGCATTTACACAATGTAAAACACTCTTAATATTCATTTCTAACTATTTTTTTCTTACAAGTAAATTGCTTTTCTTAAATATATTTAAAATGTTTCTATAAAACTTCTTATCTGTAGTGTAAAAGATTTTACTTAGAAGGATTAGCAGGAGAGAGTACAGTCTGCATACGTCCTGAAATCAGGAAAACTACGGAGAGTAAATCCCCAAATAATGATGTGTATTCACAGTTTAAAATCCAGCAAAGCGAAAGAAGCTTTTCATTTGAGCTGGCTTAAACTCCAACTTTGCGTAAAAGCAAAACTTAAATAAAAGGAGTGCACAGCGACTCTTTTTTCGGGATTTTTTTTTTAGTTTTTAGGGTTTTGAAAGATTTTTAAGAATAACAAATATGAGATATATTTCAATCCTTAGTTCATCTATTTGATATTATAATTTTAATCAAATAAACTAACCAAGTGTAAACAAAAGTTTGAAAATTCAAGGATTAAACTTAATAGTTTTAGTCAATAAATAAAATATGTATCCACACATATATGTCATGATTTCTTATTATATATGTGTTTATCAGGATTATTTAAAAGTAAAGTGTATAATGTACGATCTATTAATATGAATGTACAATTTTGTGTGTGATATATTGTTTTCACACAATATGCTTTTATCTATTCTATCTGTTTGTTGAAATAAAGAAATTGCAAGAATAAATAAACAAAAATACAAAATATTTATATTTATTTATAAATATATATTTGTGACTTATTATACATACTCTGGGATAAAGATTGTTTAAAATATTCAAGTTTTTCTCTTGCAATTAGAAAAATTTTAATTGCAATTGAAAGCAATTATAAAGATTTATACGACATATGGTAAAAATAAATATAATTCCACATTACTTAAGTTCATTAAAAGTTAATTAATAGCATATATTTTTAGCTGAAGTGAAAATGACGATGTAAGCTTAAATTTATTATTTCTAATATATTATAGTAAGAATCGATTTAATTTTATTAAACAATGATTTAAAAAGGATTTGTTTGTAAATGCCTATTTATCAATGTGATTTTAAATGGTTAGATCTATTATTTTTGAAAGAATTACACTTGTTAACACATTATTTAAAATCATTAACTATTTCACTCCTTGTTTTGTTTTCATTTGAAATGTTGCTGCTAAGAATAAATGGAAACGAAATAAAATCATATCATGAATTTCTTTTACATAATAATTAATTAGGTAGGAAATCATTTTGCAAATAATTGTCCGATGGTTGCTTACATTATAGACGATGTTTTTTTATGGATTTAATATCAAAGATTTACACACGACCCAGAAAAAATAAATATATATAAATACGTAATTTAAAGATAATAATTTATCACATTCTCATGCATCGTAACGTAAAAAAGAGAAACTGAAAAAAGAAATTGTGTAATACAAAACACAAATAATTTTAACCAACGATTCATTTCACCAAATTTTATACTCTTGACAAGTAAATCCGAAAGCAAATGTTCTTAAAGTCTTAGTTTATTCCATTATGATCAAAAATAAAATGTTTATACAATATTTTTAAGATGATTTATATATTATATCTTAATTTGTTTTTATCAAAAATGAAGATATTTTTTTAAAATAAAAAGTTCTGAAATTTAGAGAATGAATTGCCTTTTCTTCATGAGTATAATGATTTAACAGACTAAAGTAATTTACTTTATGATCATAAATGGAAAAAAACTATTTGTATATTATTGTATATCATCAATGTCTAAAACACACTATATATTTTTTAAATCTAAATTGCGGATATTTTGTAAAAAAATCTCATAAATAGGGCTTCCTTGTAATTAAATAACAAAGCTTCATCGTATGATTTTCAATAAAAATGATTGCTGGTGATTAAAATTGCCGTACTAGAAAGGAACGATTTTACAAACGACAAAATAAAATGCAAAGGAGAAAAAAATTTGTAATATTCGCTTTTCAGAGAGTTTAGATGATAAGCAGAGAAATATGACAGCTGAGACATATAAATAAATAATTGCACAAAGTTTTCGCAGTGGATTTCTCATTCGGAAATCTCTTTATGCCCGGGGGCTTCATAAAATATCATGCGGAACTTCTTATAAGAAAATGAATGTTTACTAGAGCAATTGTCGGAATCCGACAAAACAGAATCATCCCCAATCGAAATTGAAGACTATTGTTTCATTATATTCTTATTTGCAACAATCGAAATCCAGCCGGTGGAATCTAAGGGTTGATAAAGGTGGTATTGATTAACATTTTGAATATTAATGGCTTCTCACGATTAACGTTTAAGAAGATAACATTTTTTGAGGTCAAATTTGTAAAACCATGAAACCAAATCATAAACCATTATTCAGGAAACAAATTTTTTTACAGTACGTCTAGAATCCATACGTAAAATGTGGTAAGGTTTGTAGTAGCCTGTGAATAGGGCTATCATTTTCTCGGCTTCCCTTGGAAATGCAGAATCGAGACAAAATGCAAATTTGGTCCATCTAGTGTTCTGAAGCTGAATTAAATTTCCACCGTGAATTTATCACAAGGCATATTAGCAATCAAATTTTTTATTATCATCTATGATTACACATAACATAACATTAATTTACAGGAACATCTTTTAATAGGAACACCAACATTCCATTCTCAACATGGCCGTTCTCTTTCACTTTCGAATTCCGCCGCTCGCTATTCTTTTTTTTTTAATAAAAATTCTTGTTGCTGTCTCCGCAGCGCCATCTCGAGTCTTCGAAATCATTACAGACTTATTTCCCTCCCCACTTGGAAGAAACTTTTCATGTAATGAAAAGTTTTGTGTTTTCGATTCAAGTTAGGAAAACCAAATAGTAGTTCATAAATGTTCAGTAAGGCTTAGAAATAAACATATTTATTTACATACGTACCAGTTCAATCTAAGTAGTACCCCTTACGCTAAGAAATGCACTCATCTCATCCCTAATTAATGAACACTTAAAAAAACACATAAATAAAAAGAATATTTAAAAATTTTATTAAGACACATGAAAATATATACCAAAATGTACCCTTCATTTATATATTTAAGTTTATTTTTCAAAATTTTAAGGGATACGACTCAAACTATCAGCATTCTGATGTCGTTTTCCTTTACGATGAACTATTTCATAGTTAAAGGACTGTAAAATCAAGGCCCATCGTAAAAGTCTAAAATTAGTTCCGGCATTCTTTTCCAGCCACACCAGAGGATTATGATCTGTTTGTATTATAAAACTTTGGTGACCATCTAAGTAATATTTTAATTTTTACACAGCAAAAACTATAGCGGCACATTCTTTCTCGGTAGTGCTGTATTTTTGTTCCGTAGGGGAAAATTTCTTACTTAGATACATAATAGGATGTTCTTCGTTTCCAATCACTTGCAACATCATAACTCCAATTTCAATATTTGAAACGTCACACTGAATAATAAATTGTTAAGTAAAATCAGGACTGTACAAAACGGGTTTATTAGAAAGTTTTTCTTTCAATTCATCGAAGGCACTTTGGCCAGAGCTATTACAATCAATAGTTGATTTTCTATTCTTTCCCTTTAACAGGTTGGTTAAAGGAGCTGCTATTACAGAAAAGTTAAAAATGTATCTTCGATAATAACCAACTAACCCTAAAAAGGCAGGGACTTGAGTTTTATTTACAGTAATAGGAAATTCTTTGATAGCTTGAACTTTCAATTCGCCAGGCGTTCTTCGCCCTTTTCCTACCAAATGTCCAAGGTATTTCACGCAAGCTTGGGCAAATTGGCACTTCGATGGTTTTATGTGCAACTTCGCCACATTTAGCTTAATGAAAATGTCCTCTAGATGTTTTAAATGATCATCCCAGTGTTTGGAAAATATAGCCACATCATCCAAATAAGGGCTTGCATATTCTTCACATCCTGTTAATATACTAGCCATAAGTCGACGGAAATCATATGGTGCATTTTTCAGTCCAAATGGATGGCGCAAAGGTCTGTATGTTCCAAAACTAGTCACGAACGCTGCATATCTTTGGGCATTTTTAATCAACGGTATCCGCCAGTAACCTCTGGTTAAATCCAGAACTGTAATGTATTTCGCAACAGATACTTTTTCTGTCAACTCTTCTATATTAGGCAGTGGGAAAAAACTTTGTTCTGGTCACTTTGTTTAATCGTCGATAATCGATGCAAGGTCTTGCATCCTTTCCAGGATCTACTACCAAGATAAGAGGAAATGTAAAATCAGATTCTCCTGACTTTATCATTTTTAGCTTCAGCATTTTTTCTATTTCGGCTTTCAAAATTTTAGACTGTCACTGTGAAAGTCTATAGGGTTTGGCATAGATAAGTCTCTCAGAATCTAGTTCAATGTCATGTTCAATCAGATCGGTACAACCAGGCTCATTTGAAAAAATGTTAGAGTATTTTGTATTCAGTTCACAAAATTCACTAATTTGAATTTAAGATAATTGAGTATTTGATTGTACTGACTGCCTCACTTCCTTTAAATCAGAATCTATTGGTTCTAATTCAAGCTTAGGAATTTCATCGTCCTCTTTGTTATTGTTTTCCTCCAAAGACACATTCAGAGAAATCAACATTTTCTTTTCTCTGAAAATAAGGCTTTAGCATATTCACATGGTAAACTTGGCTTTTGTTACTGTTCGGAAAGAACAACGTAATTTGTCTCTGAAAGTTGCTTAACGATTTCCCCTGGACCAACCCAATTCACGGACAGTTTATTTGGTTTTGATGGGGCTACAACAAGAATTAGATCGCCAATTTTAAATTGTCGCTTTTCAGCGTTTTTATCATACCACAATTTCTGTTTTTCTTTTGCTGTTTGCATATTTTCTAATGCAAGGTCCTAACAATGCTTTATACTATTTAAAAGTTCAAAAACATATGAAACAGCATCATTTTCTTTTTCAGTTTGCTCTGTTAAGTTCTCATATAATAGCATCATTGGAGTCCTCAAGTTCCGGCCATGAACAAGCTCAGCTGGGCTGTAACCCGTACTATCGTGCGTCACTGTTCTCAACACAAAGAGAGCATGTGGTAAAACTATCTCCCAGTCTTCTCCAGATTCTAGACAAAGCACTCGGAGTATTCGCTTCAAAGTTCGATGCATCCTTTCCACCGGATTGCTTTGAGGATGTCGGACAGAACTTCTCACAACTCGCACTCTAAACTTGTCTAAAAATTCTGACGTAAGTACACTCACAAAAGACGTCCCTTGGTCAGTTTGTAGTTCTCTAGGGAAACCAGGACGACTGAAAATCTGTAGTAGTGCATCTACAATAGTAGTAGAACATAAATTCGGAGTGGGATTTTTTTGTTTATTTTTGGTATAATTGTATAGTTACATGCACACATTATTAATCATCACATATGTAGATCTTTTGCTTGAAATTGTATAACTTGAGCTACTACACAAGTTCAAATATATTTGCATAATAAGTTTTCTTAGGGATGTTTTATTTCCATTAATCCCTTATCAGTTCATATTTGGGTGAGTACGCGGGTCCCAATCCCAAGGTACCCAGGGATCTATATTCTGTTTCCTATGTTCTATTTTTAATGTTTTCTTTGTCATTACATCCCTCGAAGGCAAGCGAGGGAGCTCTTCATGAATAGCAGTAGCCGCTGTGTTTGTTTCTCATGGGCAGTTAAGATTCCCACGCCTTGGCCACGCGTGGCAACCTTTTGGACGGGTGGTACACTCTGGTCTTCAGTGTATCACTTGACTCGTACCTAACTGCAGTCGTGGCTAATGTGCTAGGGATCAAGCGAAGCTTTCACGTCCTTGGTCTAGGCTTTAAAGTTGATCATTGCCTTTCGGTGGTGACTCCCATCGTATGGGTGTCGAGTAGCTCTTTGGTAAGCACCAAGGTTGGAAATATCCAGAGCCGGAGTTTGCCATCCTTTATATGGCTTCGCGGTAGGCTGTTCTATTGGAACTGAACCCTTATAAATATTCTATGGCTTCTAATTCTCGTGTCATTGAAGCAAATTTATCCACTAGCTACATATTGATAGGTACACCTGGCAATTTTCATGCGGTGTGACCTTTTCTATTAAAAAAACTTATAAT
The DNA here is from genome assembly GCA_037975125.1 of Latrodectus hesperus. NCBI lineage: Eukaryota > Metazoa > Arthropoda > Arachnida > Araneae > Theridiidae > Latrodectus > Latrodectus hesperus. Next base: position 9,225,889 of record CM075850.1, read on the forward strand.
ATCAACTATTGCTAACATAGAAAATGTTAAAAATTACAATCGGGAGATTTTGTTCAAGTTGACACAAAACAAGCTTCGATAATCAGTAATGTAAGAAAAAAATTGGATTCTTATTCTGTCCAAACATTAAAAAAAACTTTAAATGAGTCTCGCGGTGTCCGTTCTAACTTCGATGTCATGCATGTTTCAGAAGCAGAATTCTTGGAAGAACTACGGGATCAAGGAGTTTGTACTGCACGTTGTATAAACATTCGACGTGGCAGTATACTTATCCCCATCCAACATGTGTTGTCAACTTTTTAGAGACCTGTATTGCCAATATCCGTAAAAGTAGGTTATATGAACTGCAAGCTTTCTCCATGCATTCCTAACCCACTTTGTTTTAAGTGTCAGATATATGGTCACATCCAACAAACATTTAAGAATACTAGTCCTATCTGTGGAAATTTTACTCATTCTGGTCATGAAAGTAATGCTTTTACTCCAGAAATTTTTAAGTGTTGTAACTGTTCTGGTGCACATTCTGTATTTTCTTCATTCACATTCTAATCTTGCTTTATATGGATCTTTGAGACAGAAAGTAATTGCAACCCCCCAAAATAAAACAATATTAATAGAAGCAAGACAAATAGTAAAAAGAACAGAAAATTAAAAATTGGCATTTCCTGTTCTATTTAACAAACAAATTCAAAAATAAACAATCCAGCGATTAAGAGTAGTTTACCGATATCTTCTCTACTTTCAACTTAGTCATTTAAATCCACTTTACCAGCAACTTTTAATAGCACAAAGAATTCTATATCAATAAACCTAATACTGATAAAATATTTAAAAAACCAAAATCTCGAGAAAAAAGTATTAAAAGAACAATTGTTATGTACTCTTCTGAAACACAGATATGGAAATGGATTCCTACTCTACATTTGAAACCGTTTCAAAATATAGAAAAGAAAAGTACAAAAAAATAAAACCTACTCTAAATAACATTAATTTCACTAAGCGGACGTGGTTCTCAAACACATTGGAATCTTTTTTATATAACATTCTTATATATATATCTGTCACTTCTTCCTGGCTATCATGAATTTGTTTTAATACCTTTGATCTTCTAAGTTATTCATCTGAACATTTTGAGTTAGTTCTTAAGTAATGATTTACTAAAGCACTTGATTTTTATCAAACATTGCTTTATTTTCGGTGCAGCTTATCCTATTTGAGGATCTTGCGCCAGTTAAATCAAAATCAATTATTTCCCCATTAGAGGATTTTTCAAATAACTTCTGTACAAAATTCCATTTAAATAGTGTAAACTTAAAACAATATAAATGCTAAACTTTTTTTAGGAATATTTCTATAGTTAATTCAGTAAATGAATCCTAAGGAATATTAATATATTGCTTTTTAGTAATATACAAACTATAGTATGATTTGAACATTATTGAAACTAGTTATTCGAGTTATAATTCTTTCCAAAACACGTAATATTGAGCACGTAATATTAAGGGTTGTAATTTTATTTAATCCATATAAAAGATCAAATTACTTATGAAAAATTTCAAATGTAAATAATGATACTACTTCAGTGCAAAAAGAAAAACACCATTTTTAAACTATTTTTGAGATTTATATAAGAAAAATTGCTTGCGTGAATTTTTATACAAATACGATACATTAGAAAAAATTTAGTATAATTTCTTACCATGGATTTAATTACTAATTTTGCTGCATAAGTTAAAAGAGTTATTTTGGGGTATATTAATGTAATATACAGTGAAGATCCTGTTATGGTTTTGCATAAGTATTATTCTGAACAATTCTTAAGCAATTCATTTATATGAAAAATATTAGCTATCAATTGCCTCAATTTTTATTTTTTATTTTCTGAATTGTACTGCTTAGAAAGTTTTTGAAATCTGCTTTTTAAATAAATTTTCTGGTTATCAAAAAATTCATACATTGACCTCTTAGGAATTTCTTCCTAACTGATATATGTAACAGGTATTATAAATGTGAATATTTTTAATTAAAAATATCTTAAGAACTTTTGTAACTTGAATGTTTTATAAATGTGTAACATTAATTTGCAGGGTGTACATATTTTCTTAACTTTCTTATTTTACATTACTTTTGCAAATTCTATTAAAACAAGATTTAAAATAATTGCCCTATCCGATAAACAACCATTTTAGATATGTTTCATAACATTTGTTATCTTTTAATATAATATCTGATAATAAATGATATGGGTATGATTTATTAGTAACTTCATCCATATCGGACCACATGACTGCTTAGACCAATAAAATTGCTCTTTCAGGTTTATCGTGGCACATTATCTGCTAACTTATTTAGTTTGGCTCGACATTAATAAATTTTTGTGTATTTGCGTCTTATAACCTTGAATTAAAATCATCCAGATTTGTTTTCGAATTAGTCTAATCATATGTAACCACATGTATTTTGATAAAAATATTTTCTGCTTTAAAAGAATTACATTAAAATATTATAAATGCACGGATACTAAGGAAATTTAATATATCAACTACATAAATTGTATAAATGAAACTCAATTCTTTTTATTTGGATCCTATAAATTGTTTTATTAATTAAAATTAGTATTGCTGGTTCAATATATAAATGATTATAGTAACATTCCAATTTATAACTGTAGTTTATTTAAATTCCTTAAATTTCTAAATTCTTACAATCTAATACAACTGTGAAGTAAAGAATTTCTTAAAAGCCCAGATGTGTGTAAAAAAGTAAAAGAAAAATTCGTCATTTAATTCAATAGTTCTTGGTGCTTTTAGGTAGATTACTGAAAACAAGAGTTACTTTAAAGTATTACTCTAAAGCTCGAAAAGTAAAATATCAAAATTCCCAATATATTTGGTGAAAATTTACTATCACTGATCATATTATTATAGATATTTTGCAGAGAATACAAAATTATATTCCAAGACGAAATCTTAGAGCTCTAAAATTTTTAAAGTACACTTTATTCAAGTATATAAATGAAAAGTAAGAAATTAAATAATGTAAAATGTTGTGCTGCAATTTTCTTCTTGACAAAAGGAGAATAAAATAAAAATTAAAGAACATTACTTTTATATTCTAAACAAACACTTTATTTACAGCTTTTCAGTCATAATGACCACAATTACTTCAGCCTAAAGTTTTTACACAGTTTTAAAATCTATACAGTTTCTATAATATAGAAAGTAAACATAAGTAACTTTAAAAACTAATCGCTCAGCCGTCTTATTACTGGTTCCTTCCTTCATTATCAACTAACTAGATGCTTGTCTGAAGAGGATATTTATCCCACCTGGATATAGGCGTTGGAAATTTCCGGAGCACTTTAATAGTAAACCTATGAAAATTCTGCTTCTATCTGCCTTAATAAATTGAGGTGTCTTATGTGTTTAATTTATTTAAATACCGTATTTGATATAATTATAGAAACTAAAATTGGTAGAATATTTTAAAATTTGAGAAAAATGAGGAGAATAAAATAATATTTCAAAACATATTTCTTCAAAAAAATTAATTAATTAAACCTATCTCTCACTCATCAAAAACAAAACTAGGGAATAGTATACGAACGTTACATATATATCTCTGTAAATACTTGAAAGTTAATTATTCCGTCAAACACATCACACCAACATATTTGACCGAAGAAAGACATTAATCATAAAAAAATCTTCTGCTTCAATTAAGCAGTCTGCTGATTAAATTAGAAGTAGGATGTTCATCAATTGTTAAGATTCGCTTAGAATAAACACATAAATTAAGGAAAAGAAAATCTTTCTTGAGTAAGCATATTGTATTGTGGAAAACATTTTCGTTAATAAATGAATCGAAATCGGAAAAGACTTTAGCAAGGTCCAAAAATGCTTTTAGAAAACATTTTTTTATATTTAGCATCTATGCTGAATGTATAATTAAAATAATATTTTGCGTTTCTTCAGCTTTATCAGTATATTTCTATTCTTCTAATATATATATATATATATATATATATATATATATATATATATATATATATATATATATATATATATATATATATATATATATATATATATATGTGTGTGTGTGTGTGTGTGTGTGTGTGTGTGTTTGGAAACAAATTTTACGCACATCTATACATTGTAATCCACACATAAGGCGATTAAAACAAAAGCATACTAAGTTGCTAATTTGCTTAAGAAACTATAAGCCAAAAATTCTTAAAATAATATTCAGTTAATTCGGATATCCTTGTTATCTATTGATCAAACAGTTCAAAAATGTGACATTACAGCATAATATGGAATAAGCTTTCACGATATTTTGCATCCAGTACATTTATCGTACTAAAATATTTGGGGAGAGATTAAGCAATATCTTAAGGAGAAATACCTACATAAAGGCAGAGCAATAAGTGAAGTTTAGGAGATTCATTATTTAAAATTATTTTAGTAATTCCTTTTTTATTAAGATAATAAATGTTCACAAATAGCCTCGCATTCCACTTTGGATGGATAAAATAACATTTATTTTCTGATATCATTAATGTACTGAACTACCAATCATAGAATATGGAATATTCCTTTGAAAAAGCACATCAAAAGCTTAAAATGATTGTCTATATGTATTCATAATTAATTTATTTAGTTCATTTTCTTATCTAGATGTCAGATAAGGATATTTAAATTCTGTTTCAATTTATGATAACTCCAATTCAACAAGATCTCTGACAACATCATCAACACAATACAGCAATTTATGGCCTTGAGCTCGATGAATTTCATTTAAGTTTAAATACTACCGCATTCCCCAATTGTGATCTTTACAATCATTTCAACACTTAGAATTTAGAAATATTATTTATCAATTGACATATTCCTGATTCTTTAAATTTCTTTTTCTGAATTTTTCTTATGCTGATTCATGAATTGTAAAAATATACCATTTCAAAATGACTTCACTCCAAATACTGAAACATGTGAAGATAAAAAATATGTTTAATTTATTGTAAATAGCTTTGCTTATTAATATTAAATTTTTTTACAAATATAGAATAGCTAGAATAACTCAATAGAACGAGTACTCTACTTCCTTTAATAAATACCGATATTAAAAGTTTTATTTCTGAAATATCGATTAAAGTGATTCTTATACGATTCAATACTTTGCAGTATTTTTTTTAAAAAAACCTGATAATATAAAAGTTAGTTCTCTAAAATCCAGTGAATGGTGAATTGTTACAAGAATTTAATTCGTATAAATGAATGTAAAAGGAAAAACTTTATTCTTGAGTAAGGAAGAATTAGGTGTTCTAGTTTGTGCATTCATGTACCACATATGCAGGTTTATTGTCACACATCTACTGTTAATAGCTCTTTGAAAATAACAAGCAATGCTATTCAGTAAGTCATCGATAGATAATATTCCTGACTTACGAAATAAATATTCGTACATTATTTTTAGCATGATGTTTAAGACATAAAATAGTAGACAAAATTAAATCCAATTTCCTAGAAAATATTTTTATATATTCCTAATAAATGACATTTTTTCGCATGAATAGCATTCAGCCTTATGAACAATCTGAAGAAAGAATAATAATTCAAAATTATTTTGTTTAAAAAATCTGCTGTTTTTAAGAAATGCTAATCTATAATATTCTTCTCTTATATAACATATGAATACTTCCATGTTTACTATATTTAGGCTTGATACATGAATCAGAATTAAATAAATTCAGATTTTATTGTCTTCATAATAAAATATTGAAATGTACCAAGGAGCTTACCAAATTTACTATTATGTATGAATAAAATTTAATATTATGTTACCATCAAAAGAAAGAAATATAATTTCGTTCACAAGTAAAATATTGCACTAGAAAGATCCTGTAAATGTTACATTTTTTATACGATAGCAACTCATTCGATATTCTTTTTATACAGTTTTCTTCATTTTCACATGTAAAACTTTAATAATTGATTAAAAATAAAATTGCTTAAGATGCGAGGAAAAGAGAAAAATTTCTCATCAACATTAAGTACAGGATCAATTTAAACAGCCCATCAATAACAAAGTATTTAATTTAATTACTATGATTTAAATAAATTATTAGTAAATTAAATTTTAATAAAATTTCATTTAAAATTAGACATACAAATATACTTCAATAATTAATGAGAAATACCTTTTTCAAAGGGGCTACTGTTATTCACATCCATGGTATCCTCAATTCACAAGTTTCCTTCTGGATTATGCTAAATGTGTAACAACTATGACTAAGCAGTTTCAGAGTAAAGATAAATTATTTAATGTTTTTTTTAAATTTTTAAATTTTTCCTTCAGTCCTCAGGTTATTTTGTTCTGGTTATTTCTTTAAATATTTATTCTTTTTAGTTTTTTTGGTCTTTTGTGATACTTGAGCTATTTTGGATTGGTTTTTCCAATGAATCCGTGTGTAATAACACAATTTTATTACAATAAAATTTTATTGTAATATGTAAAAGTATATATTATAGTAAAATATTCTTATGTTATTAAAATTTAAAAAAAACGTGATATCATATATCTATATTATATCTCTATCTATCTATCTATCTATCTATCTATCTATCTATCTATATATCTATATCTATATCTATATTTATATCTATATCTATATATATCTATATATATATATATATATATATATATATATATATATATATATATATATATATATATATATATATATATATATATATATATATATATATATATATATATATATATATATATATATATATATATATATATATAAAGGAGAGATAGAGAGAGCGCAGAAATAGAATAAAATTATATGATTGAGAATGAGAGAAATTACACTCTAGCATTAAACTAATTTAGCAGATTATTTCGGCTGTACAGACTTTTGGAATTATGTAAATGCAAAAACATTTTACATAATTTTAATTCGTTTGAAGTCATATATTAAATTATTAAAAAAATTTAATTCAATTTAACTTTTATTATAATCGAAATTATTATTATTACGTAACTAACTGTTGTTATATTTTAAATATAAGCTTATACAAGCAATACAGTTCAAAAGCATTTAATTCTCCTTCTTATAAAATTGACAAAGTATAAATTTAGAATCAAAAATTTATAAACAAAGCCGCAGTCATAATATAATATTACTTCATACTTATGTGAATGTAATGTTGAATTTACCCGAATGTATTCATTTTTTTCTAAACTTTGAAAAGTATTGAATTTTAAACGTTATTTATTAGATTTGTTTCAAAGCATTCAAGAATACCATAAATGTCTTCGTAAATTTTGTTAGTATTTCCAATATCTCAAATGATATATTTTATGCATACGTATTAAATGTACTTAACATTACAATACAAGCTAAATAAAGGGAAATCAAACGGAAATTATTATGATCAAATTGCACTGTCTTTTAATTAAAAATCTCCATTTAATTTTTCTACTCTTATATAAATCAACTAAATTCTTAAATAACACAGAAAACGAATTCTATTTATTCAAAGAAACTCTGATCACAATTACATTCCAATTAAATTTTTCAGGCAATATCGCTTTCTTTTGAAAATATTTTTTTGAAAAAATGCAAAATTTTAATTCATATCATAATGTCCAAGAATACATATTTGTTGCTACCAAATTAATGAGTTTTTTATAACTTTGCGTCATTGGAAAAATAGAAAATTTAATTAAAAAAAATTCCTATTATTTTAAAAGTGCTTATATAAAGAACATTTTATTTTGTAAAAGAAATTATTAATTCTCATATTTGAATGTTTTGCTAAATGTAAACTTATTTAATTAAATGGCAGATACAGTAGCATATTATTTATGCTTCCTTAGCTACAGCTTTTGTTATTAATACTTGTTTTACTTGCATATAATGGAGACTTTAGTATATCAAATATTTTTATTGATTTTTACATTATTTCATTGATGTTGATATGTTAAATTTAATTGGTATTTCTTGCTAATGTAATGTGGTTATTTTATTATAATTCTGTGAATAAATATCTAGTCATATTTTATTTAGCAAGTTCCTTTCAAAACAGTAAAATTTAAATTCTAATTTTAAAAATTGAGTTGCAATTAAAATAAAAAATTTCTTAATTAAGATTCTTAAAAATACTAAGTTAATTATTCGTTCATTTTTTGTTTTAAATATAAAAATAGCCATATGAATAATATTTTCATATGTACTTTTGTAAAAATATAAGTTTTTTATATTAATATAAGCATTAATATGCATATTTGAAAGCGAGTAATCATTCTTTTTTGAAAATTTATTATTTTGTTTTTCATTTAAAATATATATTCACTGTTATACATCAGTTTGTCCAATAGTAGTTATGGTTTGCATTTATCCTGTAATTTCAATGACAAACAGAAAAAAATCGGAAACACATTTATTGTCATTAACAAAGAAATACTTATTGTTATTAATTAACTAATAAAAAATGTAATTAACTTTTTCGATATTTGGGTTCTGAATTTGGGTTTGATATTTGGATTTTTTCGATATTTCAGTAATCCAGTAACTTTCCAATAATTGCAAGAGGAATGTGCTCAAGTAATTCAGTTCCAAAATGTCTGTACGAAGTATTTTGTTTTGTGAAAATAACAATCTTCTAGATGAGAAACTTTTTTTTCAACATATGAGAAAAACATTGAAAGAAAGTTTCCAAGCTTTTGATATGGTCATTTAAGTTAATTCCTTCGCATTTTTCAGCCATTTTCATAATTTTAAAATTCTTATTATTTCAATTTTTAACTATTCATTCTCCACTTATAGTTTATCATGGAGGAAGTAAAATGTTCATATTTTTATTCAATTGGTGTTTTCACTACTGGAATTTCCATTACTAAAATAATAAAAAAGATTTGATCTAAAAAGTTTAAAAATTGCTTATTTCAAAAATTTTTAAATATTACCATTAGAATCAGTTGTTATTATTTTAGAAATAATTATAAGCACTGCAAAGAATATTTTATGTAACTTTTCTAAAACAGTTTTTTTTTGTATAAATAATTCTACAATTCAAGTCTTTTAGCTTTTAAGGATCCACAAACGAAGAATAATTTGAAACATAAAACATTTATTTTTATACTAAGATTATCAAAAATTAACAAGATGAAATGAATTATAAGTTAACAATATTATAAAGATAGATTAAAATGCAAGCAATCCAGTATTTTATATTTGATATCGGAATTCTTGACGTTCATAAATTGTCGATAGAAAACATCATCAATATCAAATGTCATCAAATGACGATGAATGACATCCTCAATATCAAATAAAATTTTAATATTTTTTGAAATTTAATATATCTGTCAGTGGTATTTCAAAGCATTTTATGCTATGCAAAGTTATTAAATAGAAGAAGTTCGTAAGATTCCTGATTATTAGCAGCATTATTCAAGTATTGTATTTTTGACAGAAAAGTCTTTAGTGATTCCTTTAAAAACTTCTCTCTGAAATGACACTTTATGTTTTCACATATTTAACTTTTTTATAATGAGTTCACATTTCTAAGCACATTATGAGAAACATTTAATCACCTACATTCAAAATAAATCCACTTGATACTGTGTGTACCAGCTTAACCTAGGATAATTTCCAAATTTCAGCCTTATAAGAATGTAGATAATGTACCGATTTAACCTATGATAATTTCCAAATTTCAGGATTATAAGAAAGAAGATAAAAAGGCTTATTGCGGGAAATGTAAGTTGTGACGATGAAAGTTTTTTATAGGCATATTAAAATAGTATAATTTTTTCCTTGATCAGTATTTTTATTAATTTTATGGTTTGCAAAAGTTCTATGTACGAAATACTTCTGCTAATTTTTGCTATTTAAAAAAAAGCCGTGGAACTATTTTTTGACATAAAAATGATTTTCCTTGGAATGCTATTGTTCTAAACTTTAAAAATATTTTGGAAACAAAAAATACATAAGATATTTCCCAGAAGAGCTTCATTTTCTGTGCGATACTAATTCAATTATTTAAAAAATTCAAATTTTTTCTTAATAATATTAATCGAATTTCGAATCTTATAACATTGAATATTTAATATACTAAAATGTTAGTTATACTGAATTAATACTAATACATTGCAATATTAGTTATATAATATTGAATATATACAGCAAAACTTAATAGAATTTTTTATAAATAATATAGGCATATCAATTCTAAACTATTTTAAATCTTTTATAAAATCTAAATTCCATTTGAAAATATACATGCTATAATGAAAATTTGCATCAATATATATATATTCTTGATAAAAAAAGTATTAATCGTTTTATTTATTATGTAACTTTAAATTACTCTAGTACTACTTGGTCTAATCCTAGCTTAGCAAAATTTTCATTTTTGCCCATATCACATTATCATGTCCTATTGACTTGTTAGATAAAACTACGAATATAAAGAATCAATTAAAATACTTGAACAATAAGATACATGACAATAATTTTCAAAAGCATTTTAAGAATGCGATTTCAAAAGTGGCAAATCTTACAATTAAAATTAGTAATCAAATTCAGTATTCTTTATATAGGTTATTGAATACATTATGATCACATTTTTAAACAAATTTATATTAGTATTCAATTTTTAAGTTTTCAATTTTTCATAAGAATAATTCAATTTTTCGTAAGAATAATGAAAAAAAGTTTAAAATCTGTAAAATACGCGAATGAAGACTTATGATACAGGAATAGCTTTTGAACAACAATATACTTAATGTTATTGTTACAATTAAGAAAAAAAGGCTTCAGAATATTCAGCATGTTAAAATATTGAAAAGGCAAATAATTTATAGTTGTTAAAATATGAAATTTATTTGATATAAAATTATGTAATCTTTAAATTTTGATGTTAAGAAAGTTATATTAAAAATACAGGCCACTCAATAATATATTTGATTTGTAAGTTCGATTTATATATAAAATAACTAGATGTGTAATTTCTATTTCCTTTTTGCTAAGTACATTTTAAATTTTAATAATTATTTTGTTAATTGAAATCAAATAATTTAATTTTTGGCCACACTAATTCTATTTTGTTATTTGAACATTGTTTTGCTTTTTTATTACAAAATAGACAATAAAGCATATAAAATTGAGAGGAAAAGGAGGAGAGAAATTTAAAATTGTAAGCAGAGATTTGAGAACTGTGAAGTTGTAACTTTAATAAAGAAAAAGTGTATCGTGGTGTTTCATATGATACTCATATTAAAATTTAAGTTTGAAGTTATCATTAAATGGTTTGAAGTTTGGTACCGCTAATTTTTTCTGCTTGTTTATTCTTGAAACAATCGTTCTCTTAAAGTATGTAATCTTGGTCATAATGAAATTTTAATTTAAAGCAGATATTTTTTTTTAAATTTATATCTATTGAGAAATAGATTAAAGCAAAATAGAAATTATTAATTTTTTATTAATAATCTTTTATCTTGATGTTGTGTCAATTTTCTTTTATTTTCAAATTACTCCAAAATGTAGCATTTTATTTGCAATTATAAAGCATACAAAAAATTAGGAAGCATTAATATTTTATTTAAATATGTAAATATAAATATAAGAAATTCTGCTTTAAATGATTTTGAAGTAAGAAATTATAAGTAGAAAAAATTATTACATGTTATAAAAAGATAATGATAATAAAATAAGTAATAAAAACATAGATTAAAACAAAATTGTAAAATAGCAAAAAGTCTTAAACATCATTTTGATTATACAACGGTGAAAATTAATGATACAATATCTAGTATCTTGCCTTAAAGTCAATCTTTAAAAACCGCAAATTATTTTCTTTTCTTTATCACCCCTTTTCAATTCCTTCAACAATGTAGAAAGAAAATATATTATTTGTAGCATAGCTAAAGTACACAATTTTTAAATCTCCTGACAATACAAAATATTAACTGGATCAAAACGCTTCTTTTGACAAAATAATAAAAAAATCAGCTTAAGAAGAAGAATTTTCCACTAGAATTCATTCACATCAAGGACAGCTGTGGTGCACCGTGAATTCGATTTCGAAGGGAAGAAAATTCCAGGTCAGACCCCTAGAATTCCTGCAAACACAGAAAATCCCCCTAGATTCCCGCGACTGCGCAGTCCCTTTCGTCGCTCGGAGGCAGAGGAAGGCTTCGCATTGATGCCAGCAGCATCAGAGCATCGCCAACTGAGTGAGGAGAAAGGATGTGATCACACGGTTCTTTCTGATCTTGCTCTTCCCAAGCATCATCTCTCCATTCATCATTTCATGATGAGGGGGAGAGAATAAGGATTTGAGGGGGGACGATCCCCTCCAGAAGGACCCCACCACGGCGAGTGTAGGAGTGACCGCTGGCTTCGTGGGGGCCGCTCTCGGAGGCTCGGGGGTCCCTTCGGGCACGGGTCCCCCACCCAGCCTGCCCCTGCGCATGCACGGAGCCATCCGCAGGTTCAAAGAAATGGGATCCAGCAGCGTGAATCTGGCACCCGCGGAAGACGGTGACTGCTCTGCTGCCGGTGGAGGGACCGTCATCAGCCGTCGGCGGAGGACGTCGTCCGCGGGAGGAATCGGGGGCCGCCCCAGCGTCGGTTACCGGCTGGGGCGAAGAAAAGCCCTATTTGAAAAAAGGCGAAGAGTTAGTGATTATGCCTTGATCATGGCCATCTTCGGCATTGGAGTCATGGTTGCCGAAACAGAGTTTTCCGCCGCTGGAATATATGGGAAGGTATGCATAATTTTGTTTGATTTATATGTCGTGGCTTCATGCATTTTTCCGCAGACAGAAATTTTAAAAGAGTGATAAATTATAATATATTTCACTGGTAATTCTATATTTAGTGTTTATCAAATCTTATCATTTGAAAATTAACAAAAATTTTTTATATTTGAATTTTTTTCTGCAAAGGAAAGTATAGCTTATTTGAAATAAAAGCAGGGAAGTATTTTATTTCATTTTGTTTATAAATAAGGATTAGTCATTTTTAGTAGTCAAAAATAGAGAGATATTAGTCATTCAAATTATATCCTTGATATTTGACTTTATTGAAAGAACAAAAAATTATTTACATTGCGTAAGCTCAATTTAAATTGTTTTTAGATTTACTTTATTTGCAAGTATTTTAATTTGTGTACTAGATATCTCTCTTACTGTATTTTAAAATTAAAACACATTTAAAAATAAACACACAATTTATAACAGAACTTACATATTTTGCTCTTTCATGTGATTTACTTTCTGAAGTTTTGAATAAATTTTAAATTGTTCTGATTTGCTTAGGTTAACAGATTAATAATTTAAAAAACAATATTTAATTCTCTCTTATAGTTCATATATAGCTATACATTTTATGTATACATAAGAAATTCACATATCAATATTGATGTTGGCTTCTGATACCTGCTATAAAGGAATGAAATAAGCTTACATAATAAATCGAAAATCAAGCTTACATAATCCAAAAGCAGTGTAGATGTTTACTAGGTTTCAGTTTCTCAAAAAATTGAAAATTTATTTATTTGATTGTTTCAATAGTCTAAGTTAAATAAATTTACAAGTATTTACAATAATCCAGCTGGAAAATTAGGATTACATTTACAACTTACAGTTATGAGATCTTAAATTTTACAATTATGTTTATATTTAAATGACAATAAATCTTATAATTGCTTTTGACACATGTTGAAGTGATCCAGGCAAAAATGATACACTGATACACTAGTAAATCTGTTATTGTTGATATATCTATATCTATCTATCTATCTATTTATATATATATATATATATATATATATATATATATATATATATATATATATATATATATATATATATATATATATATATATATATATATATATATATATATATATATTTGTCAGGGTCATAGAGACATTCCGTGGAGGAACATCACCCCTCCCCACGACATTATTAAAATAACTCTTTTCAACTTTTATAACTGGTATATATTTTCCGGGATTTTTATGTAAACTTTAAGTTTCTATTACAGCAGAATACACGAGAAAAAATATTTTCAGCTTTTTAATAAAAAATAAAAATGTATAACATTTTAAAATTATTTTGGATTATGATGATGTACAGAATCCTAATATAATATTTCATAAAATAATTTTAAAGGGTATAATACTTAATAATTTATGGATGCAAATATGCTTATGCTATTTTTCATATAATATGAAATGATTGTGTATTTTGAGTTTTGCTTCCATTTCAATCATTAAGCAATTTGTATAATATTTTGTAATTCCTAAATTAGTAATACTTCTTATTCTCGTAATATCAAACTTTTAATAAAATTTTGATAAAAGTTTCCCTATATTCTCCATACTTATCGTCCTCTAATTGAATTACATCATATATATTGAATTTATTTCTCATTATTTAATTCCAAATTAAGTGTGAATTTATATTTTAAATAAAAATTTTAAATGCATGATAAAGTACAAAAACACATTCTCAATTTATATTTACCCTTTATTTTATTTTCAAACCAATAAAATATTAAGAAAGCAAAATTAACGTGTTAATTGATGGTCATTCTTAAATATTTGAAATCATTAAAAAAACACTACTTTAATAATTAAATGATTTCATTTTTTCACGATTACTTTTAAAAGTATTTTATTTTACTTTTATTGTATATCACTTAGTTTTTTTTATTCAAGATATACCTTATTTTAGCTTCGAATAATAAAACAATCATATCTCATTTGGTTAAAATCGTCAATGTTATGCCAATTTTGTTCTTCTGCAAAGAAATAGAATTTTAGTTAAATAAAAAAGAACTTCATTCTATATTTCTTGCATTCCAGTTACATTGATAACATGTTTTCTAGTTTTAATTGATGAATTTTAAGGCCTTAAAACTGCAAACAAAAACATCTGTTTCCTTTTGTATAATTCATTATTTTTTTTATTTTTGGTTACTAATACATATATTAACAATTACATATGAATACTCACAAAACTATTTTGTCAATGTGGGAATTATGAGCTTGTTTTATTAGCACCAATGCCATAAAAGACTTTAAACTAATTCATTCTATATGCTTCTATTCAATTTTTTTCATTTATTCACCTGGTAAGGGGTGTCATTAATCAAAGTTTATTATGACATTTTATTTCTTAAATATTGTTTAATTATTATACCCTAATAAGTTTTTCAAACAAAAATTGAGCAAAACCCAAAAACATTATACTGAACATAAAAGCTTTTTGCAACTGATTTTATTTTAAAAATTATTTATTTAAATATCAATAAGTTATTATTTAAATAATATTTTTGAACATTTATAAAATTTTATTAGTTTAAATTATTTATATTATAAATCTTCATAAATCACTGATATTGTTTTAAACCTAGGGTTATTGAAAATAAAGTTAACAGGAAAATTAAATGATAAATTAATTTTTGGGAAAATAAATTAATTTTAATTATTATTTTTAATTTACTTATAAAGGATTGGCGTTTAAATTTAAAATGATAACATATGCTATTCTGCTATGACAAAATTTTCAGCTTAATGATAAATTCTGCATTGTATTCAGAAGGGTATAGTTGCTTACGAATCAAGTTAATATTATGCATCATTTGAATGTATTCAATACGTATAACACGTTATATTTTTCTTTAAACTTTAAAATTGCATTTATCGTAAAATAAAAAGTAAAAATTTGAAAAAAAATCATTATATTTTAAAATATTGAAAAATTTTATTTAATTTTTATATATACTGACTATATTTGAAACATTAAAATATTTAAAAAATATTGAAATGATATTAGTATCAGTTCTAATGTGCAAACATATTGCTTTAATTTTAAGTGCGATAAATTGCAATACATCATATGCACCCAACTTTCTGTCAGCATTCTGTGAATATTAATTTCTTTTGCAAAAACGTATTTTACATAAGACAACGTTTGCATAAAATTTTTTAAATGGGTTATTTTTTAAATACTTTATTTATTTATATAAAAACAAAACTATTGTTCTTTTAAATCAAATACGTATTGACTGCAATAAAGATATGAAAAGAATTATATTTTAGTAAATGTCTTCATATTCCAATAAAATGCGAACAAAACGGGAAGTTAAAAAGAAACAAAACAAATTATAAAATATTATTCCTGTATTATTGTATCCTGTATTCAAAGAGTTTCAATAATTTTAATATCAATCTCAAAAGTAATACAAATTTTTATAATAATTTTAGGCAAATATTTGATGCTTAAATTCAAATAGTAAAATAACTCATTGAAGGAAAATCCCTCTGTTTAAGATAATTATTCTTTACACATGCTTAAAAATACATTTAAACTACACAGATGAATAAAAACAAATGTAACATAACATTATGTAATATTAATGGAAAGTGTGTGCACTGAATATTTTTGTAGCTTTCATTAAATACTCCTAGAGTACAATTTCTACAACATAATTCATATCTACAATTTCACTGCTGAATCACTAACTTTCAACTCCATTTCAAATCCAATAGAATTTAATAGAAAATAGCTATTCATTAAATTGCAAAACTTTTGTGCTGAGCCCACAGAATTTTCTTATAATAAAACAGTTACCCAGACAACCAAGGCCGTTTTGAACAACGCTTTTAGCACGCAAAATGTTATTTCGTTTTGTCCTGGTGCCGCTTGCATGCCTTTAAGCCACTAATCAATTCGATCCACAGTAAACAACAGATACTGGATTTCACAGTGAGCTTTTATTAATAACACCATTTATCAACCGTTTCATTACTTCCATTTCCCTTAATAAGATAGTCATCGATTTTTCTTTGTAAAGAAAAATTCAGTTAGAAAGATTAAAAGTAGCCTCAAAAAAGGGATGCAAAAGGAAATATTTTTTGTTTAATAAAAAGATTCATTATACATCTTATTTTTTTGCATATTTTATGAGGATGAACATATAATATTTGTGTACATATATTTATAAGTATATGCATTCATATATTGATAACTAGATAGAAATTCGTTAATAATGTATATAGAATTTTTTTGTTTTTATTTAAACTTTAACAATAAAATGATAAGAATACTAAAAGTTTCCAATTACTAATTGCGGGTACAAATTGAATGTCGTGAGGATTATACCTTCAATTCTGCTCAAATTTATTCATTATTAACAAGCTAGAGGGAGGGCATTTTAATACTCACGAGTTATGAAGTTAAAATAGATTGTTTTACCACAGATCTTGATTATTAAAATTTATATTTGCTCATAATAATTTCATTTGCATGTGCATCAGAAAAGATACAGCTAGAAAGAATACACTTTACTATAGTTTTAAAATGTAAGAAAATTTTTTATAAATACAGTGTAAATAGCAAGCAATTTCATACTTTATATGTGTAATTTTAAGATGAAGAAACAATATAAATAGAAACAGAAAATTACTTTATAATTTTAAGTTCAAATTGAATTTTATATATTTTAAAAAAGCATTAAAGCGAATAATTTATATGCATATAAATATCATGGGAGATAAATTTATTTATGATTGAGGTAAATTATTTTACAAAAAATCAAATATCAGTCATGTTTTTAATGTTGCTTCTGTATTCTTTCAAATGGATCTTTGCCAACAGTCCAAACATTCTTGTGAGTGGAATTTAAGTTTATCACATGATATCAAATCTCAATTTAGAAAAGAACATTTTTTAATCATTCTTTTCCTTTTTCATAGTACGATAATCAGCCTTGACATTCTTAAAATATTTCCCACAAAAATATTTTATTACTTTCCATTCCAAATTTTCTTATTTTTAGAACATTTAGATTTTATTCATTTGAATGACAACTTATTTCGGTGCTATTCTCTAGATTTTGGTAAACTTTATTACGATTGATTCTCTGTTTGAATGATACATGGTTTTAAATTTGACTTCATGCGCCATGTTCAATGTTTTGTTATTCCAGTATATGTTATTTTTCATGGATTCATCAGTGAGCTCATTATCTCTGAGTGAGACAAGTAGCATTTATTCAGTGATTACATATCTGAGAAACGGTCAATTAGTTGCAGACAACAGAATGACTAATTTCTTTCAAAAATTGTTCAATATCTTTGAAAGTAACAATTATACTAAGGAACTTGATAATTTTCACTAATGTCATAAGTTGTTTTTGATGAGACTTACTAAATTTGTACACATTAAAAGGTATAAGAATTTTTTTGAAAGTGACAATTTCTTACACTTTATGCCGACAAATGACGATGTTATGATATCTGTTTGAGCTGAAATATAATTATTTGCATTTCTAATGATGGTATACTCATGCAACAAATTCTAACCTGTGTTTGAATTGTTATTTTATACTTCAAAGTCGATGTCCTGTATCATCTAGTAACATCGAATATCCTGAAGCTACTATTTACGTTCTTTCAGTACAACAATTAACTTGTGAATTTTCATGGCACAACTTTTATTTCTCAGAGGATGAAGCAATCAATATTTTCAAACTTAAAAAATTTCTACCTAATATTAATTAACTAAGAATTGTTTTTTGTATTTGTATTCATAATTTTCATGCATGAAAGTAATTATGTCAATTAGCTGTTTCTTCAAATGTATTTATTTCCATTAAACGTAATGTCTTTGTTTTTTTAACAATGAATCATTTTTAAAACGTTGAAAGTTTTTAAAATTATTACTATGCCATCATAGCAAAAAAAGCAATGTTCTGAATATTTTAATTCTATGACTCTTCTCCCCTTTAATAAACATTTTTGTTTTCATAAATTTATTTGATGAAGGAATTATTTAATAAAATTTACGTATGCCTTTGCTGTAGAAAACGCATTATATAAAACAATTTCTGTTTTTGTAACTATATATTGTTAATGATGATAACAGTACAATTAATTTTGCTAAGTGCTCAACACACATTGCTGTTTATAAGCACCTGCATCGTTAATAAGTTTCAATTAAGCATCGCAAAAATAAATAAATGGACATTTGTTTAATAAATTATGATATATAAATGATATATTTGATGAATAGAAATAGATTATGATTATTGCATTTGTATGAGGTAAAAGTATAAATTAAATCTCAACTTGCACACCAGTATTGATAAATAAGTAAGGCTTTTGAATGCTCTAAACTTTTATATTATCATTTGTTAACATGAAATATAAATTTACGAGATTTATATCATTAAAATATTGTTCAGATCTCGCATGAGTGCAAGGTAATTTTTTAAAGCTAAATTCGTATGAATAACCCCAACGATTTTAATACAATATGAGAGAGTATTGTTGCACACCAACCTTATGCCTTCAAGGATAGTGTTTGAGTGTTTTTGCTGCAAATAAATATACAGTCATCACCTCAAACTCACAACATTTACTGATATTTTATAAACATATTCTTAATTTTATCTTTTTTTTAGCCAATTGGGTATTTAAAAGAATGCAAAGTTAATTTTCGAATATAAAAAATTTGAAAATTTCTTTTGAAATAAAAGACTTACAATAATGTTACTAATACTAACAGTAATAGTTCAATAACAACATGAAAAACATCAACACGAGCAATCAGAAAATATTTGAACTAAGATGGGAAATTGAAAATTTCTCTAAAAAATATAAAAAAGGAAGAAAGCAAAGGTGTGAACTTCAAAATAAACTATCTTTTAAGGACGATACACCTAATTTGAAAATTGCAAATATGGAATAATTAGCACTGTGTGCGTGCGAGTGCTTTACTATTTCATGTTATTGAATTACTTTTTTCTGTTATGAAAAACTCGGAAAAATAATTTTTATACTGTTTTTAAAAATTATTTCTTATCTTATTTTAAGATAATGAGATAAAATTATTTTTATTTTGCTATAAATATTTTACGTCACTAAGCAAATATATTTTACTGCAAATTTAATAATGAATAAAACTAACATAAGGTTCCATAACATAGTAGAATATTTTCATATTTTGCTCACATGACACAGTCTTCTAATTTTCTGGAACTAATAAAGCCAACTATACTTCGTAACCTAAGTACTTTTATACACTATTATTCTGATAGATTTTTACATAACAAAGAACTGGGATATCACATAAAAGGGAAATATAGATTAAAGTAGGATTTGGTTACTTTAATCGAAAAATTCTCATCAGATTATGCAAATTCTATCTTTGCTACTAACTTTTTTATGGAAGCATTTATTTCCTTTTTCTGTTAGTAAAGTGATGAAAGTTCCAGAATACATTATTATGCCTTAGTTGGAATTCTAACTATGTATTTTTCATTTTAGAAATGCTTCTTACAAAGCAATTATAAGCATGTTTTGATTGATATATTGCCATAAATAATATTTTTAATTGATTAAAACTCTTATTATCTAAATTTTAACAAAATTAAAAGTCAACGATTTTTGTTTATGCTTTTCTGCAAGGATTATTTGAGAAATTATATTTTTGTCCTATATTTCATTATTTTTGGTACATTCTTGAATGCTTGGAATTGTCTCTTGAGGACTTATGCAAGACTCCTACGCTTGTTTTTGGTTTTCTGAAAGTGTGTGGACTCGTGGACCTCGTCTAGTATACTCCGAGGCATAGAGATTAGTAAAAATAACAATTATTTTTGATTTAAAAGCGATTTATGATTTGTGTCTAATATTACCTAAAACTGGAAATCTGTGTCACAGAACTTATCAATGAATCAATACAAAATATATGTATTTTAAAGCTCAAGATGACAACCACTTCTAAGTTAACAAGAAACATCAAAATAGCCAGAATGTATTGGAGTCATGAAATCATAAAATAATTTTACGAAGTCATTAATTAAAATCTACCTATTGACTGACGAAAGAATAAAAAGGAACTTTAAAATTCATGTCTTTTAGTGTTATTTTACTACTATAATGATTCTCAACCATAATGAACATAATGAGACAGTCTGAGTCTCTGAAGCAGAAGCAGCATCGAGATTTCACACCATTTATTGTAATAATTCTCTTCTATTTATTAATTAATCACATGAAATTCAAAAATGATCATAACTTTTAGCATTTAATTTGAATTTTCTTGCATGATTAAATGTCCTATTATTAAAATTAATAATTTTATTAAATAATTATAATTAAATAATTGCTTGAATTTTCTCCAGATATAACTATTAATTTCTTTATTTTGTGTTTTTGTTTACTGATTAATTTGGATTCTTTATTTCTCTGATATTTTAAGTATTTTTTGCCACTTATTGTTACTTCTAACTATTCTATTTGAACACTTTAATGTTTTAAAACTTGAAAAGAATTCTTAGAAGTTTAAATTTCTGGAAAAATTAAAAGTTTACTTTTGGAGAATAATTTAACTTGATTTATATGTTTGAGCCTTATTATTTTTATTTCGCAGCACAAGATAATCTTTTTAACTCGTGGTTCTTTCATAATACACAAATATATTAATATTTTATGAAGCAGTTTTGAATAATCATATAAAAATTTTCATAAATCATGTCAAACTTTATTTATTATATATTAGAGAATAGAAATATGATTTTGTTTATTTATTGGAAACATATGGGAAAGAAAGACATGATTAAGTTTAAAATTCAAACTTATTAAGTTAAAATATAACATTAATTTAAGTTATAATTTATGACTTTTAGTATTCTATTCCTTAAAATATTATACAAACATTTGTAACTTTTCTAAAAATTATATGAAGCATTATTTTTTGCCAGCTTTGTATATTTTAAAATAATACCAAATGAATTTTGAAAAAAAAACCCTCAAGTTTATAATTTTATTGAACATGAAATTTATGAAGAAAATTTATTTATTTTTAAAATGTTTTTCTTACATGTTTAATTTAAGTAATAAAATATATTTTTGTTCATAAAGGGATAAAAAATAAAATTACCTTACACCATTTATAATAGAAATTGAAATTTTAGACAAATGTTATCTGTGATGCACAGTTTGATAGAGTTTGAAGTAAATGAAAAAATAATTGTCTAAGCGATTGCGAAAATAACTAACCACTATCGTTATTTTCTTCTGTATGCTAAAAGCAATTCACTGTGATTCGTCTAAGCCTCAAGAAAGAGCACATAATTTATTATATTTTGTAAAACAGGAAATTACAGTTTGTTGCCAAAATTTCCAATTTGTTCCCATCAAATTGAAAATTGCAGCAATATCCTGTTTGGTGGGTTTTGCAATTTCTATTTTTTATTCATTATTAAAATTAAAGTTCTGTCTTAAGACGACTTCCGTAGAATTTCCTCAAGAGTTTTCTTTCATTTAGTAGTAATTCAAATTGCTTATTCTGAATGCATTCATAAATTTTATGACTGCTAAATCAGTTAAGAGCTTGATTGTTATTTCAGAAATAAGTTTATGAAGCATTTTATTTTTGTTGTCTCTTGTAATTTTTCGCATAAAAAATTGCATTTTTGTAGAGTAACTGTAATTATGAATTTTCAATTAATGCAAATAAATTGTCTTTTGCAAATTGCATATTATTTTCTTTTAAATTTGGCATTACTAGAATTTTGTATAAACTTAATTTATTTTCCGAATTAATAAGTCAAATACTTTCTACCAGTTTCATCATTTTTTTTGCAATAAAATTTAATAAAAAATTAACTTATTTAAATTATCATTTTATTTATTTCTATAAACTAAATTGTACTATTATATTGCTTTAAGCTTAGATAAATTGATATTATTTTGAGTATACAATATTCTATCAATTTTTTTGGATTAAAAATACAATTTTTAGGATTTAAATGATTATTTTATAATATAAATAGGCGTATATTTGCTTTTATTTTATGAAAATGAAAAAAATATGTAAATTTTTCTTAATATTATTTATTTTTTTATATTCAAATCTATTGGAAAGCCGCAAAGTTGGTGTTTATTTTTATAAGCGGAAGATTATCGACTACTTCATGTCTATTTTTAGAAGGTCACATGAGTTATTTGTTTTCGAGGTAGATGAAAGATATGTCAGGTTTCCATAGTTTTCATATTTTTAAACGGATTTTAGAGAATAAAATGACAAAAACTGGATTCCTTTTCCTCCATGGCTTTTGACAACATTCAAAATCTAACTATGCAATATTTACATATTTTTCTTAAGGCCAAATATGAATATTACGATTCGTTCATTTAAAAACACTGTAAATAAATAAATGTAGATTTGAATTGAGTGGGCGTCAATATAGTTAGCATTAAAATACTTTACTTTTTGAAGGAGATATATATTAGCAATTTAAAATTCATGTACTTACTTCCCAAAAGTAGGACATCAAAAATCATTTTTAAAAATAATTATTTATATTTGAAAAGCTTACATTTAATCTTTTTAAAGGATTACATTTTAAATAATTTATCATAAATAAAATTATCAAATTTAAGCGAAAGAAAAATTTTTCTGGTTAAGGAAAAATACTATACAATTTCATACATTTGAAATTTCAAGAAGTCAATCTTTAAAATTTCAATATTAGTTATCAAATTCAGATGTTTTGAACAAAATGATATTTTTGAAATATTAATTTTTACAAATGAAGAATCAAATTCATTATTTTACTTATAATAAATTTGTATTAGTACACATTAGTAACGTAAATTATAATACCATTTATTAGTTTAAAAAATTTCATTACGAAACATACACACGCACAAATTTAGAGTGAATTTGGGGTATTATTTATAATTTAAACAGGAAGGCTCTTAAGTATTTGCTAAATAAGCATGAAAACATCTCTTTGGGAGCAATCTCTGCAACGCAACATTTTGAGATCACACTGATTCCCATCTTGGTTCACTTATGGATATCTAAAGCATCTACAATATCAATTGCCTTTTGCATATTTCATTTGAAAGTTAAATTTTTAAACTTTTAGATTTTTGAAGTGTCTAGACTGAAGAAAATCTATATTCAGTCTTGTCTTGATTTCTTTTATCAGATTTTTTACTGATTTCTTAGTATAGGAATTATCTTTAATTTTTGTTAATTTCGGTTCCTCCAATTCTAGAACTTGAAGAAACATTCAAATACGACCGATTTATGTCTCCATTTCTGAAAATGACTTTTTTCAGCTAAATTACAATTTTATTTTTTATTAATTTGAAGATGTAGCATGTATTATTGCTGGTATTGTTTCTGTCTATCGATATGCAATAAGAATTTACTTTAAATAAAAAAGTATTTTTAAAGCTGTCTGATCATCGATAAATTTTGACGTTTAAATTATCAAAATATATTTTTTATTTTCATACATTTATTGTATTATAATTAATGATTTAACAAATATTCTCTTATATCTTTACATGCATATAAAAATAAATAACTTTTGCTATATATTTTAAGCAATAATGAATTGAATTCTGATTAGGGAAGTTGTCTTCTACAATTAATTTACTTAATCTTCAACATTAAAGTGAAATTAAATCCAAATAATATTAAAACGTAATGAAATTTAATGGTCATCTTAATAGTATGAACTTGTATTTTTACGATTGCCAAAATTATGATTTCAATTACGTGTGAAGTTGAAAAGAAATAAAAATTCGCAGGAGGTAAAAACAATAAAATTTTTTTATCCATTTTCCACAGAAAACTTATATTTGGGAAATTTAGTCGCATAACTTTCTTGCAGCAAACTGAAGAACTGAAAGGAGGGAGGAACTAGGGTTGGTTAAAAGGTGGACCAAGATGTAGGCAGCCTCTCCTGCTAAGCAGCAAAACTAAATTACGAGGATGAACCTGTGATAGTTTCAAGCAATTCCACTTTTTTATGACTTCAGGTTCACCGCTAGCAAGCGCTGGCTTCCTTCAACTGGAAAAATCTAATAAAAGAAGTCAATGATTTAAGGGAATTCGATTATGAAGCTATACGCTTGAAGAGATAAAAACTTTTTTATGTGCCAGCTCGAAAAATACAACTTTTTTCTTTCCTATATTTAATTATCTGTAGTAGCTGATGTAATAGTACGAATAAATAATCCAAGGAATGAGCTTACTGTAGACCTGAGTAAGGCAGGAAGAAAAATGAAATTATTCAGAAAATTCATGCATCTCTATGCATGCTACATTTGCTACTTTATTAGCTATCAAAACATGTAAATTTTTAAAAAAAATATTTTCTTTGCACTGTCGTATTTTTTGTAAGTTATAAAAAGTTTGAAGCAAAGTTTTCATGCAAAAGAAAATAATGTACAATAAAGCTGTACATGCGAATTCTAAACCAATTTCTAAGCAATGGAACTTTTTGTTGACAACATCTAAAACTATTTACTGTAAGGTTCTTGTTAAAACCGAATTTATAAATGAAAATACGCAGTTCTGTAAATTTTAAAATGCAAAAATAGTATTTAGGTAAATTACATGTTTCTATGATTGATTTTAGGTTCCTATAGGCTAATTCTAAGCTCTTTGAAAGTAAATTTTCAAATTCCATTATCTTATATCTATCGTTTAACTTATATAATGCATTTTAAATATATTCCAAAAAGATTCCAATTGCAGTATTTTGTTCTCATCTGATGTATCAATTATAAGCACAATTTATTTTATTTTCATGTTAACAAAAAATATTCATATTTTAATTTTGTTTACAATATTGTATTTATGGAAAATATTTTTTGATTTTTTAAATAATATTTTCTTATATAAATTATAAAATACATAATTTAAAGAAAAAATAATATTTAACGAAAGACTAATATAACTTAAGAAAGTTTAAGTACTTGAGAGACTGAAAAAAATTTACTTTTAATTAAGGCTGAAAATAATGCAAATTCAATAAATATTAGCAAATTTTTATTGAATATTGCATTTTGATTCTTCTTTTGAAAAGAATAATATAAATAATATTATAAAATTATTCATTTTACCGTATAAAACATATTATTTACGATTAAACATACATTTTCATACAGATTAATATTCAATGACTGTAGTAAAAGACAGATATATCTAAATTGTGGAACTATTTACTGGATGTAATTAAAATGATAACTAAGGTTCTCAGTATATATGTTTATAATTACATCAAAAAGTAGGTAAATTTCAATCAAGAAATTCTCAAATTCATCATTAATTAACGTATCACAAATCATTGATAAAGGTTTTTATAAATTTATGTTCACATTTGTATCTCAACACAATTTTATGTAAAATATTAGTTACTACAATGGTTTGAGTGAAAAATTCGTCTAGATATATCCAAGAGAAAAATCTGTACGTGTTTTAGATTTTATTTCTCGAGTTTTAAGAATTTCAAGTAATGCCAAATAATGCATGTTTTTATTTTATGACACTTGTTTCAATAATGCTACGAGATTAATAATTGAGTAATCTTTATTTTTATGATATGAAAATTTTAGAATATTTTAATGGTTAAGGTATGTTAAGCAGAATAATAGATACGACTAATAAGCGAAGAGAAGAAGAGGTAATTATATATCTGAGATCATTGAGGTTTTACACTTAAATTCGAAATTTATAGAAAAGAGATCCTTTTTCTTGAAAGAATTTATTATAGTAAGGATTTTCACAGGTTTTGCACGATATTCTTTTAAAGGGAACACACATTATGAATAAAGCTTGATATTATTGACAAAATGCATTTTAAAAAAACTGAACCTCACAAAAATTCAGTATATGTGGTTGCTGAATATTTATATTTTTGTTTCAAAATTCAAAGTAAACAAAGCAATATAAAATATAAATAAGGAAAACATACTTTCCATCTGTTGGGAACAGAGAGCGTTGGTAAAATACGATTTTCTGGATTTTCCATTACAAGAAACAGTTCTGAAAATAGTAGACGCTTCTCACTTACAAGTGCTAGAATGTAAGTCAGAATTCTAACATAACGCAAAAAAACAAAGTAGAAAAGATGTGGGGAGTAAATTCTTTCTTCTGAAAAGTTTAGATTTTATACTGAAAAATAAAACACGCTTTCAAATCAGAAAATGATCTCATTTCTTTCGAATGTGGGTATCTCGTAAAAGTTCGTGTTGTTTTTTTTCCAGAAATGTAACATTTTATTCTTGTTATGGAGACTTGAGCATGGTACATATCATTATTTTTAGAATATAAGGAAATTCACAGAAGAGTTTCAGACATCTACATTATCATTATTATGATTTAGCTAGTGTATGATAATATTACATTATCATTCACTAGCTATGCAAACTGTTTTACATAATTAATGATACCATTCAGCAAATTAGAAAAATTGCGATAGAAAAAATTTTTCATTTATATTTTAATATATTTATAAAAAAATTATCATGTAGAAACTTCTAAAATTGGCGTAAAAGGCATAAAGATTAAAAAATACTTTTACAAAATGGCTTGTTTACTTTCTTGAACATATATTATAACTTATATTTTAAGTTTCATGTAAAGAAATATAATTTATTTTATTAGGCTGATTATTTGAAAACAAACAATTTTTCTGTTTTATATACATGTGCTACATTAACGTTACACAATTTTCTACGATAGATGTTGAAAAGTCTTGGGTCTGAGAGTATGGTCATGATAATTTATTGTTGGTATGATGATGATTTTATTAATATTTATTAGAAATAATTGATAGAAATAGCAAAATGTTATTTATAATAGTATCTTAGAATTTGAAGCAATGTATCACACTACATTAAAAACAGGATTGAAACATTCACAACAGAAAGTTTAAACTTCCTCCATCGTCAACATTTAAGCAACGATCACATGGTAGAAGTTTGGATAGCAGTTTATTGAAACAAAATAGTCAATAGAAAGTAGCCAGACCATTATTAATTCATTTGAAGTCTTCCGAATTTCAGTCATACTGTATACATAGTAGGGGACGCAGACTAATATGCTTGAGGCTATTAAATGTTTTTATATCTATATTCACCCTGATTAATGATTAAAAAAGAAACATTAATTCAGTGATACATCAAATAATCTTGTAGGAAACAGTTATATCTATCACAGTAAAACTCTCTGGAGCTTCTTTTCAGTAAGAAAAATATGCATAATCTTTAACAAAGGCGTCACATAAATGATATAGTCGATTGAACATTACAATTATCGGTCTTCATTAAGGACTTTAATAATCTTAGAGATTTTTAATCAACTTGAAGCTTTAGCTTGCTATCAAATTAGCCCTCATAGGCAAATAAGTAATCATAAAACGATCACCAAACCATTCCAATTTTTGTTCCTAAATTTTGATTTTGTCAACTAATTGGACTGCATCACTTTGCATTATAAGTTAGGTATTTCGTAAATTTGTCTAAAATACAGGATATTTCACGGTGTTTTTAGCTAGAAATACCACAGTATTTAATTAAATAACATATGCCAACATTGCAATACGTAATGAATCCAGCAATTCTGTTCATTTTGAAAGAAAAATAGTCTGAAACAAAAGCAACATTAATAAATTACATTTATGATTCCAAAATTTTTATCACTAACTGATAATAAACTTTTAAATGTATATCTATTATTTATTTTGATTTAAAAATGTAGTTGATTAATATATTTAAAGTACTTACAATCAAATTAATCATATTAACTCCATTTAAGTGATTCTTAAATAAAATGAAAACCAATAGTATTTTTGTACTACTAGTTTTTCTTATTAAGGATATTATTAGTTACGACTTAACTTTTCTGTAAATATCAACTTAAGAGGTTATTGTAATGTATTTGTCTTTATCACATAAACATATTTATTATTCTTAAAATTATAATTAGACAGAAATTTTTAAGATGATTATTATTACAAGAGCTACATTAGTAACATTCAGTTTATCTTATTAAAAGTTTATATCAGTTAAAATATATTTAAAATATCCACATAACTGTGTTCATAAATGTACTCAAGGGCACATTAGAATAAGTTAATATATGATTTAACCCTGTAATAGCAATTATTCAAATTATTAGAAAATTATTCAACATATTTATAAAAATATTTTATTTTACTGAACAGCTTTTATTTTTAGAAGATTACATTAGTTCAAATTTCTTTTCGATTTTATTAATAAATATTTTTTTAATGTGGTTATTTACTGTATGCATGTCTGAAGTATAATTATAATTTATTTTAGCATATTAACTGTCAGTAACTATTCAGCTTAACAAAACGAGATCTATTATGAGGATCTTTATTCTCATGGAAAAATTTTAGAAATCTGTTTTTCTTGTTAACAGAGAAAATAACAAAACTTGTCTAAAAATTTAGATTATTAAAATTCAATTTAGATTATTAAAATATAATTTAGATTATTAAAGTTTAATTTAGATTATTAATATCTGGCCTAAGAAATTTTTCAGGCAATAAAAATAAATAAGAAATTCTGAAACACAAATAAAACAAATAGTATGCAACAATCATGAATGATATTTTACTGAAAATTATCTGGAATAAAAGTCACTTTGGAAATACTTGCTAAGCATTTCAAGCGTTTTAAGTGGTTATTATTTGATTGGAGCAATTTTAATTTCTTTTTTTAATATTCTCTTTTAATTTAAAAAAAATAAGTGCATTTTTAAACTATAAGCAGAGATCTTCACAGACTAAAACTATAAGTAGCTAGAGACTGTGCGTAATCATTTTAATTTAACTATTTAATGCATGTGATCATGATTAATTACATTTCCAAATTATATTCTTATTACGTATTAAGTTTTATCTATTTGCCTGTAGCATTAATTTTTATAGTATCGATTTATAAAAAAATAATATCTGCATTTCAGAGATTATTTTCTACTTTATGATACAAAAACTTATATAATCGTGGTAAACATTATATTATAAATATCTACAATTTATGTTTATATATATATATATATATATATATATATATATATATATATATATATATATATATATATATATATATATATATATATATATATATATATATATATATATATATATATATATATATATATATATATATATATATAATTACTAAAATATAATTAATCGTAATTTTTTTAAAATTCAAAAAAAATGCCAAATGAAGAATAATAAAGTGGAAAGACGAAATATAGTAAACAAGCGCAACATAAATTCAAAAGACTGTTCAAAGTTTAAAAGACACACAAAATAAAAGGAAAAAAGTACCAATATGATCAGTTTCTTCAGGGGGTGTATAGTACATTGGCACAAAGTATGAATTTTCTACAGCGGTTTCAGACTAAAGTCTTAATGAAGCCACGACACCCCTAAGACAAAATAAAAATGAATTTACATATTTCTAACCGAAATTTATTATTAAATTCAAAGTTGCCAAAATACACTTTTAAATTTATAGTAATAAAAATCAAATTTTGAATCCGCAAAAATTGCAAATAATTATAAATATATAAATAGAGGAAACTATTGTCAATTCAAGCTTCTTATAAGATCTTCAATCTTATAAACCTTATATTATTTGTAATCATGCTTTATATATATATATATATATATATATATATATATATATATATATATATATATATATATATATATATATATATTATGATCTGGAGTATATATAAAAAATAATCATCAAAGTATCATGATTTGTTCTATTAATAGCTTAATGATTTTTTCCTGGTTTTCAATTAAAAAAATACATATTATAAAATTCAATTAAATTAGTTATATTTAATTCATTTTTATTTTTGGTTCTTCTATCAAAGGAAATAATATAACTTTAAAAATATGAATCCATATTTTTCGAATGTATAACTAGATATGAAGTAATTTAATGATTCACTTGTGATAAAATTCATTGCCTTATTCTGTATAATGAATATAATTACTATTGACGTTTGAAAGCCTCACTAAAAGAACATATGAGCATTCTTTAATAAGGATGAAAAATAAAAACCAAAATATTATAAAATTATTTTTATTTAAATGAAATAACCTTTTTGCTTGATTTAGATCGGTCGTATCATTGTCTGTATTACGTATTGATTTGAAATTTAAATTAGATAAATTATTTAAAAAATACAAATTATATGTTTATTCTCATAAATAAATATAAAATATCTACTTAAGTTAAATCAAAATTTAAATTACATAAAAAATAAAATTTTCAATTATTTATGTAGTATGATTTTAGCTTTTAATTGATAAGTTATTTTAAAGATATACTAATAATCATTTATTAATTTTTCGTATAAGTGAATTTAAGAAACTCATTTTTTATTTTTTAATTCATTGAAAAAATGATGAAAGCATTAAAAATGATTGATTTATCTAGAAATTTCTAATAAAGGGCAATTTATAAACTATTTTTTAAAAGAAACAAAAAAATTCGTTTTAATAAATTGGTTTTATATAGTACGTATTCAAGGAGAACGTTAGTTAAATGATAACTTGGAGAGGAAAGACATTAATTTTGTTAGAAGATAGTTAAGATGGTAGCATGTTTGAAACCTCTCAAAATAAATGAAATTAGATGGTTAACCTAATTAATAATAGTGTAGACATAATGTTTCTCTATTGATGTAACTTGGAATTTCGTAGCAGAATCAGTTAACCATTAGATGTCAACTTCATCGCAAGACTTTTGTTCATAACAACGAGTTATTAAGCAAAAGCAGTTAATTGGAAGAATAATTCAATAATACTGAATAATGTTATTGACCTTTGTTTTAGCAAGTTTAAAATGAATGCAACTATTAAAGGATTTTCGGTTACGAGTAGGATCAGAAAGTTTTTAAATTATTGGTAGAGCAGAATCAATGTAATGCATTTCTAGAATTTTCAGTTCAAGAAGCAGTTTTAAAAAGATGTGAACTTCATGGAATATATACTAACTCTATGTCGAAAAATAAAAAAAATAAATGGGTAGGTATCATAACATCTAATGATGACATATATGATACAAATTTTGTCTTTCACTATTAACGTTTTCAAAACAGGAAACTAGACATGTGATTTAAAAGTAATGAGTTTTCTTCAATAATTAATGAAAACTTAAATTTGTTAAAAACAATTTACGGCTTTTGATTTGTAGTTGATATTTATATCTTAAAACTTAATTTTAACTGCTTAAGGCAGATCACACTCTATATAAGACAGCATGCTATAATCACTTTGTCTTAAAAAATGCAACGAAGTAATTATAATTTATAACCAAAAATAATGAATTTTTCCTAAAAAATAAGAATAAGATATCCGAATGCAGAAGTAATATAAAAATGCATATAAATGTTACTCAATTTTGTGTGTGTCTTAGGGAGAAAACAAAGCCTATTTCGGAATATTAGTTCATCTTCTTGTATTTTAAAACAGAGTTTCTTTCTAATATAAAGGAAAGTGAACTAATATTCATGAATTGTAGATAATGAAGTAAAAAACGAATAATAAATACCTATCATTACAATCAAAATTCATTTAAATATTTCTAACTCCTTCGATTTAAAAGAAACTACAAATTCTATAAGAAAAAAAAGTTGAAGATACAAGCTATTTTGAATGTGACAAAAATTTTGAAAACATTTCCAAATGAATGCTTAATTTTAGTTTTGTTGTTTAGAATTGTAATAAATTTAATTTTGTCCTTTTATCTTATTTTTGGCTTTTCATAATTTCCTAGAATTAGTCTGAATAAGATTTTCATTCCGGAGAACAAAAAAGAGAATTACTACAATGGGACTCACGCTGAGATGTAAAAAAAACTTTCTCTTGGGTCTAGTAAGCACATGTAAAATTAAAATTATGTTGTTTGTAAAATAATATAGAAAACATGCAATGCTCCATTTATAATAAAAATAATGCAAAAAAAATATTGTAAAGAATATATTGTCACACACACAATAATTTAACAGGATGTGATTTTCTTTGTCTCGCAATGAGTATTTATACGTCATGTGACGAGCCACTTAAGTAGTCTCATTTCACATTTTAAATAGGTAAAAGTTAATAATACATATTTTATATAAATGCTAGATTATGCATTTTAAGTTTTTATAAAAATATTAATATATATATATATATATATATATATATATATATATATATATATATATATATATATATATATATATATATATATATAATACAAAATCCGGATGAAAGGAAATTGCATAAAATACTAAATTGAAATAAACTATACTCTCATTATTACTAAGGATTTCTGTTTACATGGATGTCATGTTAGTAGGA
This sequence comes from Latrodectus hesperus, assembly GCA_037975125.1. Lineage (NCBI taxonomy): Eukaryota > Metazoa > Arthropoda > Arachnida > Araneae > Theridiidae > Latrodectus > Latrodectus hesperus. The sequence goes on from CM075850.1 coordinate 9,259,139, forward strand.
TGATACAATCAGAAATTCAACAATTATAGTAAAATAGTTTTTTCTATGAATTCTTGATCAAACAGATAAAGGCAAAGCAGTGAAAAAATAACTCTCTTCTGAATTAAATTGATTAATCAGAATAAACCAATTGTGGCGTACGATTAAAGCTATCTAAATAACCTTAAAAATTTAATATATTCTTTTAAAGAAAAACCATTTACCTAATAATTTTTAAATCACTGAAAGAAATAGACTAAATTTATTTCACCATATTCATACAAGACTAATAAATGGGTGTTTCCAAGGCATAAGTTCTAATGGTATACGTTTTACTTGCCTCCCAAATCATTAGGAGCAGCTACGAATTGAAGCTGGCGAAGTAAAACCATTCCGATTACCAGATCAGTCATTTTCAGCTCTGGGAAACTCTTCCTCTAACTACTGTCGATTAAATATTCGAAAGCTGGGCTGATATTCTTAAATGTGTGTCCCATCATTAAAGGCGAATGATCCGAACCGTCGGAGGGAGATTAGGTTCACTGGTAATCACTTAAGCAGCGCAGTTGAAGTTAGTCTCCAAAATAGAACAGTAATTCGCCTGATTACCATGGATTACATTATAAATTTTAAGTATCTGAAAAATTTTGGCCAACAAATGTATTTAAAATAAATATAATTGCAAATGATATGATATTATGCATACATACATATATTATTTGCATGTTATAAGCGATCGTATGTACGTTCGTTTGTTGTTTCTTAACCGCTTTGGGAATCTTTATTCTTTCGATTTCCTAAGTGAGATCATATTTTGATTAATATAGATAAAAGAAAACAAGAGTAATTCTAATTTCAATCTTAAGAAGATGTTATAAGCACAAGGCTTTCATTAATTTAATTTCCATTTTTTAAAATTTTATTTAATGATTCCAGAACAATTTGTCTAACAATTTTTTCAACCACCACTGTAATTTAAAATTGTCATGAATTCATATGCTTGCTATAACACATTGACCCACGAGACATCAATTGAATTCTTTATTCCTTATGCAAAATTACACCAATAAGTTGGTTCAAAATATATGAATATGCGAGATAATTGCTTTTAAATATTTCAACTAAATCTCAGTGAATGATACTGTTTTGAGCTTTTATGGGAGTAAACATCATTTGATCAATAGATATACACACAAACACAAATATCCTTTTGCTTCTTTAATCCTTTTATAAAAAAACTAAACACAATTAATTAAAAATATTAAGTAATTTAAATGCAGTTTTTATTTTGCTCTTGTATCTTTTCTTCTACTTTTCTTTTCCTTCAACATATGGAACACTGTTTTCTTTAATCTTTCTTGTTATCTTAACGCGTGAATGAACGTATCTTACATTTATAACATATGTACTACTTAATCAAGCTTTACGATCGGCAAAATTTATCTAAAATCTTTTAAATTTCTTAAAATTATAATTTTATTTACTTAATATATATTATTATTTAAAATTTATAAAATGAAAAATTTAATCTTCTATTATTGTTACTAATATTTAGCTGAAAATTTGCTGTTTTTTTAAATTGAAGAATTAACTACGAAATTATATTCTTCTTACAAGTTTGCCAGCATGTTATAATCATTAAATACTATATAGTTTAAGCATGTTTTAAATATTCATCATATTCGTCAACAGTAGAATAAATTCCAGACAGATGATAGAGTGGTATTCTCGGTAATTTATTTTTGATGCTTCCATATGTGATTAAAATGTCCTGATGCAAAAATATAAAATATTCAACAATGAAGTTTATATTTAAAAAATGCTTTCCTTTACAAGATAATATTTTTGCTGTAATTACATCTTTTTTTATGAATTTTATTTTTGAATTTGTGTGGCCAGAATAACCTATAATTAACATAAAGCAGTTGATGTCATACATTTGGAATATAAAATATTAAATACGATAAATTATGCTGAAATGAAGGCAAAGTACTTAATAATTACTTTAAACTTTTTCAACTGAAACCTATTCGTGCTTGTTGATGTATTTGCATGTAACATGCATATCATAAATGTTTTCGGTAAGTTAATTTTTGTAAGCTATTAAATACATTTTATCTTTCAAAAATTAGTTTTGAATTCTACCATTTATTCTTTATGCGAATAAAACATATTATTTTAATTCTTAATTGTGAGCGATCATAGCTGATTACCCAACCATTGACAAATCTTGAAAATTCTCCACATATATACAGCATATTACTTCCTGCGAAAAGTTTTGTGAAATTTACCGCACTCACAAATCGCAAGAAAGGGGAATTTAACAAATCTTAAGTATTTACCTCCGAATTGTATCATACTACGAATAAAGTGTAATAAGCATTTTACAATGGATTTTACAGAACTTCTCACTATCTAGATAAAAATTAATTTAGTATGGAATTAAGGAAGATGTAACATTTTTAAAATGGAAACAACAGAACCCATTTCCACTCACACAGAAAATTTTAAATCAACGAAATCATATATTCATCACAGTACTTGAGTTTAATGCGTTCTAAATTGATGACTTAATATACAGAATTTTGAATGTTAAGTATTCCAGAGAAAATTAGAGCATTATTAACCATAAGCATGAAAAAAATAAATTTCAAAACTCAATTAAATGATCAATTTGCTAAAACATTCTATTTATAAACAAAAGCTGAAAATTTATTTACATTTTTCAACTTATCATGATTAAGTGACATTAAGGCTTATATAAAAAGCCCGGTGGCTTAGTGGCAGCGTTTCAAGCTCCCATGACACAGGTCCGAGGTTCGATCCTCGGTCTGGGCAAGGTTGACTCAGCCTTTCATCCCTTCGGTGGGTCGATTAACTGAGTACCAAGCATGCTTGGGAACTAAACACTGGGGGTCTTACGTTAGGCTGACCACCTAACTGGGACATATGCTTCGCACCCCAGGGCCCTCGGTCATGGAAACAATTATGGGCACTGTAGGCCTTGGCCCACATGGGCTGTCGTGCCATAGAGTTTCGTTTTAGTTTTTTAAGGCCTATATAATCTTTTATTTAGACATTAAGAAATATTACTAATCATTTTTACATTTTATGTGATTGACTACTGACTAAATACATTTATTTTTAATCAATTCAATTCTAATTTGAGATCTTCATTCAAGCACTGAAAATCGTTCAGAATTAAAAGCAAGTCCAGAAAATGTATTATGTGTTGGTATAAAAAGAAAAAATAACGAATTGATTCAGTGACTCAGTTTAACAATGGGTAAGGGATTTGTGTTTTGACAGCGAAGAGAGAAAATTCCCTGATGTTGAATCAAAAAGAAAAGAAAGTAAGTAAATATTCAGATATGTGACTAGGACCTCTAGCAGCATGTATAAATTTGTTCTTATAAGAAGCTGAATCGTGTTACTAGAAATATATATATATATATTCTTTGTTAATATACCATTGTTGTATTTTGGTGGTATCTGCTTACTTTGACCTTATATTCTAACAAAAATTACATGTGTTCTAAATAAAAATAAATAAATATTTTTGCGTTTATTTATGTCTGGTTGATTTTCTTACTTTATAATATTAATTTATTTAATATTGTTTAAAAAACAATTTTATTACGAAGATTATAGAATATAATTTAGACCATCTTAGAAATTATTTTTTAAATTTAATTGAATAAAGTGTATCATCAAATTTAATTTCATTTTAAAGCCTTATGTATATGTAAACTTCTATTATGTGATGTTGTAAAAAATGAATAACGTATTTGTTATACAATTTACCACTGTCAATATCTAATTTTTAAACTTCTATTTTTTCTAAAAATAAAAATATCTTGTAGAATGTAATTCGTTTCTAAAGATTTCTTCAGATTTTTTAATCATTCATTTAAAAATTCGTAAGTAACGATAGTTTATCATTAATATGCATTTGATATCAGATATATCAATATTACGCGTTATGGGCCTTATAAAGCATAATATGATCATATTATGAATATTATTATGATAATAATGATCATATTATTATTATGATCATATTATGATAATAATATGATCATATTATGAATATTAACATATAATTGAGTTTCAGTGTATCATTTCAGCAACTCAAAGCTATTGGCCTAGTCTATCTTTTTCAATCATGAATTAAGGTCAAATGATGCAGATGATGTATAACAAGGAATCCTCCTAAGGACTTTGATACTTCAACTTAAGCAGAAATACATTAAAGTCTATAATTTATAGTAAATAAGTCCTCTTGACTTGTGATTGTTATTAAAATATCCAATATTAATCATGATTATTAGATTTCTATAAGTATAATTATAAATTAATTTTACGTATTTATTATACAACAAATTCTAGAAGAGTCAATTATGATGTTTAATTATTTAAAAAATAATTTTTTAGCTGTGTGTTGCTTTTATCAACACATCACTTACATGAATTTAGAAAGTAAAAATTTTATGTTGTGAGAGTTGCAAAACAGGCTGGTAGTGCGAGGAAATGTATGAAAATATCACCAGTAATGCCTGGGTTCGAAGATGGGAAACTGAATATCTAATTAAAGAGATTATACGGAAGGAAAATATGCATAATTGAATGAATTATTTAAATTCCAACTAATCCCAATTGTGCTAATTCTTTTAAATTGAGATTTTAATTAAATAACACGTTTTTGCGATATACATTATAAAAATAGCATCAGTATTAATTCTTATAGATTTGATTTGCTAGTAAATATACGTAAATTAAGTGCTATATTTTCCACATTTCTTTTGCAACACTTATTTTTAATACGTTTAATCTCAGGCATTTTTCTAAGATAGCAATCTATGAATTACGAAGCAAATTTTATAATTTTTGACAATAAAGATCAAGTAATATCATTCATTATTTAACTTGGTCATGTATTCACGCTGATGCTAGGTTTCTATGCTATTTTTAATTGTTTAAATTATATTTCTCCCAGTGAGGCATTTGTTCTGGAAATCATGATATTCCAGTGATTATTTATGAAAATGTCTTTGAAAATTTTTATTTTACCATCATTGTGGTCACTAGAGCAACTAATAGAGAATAGTAAATTATTTCTATAATAATCAACAGTACTAGGTGACTTAGTTTCCCCTTGGGTATATTAATTTTGATGCATTTATGAAATAAAAGATGACTATAAAACATAAAATTAAAAATAAATAAAACAAAAGTAAATATATAATTTATTGTACAATGAACTTAGAATAATTCCTCAGAGTTAGTACATTTTTGCACTTAATAACATACTTTATTGAATTTTATTGAGAAATCAGACCGTTTTTTGCTGATACACTCTTAAAAATAGCTCTATCTAATTTATGTCAGTATTATATAGTAATCCGTCTTTTATTGTTTCGCAAAGCATGGCTAAAATAATACTGATAAAAGATAAAAATAAAATATTATCTAGATAAATCAATAACAAAAATACATGTAAAATAAATTATTCAGAAGTAACTATGAAATATCTTCCCTATAAAAAGTCAACACCGGTCTATAAAATAAAACCATTGCACAGGAGTTCTTAACAATCATAATAAAGTGATGTACACTGTGAAATGCAGTGAATGAAAATAAATGGCACTGTCAGAAATGGCTCTTAAATGGAGATTAGTGGTTTTGTTTTTTTATACTTTTTACGTCAATGAAACTGCTTTACGAAAGGAAGTAATATATCCTTCCTAGAAAATATTAAAAATTGTGAAGAAAAAATTACACTTCTTGAAATAATTAAAAACACATTTCACGGTTATAAAAGAGCTATATTTTTCTTGTTAGACAAGAATTAAATTATAGGTTTTTTTAAAAAGAGGAATTTATTACATTTCATTGGTTGTAATCCATTTATCTGAGTATTTTAATAAAGCGCAGTCATTATTTTAATATTTGAAGAATTGTATTTTTGTCTTACGCATCTAAAACGTGAATTACAAGAAGTGAAATTCAAATTAAATAATCCACAAACATCAAATATCGATTTCAACAGTTGGATTATAAACTTTTAAGGCATTGATCTAAGAGAAAAATATTATTTATTTTATACAATCAAAAATAACTCCACATTCCTATTTAAAAAATAAATAATGTATACAGTGAAAAAAATATATAGGGAAAATAGTTCGTAGCAGACAAATTTATTTGTGCTTATCCTTGAAGTAAATTGATAAATAAAATTAATATGAAAAAAGGGTAAAAGCTTTTATTGACACCAAAACTGGTTAAATAAGGTTAAGGTTCTTGACTCATACTGCAAAGAAGACGATTCCAAGAGCCAGATTTGAGAAATTGGCAAATTTTCAAGTGTTTCAAGGGCAGAGGGTAACTTTAAAAATGTTCAGAAAATAAACATCAAATCTGTGATGGAGTGGCAGACTTGTTGACGTAAGTATTGGAAAGTTAAAGCAAAGCCCAAGCTCCTAAAGTAAATATTCACATTCTGATGCATAAAGATAAGAGGAAAGGTTGTAAAATATTCGCATGTCATACTACTTCATCACAATATTTTTATCATAAAAGAAAATTATAAACTAGAACTTTATTTATTTTTGGCAAATAATCAATTTTATCCCTAAAATAATTAAATTGTTTTAAAGTATTTTTACTAAGTCGAATGAAACATTTTTCTATGAACTAAAAATCTGATTATTATTAATTACTTACGTAATATATTTATGTTTATATGTAACTAAATTTTGCATAATTTGAAGATATTGGTATATGCTTCAGTATCCTAAGAAATATTTTAATATTAAATATGCAATTTGCTGTTCTTTAAAACAGCTTCAACCACAGCATTAACCCAAAATAAAGCTCTTAATTATCAGCTTAATATATATATATATGTAAGTGATTCATGGTTAATTAATAAAAGGAGTGATTCTTGAACATGCATTATTGGTTTCCCAATTTAAGAATATCAATTTCGGTATGTGAAGAATGTCAATATACAAGTACTTAGACAACACATTAAATGAAATATTTCTCTTAATTAAGCATATTATTGTTCTTCTTATTAATAAACTTCATAAGAATCATGTAAATAACTTGATACACAGATAATAAAATTTTTATTTTGTTACGCTTCTAACTTCATATTTCTGTCAACTTAAAGTTTTTAATAAAACCAGGATGTTACAACAAGTTACGTAACATTTGCTTGAAATAATATTGTCCATTTATCCAACAGCCTTTTGTTTATTTTATTTTTATTTATAAGAATTGTATTTTTATTTGTTTTAAATTTTAAGACAAAATTGGAATACTTGGCTGTTAAGTTTTCAATGGCATGTTCAATATAAAAGTAAATTCCTTATTTATTTTCAAGCAAATTATTATTTTGTTGTATTAGGTATTCTTACTTTGAACTGTATATCGTTGGAAGATAAAAATTGGCCACTATAAAGAGAAGTATGATTTTCATTAAACAATATACAGCAAATCAAATAAATTTTAAACAATAGTATAAGTATACAAATTTACAACTATTACAATAAATTAATGTAAATAGATATATATTACAGTCCACTTATTTATATTTTTACGCTTATTTATTTACAGTACACTTATTAATTACAATACACTGATTTAAAAAAAACTTTGTCAATTTAGTGGAAGATCATTGGAGTTGTGTGTGCTAATTGGAAATTTTTAATCAAATTTGGGTCTATAAAAATAAAATCGAATTGTATTTAAATGTGTAATTTTTAATCAAATTTTGGTCATTTCATTTACTTAAATATATACTTAAATACTCTTGAAGTTGCATTTTAAGCCCTTTCATCATGATATGTGGGTTCCATCACATGTGAATGTTCAGGGAAAGGAAATTGCTGATGGTCTGCCCTGAGAGTTCAGCCGTCAGGATACTGCTCATGGTGGCTGCTTCTGAGATCTCCCTGTAGAATAGATAACTAATCTCCTTGGAGTAGAGCCCTCGTGCATGTATAGTAATTCTGAAAATCACCCTGGTACTATTCTTATTGGGATTAGCAACAGGTGCGCTCAGACAACTGTCGCGAGATGTCGAAGTGGCGACAGTCGTGTACAACGTCATGTGACAGGCCATAAAGTTTAGCCCCTATGTTCAAAATGCAATGCGACTCAAGTTGCTCCTGTTCACATTCAGCACTTCGGCCGGTTTGAATAAAAACCAGCAACTATTCCCTGAAACTGCGCTTCGTTATTTGAAGGTGTTCAGATTCTTGTACATGGTTTGATGCTACTGTCAACCAGGAGAGATAAGCTGCAACAACTTAAATATATTTTTAAATGTTATTTTTCTTTTTCGTATGACTATAAATGCTTAGTTGCAATTTGAAAAATAAACATACACTTATCCATTTAGAAATAAAATAAATTTTTCTTTGCTAAATCTTTGCTAACATCTTAGCTGACATATCAATTTAAACTAAAAATTATGCAATTATAAAAGATATCATATTTTAATTATAATATTTAAGTTAATGGAAGCTTTTTTAGTTTTTAAATGTTTTAGTTATTAAATTCTTTAGCTAATAAAAGTATTGATTTAAAATTAAATTTAGATAATAATTAAAAAATTGTTGAATGTCACTATTTTAAATGTTTTACAAACAAATAATGAAAAAATTAATATAGAAATGATAATTTTAATTGACTCAGCTCATATCACAAATTATTAGATAACGTTATATTATGATGCATAAAATTGTTTTTCTATTCACTCAATTCATTCTGATTCATAAGCCGCACTTTTATTAGTAAGCTCAAATTCAAATATCGCTATAAATTTTAGGAAGATTCAGATCATGTCGGTTTCCTGGTGAAAATAATTTATCTATAAATTTATTTTAAAATCATTTCTTGCACATTTTTGCCGTATGCCTGGATTTTAAACTTGCAGTAAGATAAATGGTTCTTTATTAAGCAACAGATCCCTGATATCAGGTATCAACTTTGATTCTAGCATAGTATCTATGCATTTTATTGCATTCAGAATGTCATCAATCTCCTAAATGTGCCCTATTATACCTGTACACATACCTACCAAAATTATGATCTATGTTCTGTTTTCTGTAGTTATTTCAAATAAAATCATATTACTTAGAACTTCATTAAACTCTAGTCACTCATTTTCAGCCATCGTTACGAAAAAGTGATATTTCACTCTTATCACTCTGAATATTTGTTTACACTGATTTTTTGATATCTTAATGTGATTTTTGTTCACTGAACTCATTTCTGTGTTGTTTAAGATTTATGCTTTTTCTTAAAAGAAATTTTTTTTAAATATCCTAATCTTTTTATTATTCTTGAGCTAACGAAATACCTATTAAATTTATTTCACACTTGAAGTTCTTCTATTTAAAGCATGTTTTCTATATCATTTTAATGACAGTAGCACCTAAGCATTTTTTCAGTCTAATCTTACCTTATTTTATGTTAATTTATCTTTTTCATAACATAAACATAAGTTCCATGTCCTAGATAAAGTCACTGACTCACAAACTTATTTTGAAATTTCAGAAAAGAGACCATATTCTCTCAAAATGAAAATTCTACATAATTTTGTACAAGTCTAATTAAATTATGTTGGTGATCACATTTTAATTTATTTGAATTAAAAAAATAAAAAAAACATTATATTATTTAGATAAACTAGTATTCAGCTTTCTTAAAAATTTATTTCACCAAAATAGTGTTTTTTAGTCAAAACGTACTGTAATTTGGTTACTAACAGATATCCAAACCAACCAATTTTTTTTTAAATGCTCTATTTTTATTCGTCGATTTTCGTTTGAATATCCTATCAATTCAATCACTTATCAGCCAAAAATATTTATATTATGTTAATTATTATATAAATAATTATAAAATTTTATTTCGTTAAAATTCATAGTAGCACCTTAGTTAATATTCATATTGAAATTATTATATAAGCACTATTAACTAATTTTAAAATTTCTAAACATTTTACAAGTAAATAACTTGTATATAACTTTAAAACATAAAATTATTCCAAAACCTTAATAGAATAAAATAAACATTTTTACCTCTCGCGATAAAATCACCAGAATAGAACAAAATGAAAAAATAGCATTTCAAACAAATAAAAAACATTTTCTAGAACATAACAATTATTCGATGTCCCGTAAAATGTTAAGACTTCTGAATCAAACGAGTCGAAAGAAACATATTTTATGACCAAAAAAGTCTTTTTTCATCACATAAAGGAACTGGTTTTAAACACGCCATTTTCTTTCTACGTGAAGTTTTTGTTAGCATGGAAGAATTTCAATCCGTTTGTCTCATAAAGTTTTTTATTGCTGACAGTGTTTTCTGAAAAACACATTTTAAGGAATCACGCATTAGAATGTAAATTGTTTAGACTTTTGTATTTTATAAAATCCTGACGCTTTCAGATTCGTAAACTGTACAAAAAAGACTGACAAAATTTAATAACATTTTCTCAACTGTAAATAATCAACACGGCAGTGCTTTTTTCTGCATACGATTCACAGCAACATTTTGTCTTACATTACGCAATTGTTTGTTAAAGTTACTGAAATACTTGAAAAGTTCTTAAGAAGTTCGTTTTATATGTTAGACCATTGATAGAAAAAAATACTGCATTGTGTGTAAAACTAAATCGCGAAATCTGAGACAATGTATTTGGTTTCAATTTTTTTTTCGTTTTTCATTCTGAGTTAAGATAAAATTTCTATACTTTTAAAATTATTTATTATATCGAAATAAAAATATTATAAATAAAAATATTTTTAAGATTCATTCACAGATCATATTATAATTATAATATATATATATATATATATATATATATATATATATATATATATATATATATATATATATATATATATATATATATATATATATAATATTTCTATTTTGAAACCATTTAATATAAATTAACCTTGCATTCTAGCACGCATACGCATGATTTCTACTCTAATGGATGGAATATATTTAAAAGAATAGGTATCTCTCTCGTTTCAATTCTTGTATTCAAAAAGTAACCAATGAGCAACAAACCAAATAAACCATATTTTGCGATTTATAAGAAATATAGCTTTGATCTAATTTTAATAATATTTATTCACATATATTTTAATATCTTCTGTTTGACACACTATAATAGAAAACATAAATAACTACAATAGTTTAAAAGATTTTGATCTATTAAGCATTTTCTAGCATTTTTAGTATATATATATATATATATATATATATATATATATATATATATATATATATATATATATATATATATATATATATATATATATATATATATATATATATATATATATATATATATATGTGTGTGTGTGTGTGTGTGTTTACATAAACTTTAAAGAAAAAAACTGACAAAGCAACGCTATTTACCCTAATGTTTGCAACATTAGTGGATATATATATATATATATATAAGCCGTAAAATTTTCTCTTTCTCTCTCATTTTTACATATTTTTATTCAATAATTAATATCAAGACAAAATAAATATAAATAGCATCGATATATAAGCTATCTTTCCTTGTAATTTAATTACATTTTATTGGATTTATTTTTTTACTTTTTGCGACAAAACACTTCATAAATATTTTTAAGACATATTATTGCTACATTATATTGGTCTTTTATATTTATGCGAAAAATCTAATCGTCTTACATGTTGAAAAGATAATTATAACGCGCTTTAAAAATTTCTTCATCTAATAACTTTTAATGCTTCATTCATTGTAATATTTTTATGTTTTAAAAATATAGATAAGTGTTATTATAAAATAATCAGAAATTATTTAAAACAAAAATCACATATTTTTACGTATTAATTATGTAATTGTTGATACTGAAGCAAGATTTATTTAAAGAATAATAACCACAAAACAAATTTTTCATCTTATCATTTTATATATCATGATATTACATTTGTAAAATGAATGAAGTAACATTTAAGATTTTAATAATTTAAAAGAAGAACTGTTTAGAATTACTATTTTGAGAAAAATATCTTTTTCTGCCAAAATGAAAGCAAAGATACTGTCTTCTGTCACATTATGCTGTTTTCGTTATGCTATTTTGCATATATAGTGTTTTTTGCGTAATTTTCGCCAAATTAATTAGATTTTAAGAAGGCTTTTTATTTAAAAATATTGAAAATGTCATTAATTAAACTTTTATTCCATAAAATAATTATTGCTACTTAATGGGGCATTTAATGTTAATTTTATAACGATATAAAATGCCGCGGATATGTTTAAAAATTAAGGGAGATATGATACTAAAATTTAATTAAGAAATCAAAAACAAACGTTGCTAAAATTTACTACATGTTTTACCAAAAGTTTGTAATTTTAAATTTTGTTTTTTCTATCAAACACCCATACACCCACCCACACACACATACACATATATGTGTGTATGTGTGTGAGAGTATAAATAACATAAATAAAAAAACAATCAAATGCACAAATTCATTCTTTTGTATTTCTGATTTTCTACTAACTCTAATTTGAAACGTATTTTACTATTTAGAAATTCGTATTTATATTTAATTTAAAATGTATTAACGTATTTTGTATAAAATTAAATACTATTCGTACGAAAATAAATGTGTTTTTAATAGATGTCAGTTTGTATAAATAATTTACATGCAATAACGAAAAATATTTTTTTCTTAGTTGCATCTAATTTTAATAACAACAAAATATGGGAAATTAGAAAACCAGCGATTTTTAGCAACAACAGCATATAGTATATTAACAACATTCTTTATCTACACTTAATCAATATTTTTATTGAGATATTTTTTCACAATATCAAATGAAACAGAAAATTTGCACAATGAAAAAGAGAACTCTGAATACAAATTTTATTCAACAATCACACAGATTGCCATCTTCCAATGAGGTAAGGATTTCGAAATATCATTACGTTGAAAGCGTGGGGAATAATTTAACCACCACGTTCCATTTTTTCTATTTTTTTTTCTACAGCGATAAGTAGCATCCGAGATGATTGAAGCTAGCTATTTGTGGAAAATTGCTTTTTTTCCCTAAGTCTCCTTCCCTTAGAATGATGCTGTTATTTCAGTAAAACATGAGCAAAGTGGACGGAGGGCGTTAACATTAGTAAAATAAAAACATGTAAGTCGTTGATATTTTTTTATGTGTTTAGAAAAAACGAAGACACTCCTCAACCTTTTCCAGGGGTTCTGCATAGTTTATAAAGTTGTCTGATATTACGTGAAACTATCTTTCTTCTGATATGAACACACACTTTTGTTTGTTTTCTTAACATGAAAATATTTTATTGAAAATCGCTCTGTAGGGACTACTCATAATAAATCATTATTTTCCATGGTAGTTGGCTGCATGTGTAGACTGTCTCTTACTCCAGTAATCAAGAAACTTTTTCAATAATAGATTATATTGCAAGTCATAACTATAAGATATAATTATAGCTTATTCTGGTTATAAGGATCTCTAATAGTTCAGCCCTTAGTCATGTAAATATTTTTGATGAAAATAACTGCAAGAAAATATATGAAAACTCAGATATTTATCATCAGAATAAATTATATAAATGTGAAAATTTGAAACATAATTTACATCACAATCTATGAGAGAAATGGAGATTTACAATAATTAGTTAATATTTAGTAATTCTGTCATGAATCAAGTAAAAAATTCTGATAATAATATTTCAAAAAAAATTTCTTTGTTCCATCAGGTTTCTATAGAAATTAAAGCTAAATATGTAACATATTTAATTAATCAAAGATCACATTTGGTATTATATTGGAAAATGAAATGGTGGTATTTTGATCTATATTACACGAATATTTCTTACAAAAATAGTTGCATGCACACACACAAACTACATACATAATTCTTAATTTGTTATCTATTTATTTTCTTAGAGGAGTGGAATTGAGTCACAAATTTTATAATATAAATTATATTTCATAAAGCTGTTTCCTATATATATATATATATATATATATATATATATATATATATATATATATATATATATATATATTTCTTTTCTAAATGGTACAACAGCTTTCTGATAGTTCGACTGCTGTTGATCGTGTCAGCTGAATAAGTATTAGTTAAAGTTTTTTTAATTGTTAAATCTTCGTTTGTAAAAAATAAAAGAATAATAATCACAAACATTGCTATTGAACTACAATTCAAAGGACATAATTGATAATGGCATTTCTAATTTTGTATTGTTACTTTAAATTAAATGTTGCACTTTTGAAAATCACTTGTAATTTGAAGATTAGCAGTTATTCTATGTTTATACAAATTATATGTTTATAATGGTTTAAATACTTCCTTTAGTCAAGTCCGTATAACATAATTTGTAGTTAGTTAAATTATAATTTATTAATTAAATAATTTAACATTAATTAAATGTCATAATTTACAATCCCTTCAACATTAAGATAAAAAAATACTATAACTATTATCAATTTCTTGTATTCGTTCGAAGACTCATTAGGCACGTATTACTAATTTTCTATCAAAACTGATTTTATTGTTATTAGAAGGAATAGTTCTCTAACATCTGATAATCAATGATGACAAGTATGTCATCAGCGATTTTCTTTACAAGATGCTATTATTTATCATATTTTTTGGCCGAAGATGGTAATAAGGCGATTGGCAATGTGTGCTTATAAACTACAAATGTAAATTTAAAAATACGATTATTTCTTATAAAATTTTATTGAACTGTATTATTTAGATTTTCTCTAATATAGGTTTTATTTTATTTCAATGCTTTATGTGACTAAATGTAAAAATACAATAAGAACATTACAAATGTTTAAAAAATTATCAAGAAAGTATTAAATTTTTTCATGCCGCTGAAAAGACTTATGTTATTTTGCTCTGGAAAATTCTCCACACAGGATGATTTTCCATTACTTTTAAAATGGACTACCATATTTAAATTTCTAAATTACATTTTTAATATTTATTGACAGCGTCTAGACGGTGCTTAGAAATCTAAGCCTCTATCCAGATTCTTATTGTTCATAAGATATATTTTTTTGGCAGCAGCTATGATGCTCTGTTATTCGAACATTTTCCTTTCATTACGACTTAAAAACATCTATAAATTTTTTAAGAAAAAATTGTTCTTGAATGTTTTTGAATAAAATATTCCATACTGGTAAAAAAATAGTTTGTTTCACTTGAAATTCATGATTTTTCATTATATTTTACATTTTTAAAAATCCATCCAGCTATAAATTTAAAACAAAATGGCATTTTTTTATTATGTGCAAATGTTTTAATTGACTTTTAAAACATTACAGATTTGTCCTTAGTGTCAATTTTTATTAGCAAACAATGCAGTATATAGTATTCATAGATTTTATGTTTTTATTTCATAAAAGATAAAAATATGAATGATGTACGTAATAAAATTTACAAAAATATTATTAATAGAGTCAAATATATTTGCTGCATTAATAAAATAAACACATTTAAGTGTTTTAGTACGCCTATAAAATAAATAAAATAAATTTCAAACCATTATATGATTAATACTTTTGAACTTTTTACATGAAAAGTATTTGTAAGAACGTTATACTTTCGTAATACTTTTCCTTCTTTGATACCAATAAAATAAAACGATTTAAGAACTGTTTTTGGAATGTTTTTGGAAAAGTAGAGTAAGCTGCTAAATTGAAATCTATATTTATAAGGTAAGGAGATTTCCTGACCCGAGTAGGAATTAAGTTTATTCTATAAGATCCTGTTTCCCCATGAAAATTTCGAAATAATAATTTTGAAAAAATATTAGAAATTATGTACTTTAAGGCTATATATGTAGCACTAATGTCACCAAAAATGTTTTGATTACAAAAGTTAGGCATACTTGATAGGCATATAGATTCCTACAAATTAGTTTAAAAAATGAAACAAAATATCTTAAAAATTGGAAAATTATTTGATTCAGCTAGTTGGTGTAACTTGATATACCCAGCTAGATTGTAGAATCTCGGAATTATGAGTTACTACCATATATATTTTCTGCACATTTCTTAAATTTTTATAGAAATGTTTATCTTTATTATTCATATTTATGCCATTTGAAAATAAACTGCAATGTGAGAGTTACACTTTTAAACATGTCGTGAATTTTATACATTACTAGGACCCAGAAAATCAGAATAATTTAAGGTTTGCTTTCAAAAATGAGACAAATTAACATTTAATCTATACGAAACAAAATTTATGAAAAAAAAAAGATATAAAAATTTCCAGACAGATAAAAAATTAAACCACATTGTTTAACCATTTACGACGAATGGTATGACGAATTAAGTAAAAATGTTAAGCTAAGAAATATTTGTTATGAGAAACGTTCCGTTAAAAACAAAAGTAAAACTGGAATGATTTTCCATAGAATAATAATAAACTGTGTTTCTATTGTCATTTTGAATTAAAACACTTGTTGAAATTCATTTTGGTTTTGATGAAGCATAATTCCTGAAATCTATACTTGAGTCTTTTAAAAGACAAATTAATTAATCAAATCATATGCCTTTTATTTTTAAAATGAAAGTAACTAACTTACCACCTAATTTCGAATAACAAGAGACAACTGAAAAAGAGAAAAATATGTCGAAATTTGAAAATATTATTATATATTAGTTATTTTGTAAATAATTTTTAATAATTAAATTTAGATGAATAGTAAACATATTTCTTTCTTTTTTTTCAACTCTGTAACGTCATTTCAACAGAAAAAGGTGCTAAACCGGTTCTTAATTCCATTTTGGAAATTTTGTAAAATGTAACAATTAATATATAAGTTTAATTAAAAAGTTTGATTTATACACAAGTTAAATTTGTTACAACTTTTAAAACTTAAAATGAGCAAATGTTTTCTTAGTTATTGTTATAATGGTTTAATTATTGGGTATTTGATAATTATTATATAAAGTATTTTAACTAGATTATAGATAAACACTTTACCTATTTTATATGGTGAAAATTGGTATGCTACAATTCAATAATCAAAAGCCTTAGCAAATGAAGATTGTAGCATATTTTTGAATGTAATAGCCAATAACGCTAAAATCTCATCGCTTGAAGACAAGTCTTTTGAACTTTCGTAGAAATGGTTAGCTCTACTGCAAAGTATATTCATTATTAGAAGAATGTTTGGTGATATGCAACAAAAAATTATCGATGTCTTTACTAATTTTAATATATCTTATGATTTCAACTGTTAGTTCAATAAATTTTGTTTTCAAAAACTGTTTGGAATATACAAATTATGTGTCGAAGATTTTTCCTTAAAATAACTCTACGTAATATTGTTCAATTGAAGTAGTATTAACATCACTTATAAAATTCATGTACAATTAAGCAATCAAGTATAATTTACAAATAATTATTGAATTATTGCAAGTAAGTGACAAGACATATATGCTAAAATAAAGCAATCAAAGTATTTTTAATAAATTTAAAGCATGAAGCAGGAAACTAAGCAATTAAATTATAAATGTAAAATTAATAAGAGATGTAAATGAATTGGTGGCACCAAATTTGTAAAACCTATTAAATGAAAAAACTGTAAAATCAAAATATTTTTTATTACTTTTTGGCTTAAAAGTATTTTTTATACTATGGATGAAATTATAAACAAAGAGGAAAAAGAGTGCATCAAAATTTTCAAAATGTGCTCAAAAAATAAAAGGATATAAGGAGTTGCAAAAATTGGTTTTACCGTTAAAAATCTAATGATAATGAAAATTAAGGAATTCTGAACCATAGACAAGTTTACGAAGTCGAAATTTAAGCATTCAGTCTATTTTCCACACAATAAAAGTGAATATTAATGTCTATTGATATTTAAATTAGTTAAAGAACCTTTTTACACATTATAATTTTAATGTAGGATAAAGAATGATAAGAGTGAAATCAGGTCCTTAACTACATCTATTTTGTCTGTCCTTATTTACAAGTAACAAAATAAAAAAGTCACTGTTCCCTTCCAAAATGTTATTAGAAATCAAGACTATTTAAGATTGAATTTCTAATATAAATTACTTTGAAATAAGTATTCTTCTGTAGACTGCAAATAATGCAATATTAAAACATTTATAAAATTTTAATGATGTAATAATTTCCTAATCAAACAAACTGACTAATGCTTAAGCTGAAGATATTTTTTTACTGGATTTCCTGATATTGTAATAAATAAGAAATTATATGATGCAAAATGATAAATACGAAATGCAAAGTGTATTTTTGAAAATAATACTATATTATTATTCCAGAATTGCAAGAACTCTATAATACTGAACACGGATATCTAAAAGACATTGAGATTAAAATGGCATGACATTGTACGCAACATTGTTAACCTTTCAATGAAAAAAAGGAAAAACACGAATGAATATGTTTACTTCAAATAACCTTAGAAATCATTCAAAGATCTTTTAGTTTCACAGTTTTTAAAGTTCATGTCAATGTAAACCTTCCAATGAAAAGAAGAAAAAAATTAAGGATGATTTACAAGTTTTAGGAAAACCAGTTTTTTATTTTAAAAAATAATTTCAATTTCAAATTTTGTTGTAAGACACTTTCTCGACTTAAAAATGAGGAAATGAGGACTTAAAAGTTTTGCCCATTGAATGAAAAATTACTAGATATTTGATGCTACTGAATTATACAATTATAGGCAAAATTTACTAAACGATAATAACTGGAAATAATGAAATACTCACAATAATGGAATATTATTTTTTAATCTAAAGCTGAACATATTATAGAGTTATAAATTGCGATTATTACATTAGTATAAAGTTTTAGTTTTTACTTTCTTTCTTTCTTCTTTTCTTAAGAAAAAAATTAATTTTATCAAACACTATTTATTTTTGGAAAAATTATAATATTCTATTAATAAGAATAATTTATTTTTTGATTATTTTTTACATACATAAAATAAGATTTCAATATTGTTTCCAATTTAGTTTTGAAAAAATATTTTTCACTCAAAATTCTTTTCTTTAAATTTAGAAAAAGTTTTCTGAATATAAATACCAAAATCAAGGTACACTTTTTAAAATGGTGAAGATGGAAGCAGAGCTTAACAAAAATATCCTTTTATGTACCAAATCTCCAAAAATATCCTTTTAAGTAATAAAAATGCTAACTGGAATTATAGAAAAATAGATAAAGACTTCCAGCAGTTACGGATGAGACATGAGTTATGAGCTTGCGGGATACTAAAACTGATACAGAATAAAAAGAAATAAGAAACTGTACTGTAGAATTATATGCTTTGACAAAATTGCTTCTCAGAGAATTGGTGAGGAAAAATAATAAAAAAGGATGAGATGGTGGAAAAGCAAAAAATGTGAATCGCTACACCTAGAAGTTTTCTCTTAGATTTTCTGAAAAAGTGTAGAATTTTTTACAAAAAATTTCAGAAAAAGGTCATTTGAAAGGAGTTGATATCGAAATAAATCTTCACATAAGGGATTATGTTTCCTTAAATTTTTGATTATTATTACATTTCTCAATGAAATATTAATATTTTTACTACAATACAGTGCAATTTATTAATTCTTTTGTATGTGAATTTATTAAAAAATTGGAAAATTATATAATTGACATTTTTCTCATGGTAATACAGATTATCTACATAGTAATAAGGGAATAGAGAAATTACGCAGTTTAATTATTCAGGTTGAAACAATTCTACCTATATGGATTAAAAGGGGAACAGCATTGACAAAAAATATTTTTTAACTTAGTCTATCGAATAATGTAAGTTTGGAATATATTTATTAGTATCATCAATTCGTAGAAAACTTTTTATTTGTTTTGCTTATTTGAAAATTTATATATACAATCAGAGATTATCATAAAA
Organism: Latrodectus hesperus; assembly: GCA_037975125.1. Lineage (NCBI taxonomy): Eukaryota > Metazoa > Arthropoda > Arachnida > Araneae > Theridiidae > Latrodectus > Latrodectus hesperus. The sequence continues at coordinate 9,279,091 of CM075850.1, forward strand.
TTAATATTACTCATTATTATTTAATAACAATTAATAGTAATAATAAATTTAAATTATTAAACAATATTAATTATCATTTGTTTCTTAATTTTTTAGTGTCATCTTGCCATGTTTCAAATATTAAGGTTATATTAAAAGAATTTATTGTACAAATGTTTAAATTTTATACGAAAAATGATTGATTAAACATGATATAATCCAGGAGCTTAGTTTTATCAATTGAAATATATTCTTAATGTTCTGTTTCATTAATTATATTCAAATGGTTTTTAATTCCTAAATTGATAAGTTAAAATTTTTATTCATTCAATACATGAATATAATTTATATGTAGGAAAACATTACATTTATTGCGAAACGTTTCTACAATATGGAATAATGTAAAATCAAATGCTAACAAAAGAATATACAGTTCTCTAAGGTTTTACATTTGGTGCAAAACCAAGTCATTTTTAAAATAAATCAACATTTTATTAAAGTATGGTAATGGCATTAGACATCTATTTTTGAAAAGAACACTTGAAAATCACGAAAATCAGAAAATACTCTATTGAAACAACGCCAATAGATCTAATTGTATTCAAATGCTTCTCCATGAAGATCGCATTTCTCATTTTTCGTTTCTGAAAAGGAAGTCAAATTTTCAATTCATTGAATTTAGAAGTAAATAAAAAGACGTGTGGGTTATTTCAATTCATTCAGGTATGAGACACTAATATTTAATCACATTGTAATAAATATTAAAACTATATCAGTTAACATAAGCAAATTGAGATATTATTACTTCAGATTTATAAAATCTATGTTCATGAAAATAACTAAGTTTATGAAAATAATAATCAATTTTTAAGAAAAATACATTGCAAACAATTTTATAGCATTGTTATCATAATTTGTGAAATTCTAGAAAAACAGCTATACAACATTAAAAACATTGCATCATTTCATTATATTTTTAATTTTAAGAATTTTAAGGTAAATATTAAAAATTATTTTCTAATGTAAAAACTATTTAGATTTACATAATTTTATATACGTATCTAATTAATAGGCTAGCTAATACCCCAATTTAAATATATAAACTAAAATTTAATGGAAATAAATAATTTTTCGTTACGTTTTCGAAAAATTAAATAGTTTGGAAAGTATTTCAAAGGAAAAATCATGCTTTTTGGAGTGAAAATCTTGCGCTTCTTTTTCAACTACTATTGAACACAAAGAAAAGTATACTTATTTCTTATTTCTGCATGTATTTGTGTAAGTATATACGTTCGAGAGCTTTTCAGGTTCTTCTTTTACTAATTTCTTTTCCATGGCAAGACAATAAGAATACAAAAACATATTAACTACTTTTATTATCAATTACCAAATCACTATATGTGCACTGTCTAAGTACAAATGTTCTTTATTGTAATTTAATTTTAAAAGAATCTTAAAATATTTTCAACCCATTAGGTTATCCACTATATGATATCAAATATATTATTAGTTTTTGTTTTGACTATGATTAAAATTTACATTAAAAATCAGAAAGACAAAATAAAAACCTTTCCTAGTTTTTTAAATCACTCCAAGAGATTGACAAAAAGCATAAAATATCCGAAGCTATTCAGAAATATTTTAACATTTAGAATCTATACAATACTTTTCTACATTCATCTCACACAAGAAAAAGAAAAAACGTAACATAAATCCATAAGTTTGTACAGTATATTTTTATGCTGCATTAAAATACTTGGAATTTTGTATCAGATGAATGAGCTCTGAGTAAAATTTAAAAAAAATACTCATGATTTTAAAGCAGATGTAATTTCATAGTCAACCGGATATATTTTACTCTAAATTTTCTAAACACGGGAAAAGCAAACGATCTTATTTCTCAAAAACTATTTTTGTCACAAAAGTATTTATGAATAACATTACCATTCTTTATCATTTCATTAATCATAAATATTTAAAATATTCAGAAATAATAATTTACTATATATTTATAGTAACATAGTAAATATATTGATAGATTTTATTCTATATATTTTATTACCAAACATATTCATAAAGTAATGAAATATTAAAGTTATTTAAATTTAAAATGTTTATGAAAACGCTTAAGTAAAGTAAAATCAAGTTAAAGACTATATTCAATAAAAAGAATTTTAAAATTTTAACGGATAAATATTGTAAATAAGAATATATATCTGCTATTGCTATTCCTATTGGTTGAATAGATAATTTTAATTTTTCCATTTTTCTTTCGTTTACTAGTAAATTAGAGTAAGTGAAGCTTTGTTAGCATTTTTTAGCTGCAGTCTTCAATTCAACAAATCGTTTATTACTATCTCAGGCTTGATTATTTATAATGGTTCGGATTTCACTTTATACTGTAAATCTCAGCCTGATTAACTATCTTGTGCAAAGAATGGCTTTCAAGAAGAAAAACTAATAGCAGCATTATAGATTATTGACAGCTAGGTAAAAATGCTGATTAAAGACATTAAAGTAATGCATTTGTTTTCCCTTATAAAATGCAGAATTTTGAATTTGATAATCACATATATTTTCATTCTTTTCCTCTTTGCTCTATTCTATAATAGAATAACAGTGTATACTACAATAGAAATATATATTGATTAAGTCAATAAGTACAGTCCAGGGAGATGTATCTCTTTGTAGAGCTAATAAGTTAACTAAATTAAGGTAATTCTCAAAAACTATTCATATTGACATAAGGAATTTGTTTTTTAAAATGAAACTAACCTTATTGTGTTGAAAAATAAATAATTGATGACTCACAGCTTATCTAATATTCTGTCATATGCAATGATGATCTGTATTATACAAAATGCATAATCATTTAACTTAACCAGTCACAATATATATTAATATGAAACAACTTAACTTGAATATATTCATGCATGTTTTTGTTCAGTTTCCAATTCTGCATTTATAATAGCTTAGAATGTGGAAGTATTAATCTTTGATTAGATGTACTGGAAATGTAGCACATTTGCCTCCCACATACTATAAGAATTATACATTATATACAATAATAATGGGCTAGAAACTAATTCAAGAGAAGCTGACAATAAGTTAAAAGGAAAAAGTATTATTATCAAGCGAATTAGCTTTCACTTAACCTGTTTTAGTATAGATAGCAGACAACATCATGCATTGATAAGGCTTGCAAATTGCCAGTATAAGTATAATGTACCTCTCCAGCAGATTTCCTGCCAAATTTGGTATCCTCTGTCTTGATTACATTGTTGTCGATTTTCCTTTTGGTGTTGCCAATTTGAATCTTTGTTGCTTTTCTGATTTTTTTGTTAATAACTTTGGTTTTTATTCAAGTTTTACGTCATTTTTACTTCATATATATAGGCTTTTTAAGTGGGCTTTGGGAAATTTCTCATCCATAAAACATGTGTTCAGCTTGGAGACAAAGAAATGTGCTATTTGAGGGGATATATCCTAGTAATTCCAAATTGTTTCAGCTCTTGCATAGTTATTATCGTGCTCATTGTAGTATAATACTTTTGTACACTTGAAGAATTTTATTTAAAACAGTTATTTTACAAGAATAGTTGTTGAGAAGCCCTATGAACAATAAAACGTGATCTCATGAACAACAAATGTTTTTTACTCAGATGAAGTAGCAACACTGCTCGAAAGTATAAGGAATTACACATTAAAGGGCATTTCTTTGTAGAAAAATTATGTGAAAATATGATGCCTATAGATCTATGCAAAAGGTACAAAATATTTTTTAAATTTCTTTTCTTATATATTTTACATTGAAACAAATGTTCCGAAGAACAATTCAGATATTTTGTTGAGAGCAGCATGAACAAACAGAAAAATAGCTATGTACAATGTGAATTCCGTAAATTAAAATGTGAATTGAAACATTTTACAAAAAATTTATATTTATTCGGAAGTCACATTTAATTTAATAAAGAATTATTTTTTTACAATGGAAGAATAAATACTGACATTTATAATAATAAATTGAGGGAAAATTCCTTGACAGTATGTTTGAAATAGTTTATTATTCAGAATTCAATTCATTTTGAAGAAACTATATTGATTTATTGTTTTTCAGTTAATCTTAATATGTTGGTTATATGCCACTGTGATTTGTACTTGAAAATAATTAAATATTTAAATATAATTAAAATGTATTACTTTAAGAAAATTTCCTCAAATTAAGATAAATATTACGTAATTGAACAAAGTAAGAAATACAGGAAAAATATTTGTTAAAAATAACGTATCAAGCAATTTTAGATGTTAACGTTTGTATATATTAATTCCTAACTTTTAAATTCATGTAACGCTTAATATTGTAACAAATATTTCAACAAATATTTATAGATGCAAAATTGGAATTTTATTTTATACTAAATAAAATGCCAATAACTCAGCGAGAAGTTTTCAACTTAGAAACAAACACAAATAAATATTAAACCGTATAAAAATAATATTTCTTAAGAATATTACCTAAAACTTGCTGTTATTAAGCTTGATTTATTAGTTACTTATTAAAAGCATAAAATGAGAAATAAATGCCAACTAAAATAATTATTATTTAAATATGTATAACTATATAGCAAAAATAATAAATAAATACTTTTGGGCTGAACTTATATTTCCTTGTTACATATTTTTATTTCTAAAATTGCTTTAACTTTTGTCTTTATCACATTTTCATTTCAAAATACAAATAATTTTATGAAATAAACATTTCACATTTCTTTTCAAATTTCTTCAGAAATTATACTTTGTAAATCAAGAAATGTAAAATGGAGAGTGAAAACATAGTTAGATAGTGTCAAAGGTAAAAGGATAAAGAGAAAGTATTATTTTTTGAAAAAAAAATAATGAGTATATTACATTATAAAAAAACGACTGAAAATATGTCAAGGGATACGGGACCGGACATGAACTATGAATATTTAATTATAGGTGTCTGGAAAACTTGTCACCTTCTTGGTAAATAAAAACCAAAGTTTTTAGAAAAAAAATTCTAAACAAACTCTTTTGCGAAATATTAAGTCAACAAAAATAATTTGTATGGAAACAGAAAATTATACAGTATTCAGTATCTGAAATGCTTTCTTTGAAAGATGCTTAGGAAAAACATTTCTTTCAAAAAATAAGAGAAGGATAAAAAATGTTATAATTTGTTGTTATTCAGAGAAATAACAACAAATTATAATACTTTTTCCATGAATTTTCCATAAATTGAATTATATTTCTGATTTTTAGAAATATGACAAAATTGAGCTTCACATACATGTCCAAAGTGGAATTATTGTTTAATTTCATGGAATAGAATGTATGCGTGAAAGCTCCAAGAAATATTATTTTTGAATTTGCGATTATATTGCAAATCAAATGAATTTTACATTTTAATTTTTAGGAATTTGAAGCACTTCAATGCTATCAACATCTTATAAATCATTTCTTATATATTACAAATTAATTATGTTGTGATATTTCCTGATATCAAAGTTAAAGTATCATTTTAACTTTCTTTCCATGCAGTAATCAAGGTATTCAAATATTACATGTCACACTGCTTCAGAATGAAATTTTGTTTTATTTTATTAAGATGACGCACTAAACTGTTCTGCAACATGTTTTTCAAGATAAATTTTGTAATCAGATTATAAATATACTTTTATTAAGAAGCAAAAAATATTATAGTATACATTACATGTTTTGATAACATGCCATTTGTATAATTAGCTCATAGTGTATGACTATTTATCTGTTCTTTGATTTAAAATATTTATTTGTAAATTTGGAATAATTTAAGATTCCGTTGACTTTGCTTGAATTAATTGTAGAATTTCTATTTCCTTTATTTATTTCATTTTTAATTGTAATATTTTTCGTGAATCAAAATGTGTGACATATTGTTTCTTATTACTTGGTTACTATTACAACTAATTGAAATACTATTTGAAAAAAATAATCCATTTACTATTAGTAAAATTGAAATTAAATTTCTCTGAAACATATAGGCAAATGTCAAACCAATTTTTAACAATTAATTTTAAAAACTTGATGTAAAATCATGTAAGAAATTTTTAGTGCATTTGCATTATTCGTTGGATTTAGGAAATCACGTATACACAAATTTTAATTTATTGATATTAGAAATTTTTAAAAAAACAGTTAAAGTAGTATTTATATATTTTTTTAGAAACGTTATCAAGTACTACAGCAAGATATCAATAACATACATTAACACTTTAATGACACAATGTATGTTGATGAATAAAACATTCTTTCTTCAAAAATATTTTTGATCAAAATGCATTTAAAATGAACTAATAATATGAATCTTATGAAACAAGTAAAATCGTTTATGAAAAGAAGTGTAATTGACAAATTTTATACTGTTATATGACAAATAATTGAACATTAATGAGTCAAAATTGAAAAATAAAACTCATTTATTATTAATTACTTCCATCCAGTAGATTCCTTACCAATATTTAAAAAAGTAGATAAATTTTATAATTCAAGACAATATTTTATTTTAATTCATAGTAGCATCCGATGATTTTACATTTCTGCACTATAATCTCAATCTAGAGAGATTACAATCTTTAAATTGTTATCTCAGCATTTCTAAAGTTGCGTAAGAGAGCACGAAAAACAAATAACTCATTTTGTAAGGAAGCACCCTTATTTTATTTATGGTCGCATTAAATTCGAAACACTTTTATCATGTACCCTTAATAGGTCTCTTAAGCCTCCGTATCAAAGCATTAGAATCTCTAGAATGTTTCTCCCCCTGTTTGCTGGAGAACCGAGTGATGAGATTTTATCTCGACAATTTATTTTCCCGTCTCAAACTCTTCCCTGTGTGCAGCCAGGTATAAAAATTACTCCTGTATTCGTTATATGTTGCCATGCCTGTCACTGTGTATAAACGTTAACTAAAGTAACTGAGCAGGGACAAATTTGGATTTGTTTCATGATGAATATTTTGCATTCATTATGGCAAAACAGATAAACATGTAAAAGAGAATTTTGTTTAAATTAATTAAATAATACTAAGAATCAAGAGACCATAAATATTAAATTAATATCAAATGTATTTTATAACTATGCATATTATTCATTTGTAATTAGTTTAGGGATAAAACTTTATTAGAATATTGTGAGAATTTAAAAATATACGAAACCATATGCTTTACCACTATAAATATTAAATTGTGCATTATTTTTTATTCAAACACTTCAACTGCATCCTTCTCAATGAAGAAAGTTTGCAATTTCTATGTCCGAAATTAATTTATGTTCAATCTATATTAATTTGCGCGTGCAATAATATTTATATATTAAGTATGTATTATTCATACTTAGGTATGCAAGTTTTTTAAATGTTTCTAAACACTGTTTATAAAAATAAAAATAAAAAAAACCAAAAGGAGAATGAAATATTTTTATTTAATAATATTTTTCATTGAATTGAAAATAAAATATCATAATTTGAATATGATTTTAAATAAAGAAAGCCCCATATGTTTTATTAAATAAAAAATATAAGAGGAGATTGGTTTTTAAATTTGTAGATTTAAAATTGTATAAAATAAAGATGTTATTATAAACAAGAGAAAGAAAAGGACCAAATTTATACATGACTTTTTTTCTACTGTATTAAAGTGATTATAGTAAGTTTTAAATTTAGAACAGAAAGCTTAAAATTAAATTTACGAGTTTTGAAAAAAAAAGTAGGAATACAGTTAATTAATTTTATAGTTTTTTTATATTAATTGAATTTTATCAATTATATTATTCATTATAATTTATAAAAATTTTATTTAGTAATATAATTTTTAAGTTTTGTATTAAAAATTGCATTTTGCAAATCTTATTAGTTATAGAAATTTTAGCAGTTTAAATTAAATATTCTTAAATTCAAAGAATTTATAATTGACTGAAATATGATGTGCACTAAATATTGTAAACTTCAAGTTTTACAATATTTTAGATTCCATGGTGTTAGTTTGCGAAAATTATCATTTCTAAAATGTGAATGGGGATTAAATGGTTCTTTAACTTCTTCCATATATAAAACTCATTCATTTGCTTTAAACTACAGTAGATTTTCAATTTAATGTAATCTGCCAAATTGTGCATTTGGGTTATATAAACCAATTTAATAATTTTTCTCATGTTTTCCAATTTTTACCCAAGTTGTAAGAAATATTCGAGTTTCAGATTTTAAATTTCGGATTTATAATTATTCTGTCATTAATTTTCTATACAGAGAGTATTAAATCGGATCTGTCTTAAAAAACTTGCAAAAAATACCCAGTTGCAGAGAAACTAAAAATCTTTATTAAAAATAGAAAAGCAAACTTTTTTCTTTAAAATTTGTCAAAGGAGCAGCCTATGAGTATATCGATAACATTTCAAATTTTATTAAAATTCTAGTTCAACATTGGCTTTGAAACTTAGTTTATATGGTATATTCCCTGTAGACTATTCACAATTCCATTAAAACCATAAGCTATGTATGTATCAGTTATGCAGAAAAATAAATTCTTTTGATTAAAAATAAAGAGACATTGTGCTTAACATTAATAATTAAAAAATATTCTTCAGTATACCGTATACAATTTTCTAGTAAATGAAACTTTTCAAAGAGAAAGAGAAATAATCCAGCAAAAACATATTCAAAGTTACAGAATGACACTGATGACATATTTAATTTTTTGTCATTCAGAAATTACTTCTATGTAGTCATTATTCGAAATCAATACACTAAATTTTTAATTTCTGCTTAAAAAATTTATAAGATGTGTAATAAATAAAATTATATTAAAACGATATAATAGTTTAGGAGGTAGATATTCCAGATTTGTATTTTCTCCCCAACTCATATTTATTGAAATAAATTCAATAAATGTAGAAATTAACCTTGGTTTTGTTATGTGAAATCGTTTTTTGTTTCATATGACACAAAAAATGTCTTTCTACATTTATATTCAAAACAATTTTAAATTTGTACAAAAATTAACACTTTTATAAAAAAATTAGTATTAATTGACACCTCATGAAAAAGGAATAAAATTTTTCCATAAATTATACTCACTTTAAAATTTAGGAAAAATAATAAAATAAAAAATATTAAAATATTACAGACATAATATATCATTTTAGGAAACGAAGAAAAATAATTGGTTGACAGAATTAAAAACTATTATCGTTCTCTAAAATGTATATGTTTTAATATGCACATAAATGTATTAAAATAAAGGCTATTTAGCATCTTATAACTCAGTGTGGAAATGAATTCATATTATTCATGAAATAAAATCATACTTTTTAAATTGATTTTGTAAGCTTAAATAACTATCAGTTTCATCAGTAAAATATTCGCTTTTTTTTTTAAAAAAAAGTCATAGTTCATAAAAATGATTACGAATGCAAAATTTTTCATTATTACGATTCAATGCATAAAATGTGTCGATTATTTAAATTGAAAATCTATTTTCCAGAAATTTCACTGACATTTTGCTGTAAATTTAAAAATCAGAACCAAGCCTTAATTCTTAATGCATTTTAAATAAGCGTATAATATTTCTCTTAGAAAAGGATATTTCTCATGAATGAACTGCAAGAGGGAATCCTCAAAATGTCAATCGATCGTCAAGAGAATGTAGTTTTTAAATAAAATATTACTATCTCAGGCATGATGAATGAATCTTTGAGCATAGGGTTGCAAGATTTCTCCTGTACAGAAATATTTATCACCAATCTGCCAATATCATTTTTCTCGCCAATTTATTTAGTTTTATTTGAGAAAGAAATTTTTATTATTTGTGTGGTGCACCACAAAATGCGAATAGAATATACTTTTCTCATTACCTTATCCTTGTAAAAATTATTTCATACGAATAAACTAAATAATATTTCGTAAAATTATTTTCTTATTCAGACATAGATTAGATATTTTTCAGCTAAATATCTGTTAAAACTTCTTAAATCAACGGAACTTAGTTTGAAATTAAATTGCACTCCAGTTATAAATATTAAAATAATATAAATAAAAGTGTAAAAAAATTAATTTTTTACAATTTACTTAATGAGATTATTTTTAAAATTGTCTTTTTTATTTTGTTTGCTTCAATACAAGAATTATAATATGGATGAATATAATTGTATTAACTAATTTATTGCATTAATATATATCGATAATTTTAAATGGTTATTACAAAAATAAATTTCAATCTAGATAAACTTGACTAATAAAAATTGCTTGGATGTAACTAGATAAAAAGTTTTATTAAGATAGTGTTTAAGATTATTTGTTATCTTGATTAAGATTATTTGTTATATTGAATTAATTATCAAAATATAATGTAAATTTTTTAATGTTATCTCATCATGTGAATATACTAATCATTATATAAAATATTGTTAGTTTTTCGCTTCAAATTAATATGCTAATTTTTCTCTTGAAATAACTTCACTTAGATATTATTTTCTAAGCAGATAAGATTAATTGTATAAATTAATTTCATTTATAAGACCTTTATTATGACAAATAATTAGAAATAAATTCCAATGACAGAATTTTTTTATGTGTATTGAAATTTTTTTATGAATGTTGGCAAAAATGACTGACAAAATTTTAGTTTAAAACAATTATTTAAAACTGAAAATATATTAAATAAATAGATGCTTATATACAAATGAATCTCTGCTTTAAAGCCAGCTTAGAGTTTAATTGATTCAATAATATTGTCAGACAATGTATATTAATCTATTGATATTTCTGCCAGCAAAATGGAGAAGTGCATCTTTAAATCAGCCAAATGAATGACATGTTCATATTAATGTCTTATATATTCTTTTTAATAGTATATTAAGGATATATAAATATACTATTCCATATATTTAAAGATCTTAGTTTACCATAAGCACCCTTGTAAAATATTTTCCGTGTGAAACTAAGAATTATATTGAGTAAAAATGGCTTCTCTCTCTGAGGTCATGAGAATAAAAAATGCAAAGATATTATTCCAATTGCTTTTCTTAGATACATAAAAATATGATTAAAATAAAATTAACATTTACAATTAATGTATTAGTAAGTGAAAAAGTATATCGTACTACAGAAAAACGACGAAAGAATTAGTCATTTTGTTACCAAACACAAATGCAATCATCATTGATGATTAAACATCAGTTAAGAGAAACATATATTTGCTAGCATCAATTATTTCATATCATTTTCTTTTATGGTGTTTATATCTTTTCTGGGGGATCATTGCATAATTCAAACTTTTATCATATGCATAATCTATAGTCTTAAGCGCTTCATTAAAATGTATAGTCAATAATTCTTTATTTACGAAAATTTTGGATAATGATCCGAGATCCAACATTGGACAGTTATATAATCAAAATATTTTTTGAAATGGAATATTTTAGAGCCCTGATTTTAGATATCATTTTCCCTTAAGTAAGTTCACAAATTTTGTCTCTATAGAAGTCTTTATGGGTCTGTCATGACCCAAAGTGGCGTCTTACGTGCTTAATTATTCTCAGGACATATTTCTATCACTTACGGTTATCTATATTTAGGAATTCAATAAACACTATATCCTAAGATTTCACAACATAGTCTTAATATATATATACATACATACATACATACATATATATATATATATATATATATATATATGTGGATTTTCTGTGGTCCACACTCGACAATTGTGGTTGTTAATAGCGCCAGAGAGTGTGAAATGTGCTTCATCTGTCCAAAGCACAGTGTGAAGCCAGTCGTGCTGCTCTTCCATCTTATTGAAGACCAAATTCGCAAAATGTCGGCGAGAGTCGAAGTTAGGAGGTTTCAGTTCTTGGTTATGTTGCAACTTGTAGGGATACCGTTGCAAAGTTACTCGCAGCGCTCTCCAGACACTTCCATACGACACTCCTGTCTGCCTCGAAACTTCTCAAGCTCTGCACTCCCCATGTGCAGCAACCGCCGACATGGCTTGCACCGTCTGCTCCACTGTCGGGGCAACAGCAGCTGCAGTTGAGGGACATCCACTTCTTTTACGTGACGCCAAAAAACCTGTAGCTTCAAATTTTTTCGCAATTTTGTTCAGTGCAGAAGACGTTATTGGTCCTTTGCTATCTCGCATACCCTTCATGTAGCGATATGCTCGCAATGGCACTTTCCGAATTCTTATAAAACAGTTTAACTAAGAGGGCTTTCTAACTATGGACAGCATTTTGATGCATACCAGCTTCGACTACCATTACCTGCAGTAGTTGCTTCTTTTTATATCGTTTGTTGCTTTGCATAATCCTACATCAGAACTCCGACAGCGCCATCTGTTGGTCGCCAACATAACTGTTTTTTTTTCATTGCCACACAAAACCCGGTTTCTTTTCTATCCGTTTGGTGCAAACCGCATCTTTGTATCAGGATTCGTTTTCGAATTATTCATTTTTAATGTTCGTCCTGACTTTTGGATCACCCTGTATATATACATATATATATATATATATATATATATATATATATATATATATATATATATATATATATATATATATATATATACTATAATGTATATTAATTACATTAAAACATTATCACAACTATACATAATAACTATACATAACCAATGAAATGAACCATTAATTAATTTAATACGGTAGTGATTTATAATATTGATTCCTCAGCTCAAATAAATTCTCAATTGATTTCAATTTCTAAATTTATTTTATTGCATTGAATTACGTTATGAATTTTCTCAAGCTATATAAGGATAATTATTCTCAAACTATATAAGGATAATATTTTTAAAGGGACAGCTTACTACTCAAACTTGAATAGAGTTTAAGTACGCTGATGCAAAAGAGCATATCAGAATTTGACAGAGAAATGATCAACCCATCTTATATTAAACCTACTTTTCTTAGGCATTAATTAAAAATGTAAAGAATTATGCCGAATAATTAATTTCTTGTTAAGTTCATTGTATTTTGTAATTGAATGAGTTTCCTAATTTTAATAGTCTAATAATAAAATTGTTAAAGCTTATTAAAACTTTATTCTAAGTTATTTAAATACCAGTTTGAAAAATTATACCCAAAATTATTTAGATTGAGGTTTTGATATAGTTTTAACTAAATAAGTTTGCTCATTAAGAAATTTCTTATCTCCTTCGAAACACAAATCTAATTCCTTTAAAATTTAACGTGTCACATAGGATTTCATTCACTCAAACTAGACCATGCAGAACACATCTTAAGTAAGATTTAATCAGAAGGAGTAGAATAACCTTTAATTTAGAAACACATCAATCTGTGTCAAAATTAAAAAGAATAAATTCAACCTTGTTTAGCTTCATTACCGCTCATCAGTTTTCTCATTAAGTCATTATGAGACATTTTATCCATTGATAGAATCTACTTTTTTAGATTTCTGCTGTCAGTTAAAATTGTTTTAAAAAAATTAAAAAAATAAAATGTTAATGTTAATGATTTTTATATTAAATTTGAATTTCATTATATAATTATTTTTGATAAGTTGAGAGAGAAACAGGGTTTCAAGTAGAAATAAAATATATAGATAAAATTTTAAAAAAAAGTTGTGAAAGAATATTCTAATTCCTTATATGAACTAAATCATTATGTTTTAACCAACCGTCTATGTTATCTCATATCGGATAGGATAGTTACCTGTAAATTTAGAGAATAAGTTATAAAATCATCCAGGATAAACGAATTTTACTATAGTTTTATTAAATTTAATAGAGAGAATTTCTATTTTATTTCCCATTTTAGAATCAAAATGCAAGGTAAATTTTTTCATGAAATTCAGGAAAATGCTTGTTACATTTTTGCAACTAATCTAATATTTTGTATTTATATAATTCTTATAAATAATCGATTGTTGAATCAGAATTTTAAAGATAAAAGTTTTTTATAGGTCAGAAATAAAACACACAGCTTCCCTAATTTCAAATTGTTTATTTCTGTTGGATTTAATTGAATTTCTTTGTTTCTGTAGGAAAAATTGGATATAATAATCCTAATTGAGAAATATATGCCAATTTCTCAAAATAATGAGTTCATCTAATGATTTCTGATTGTTTGGTGCAAAATGTTTTAGCCAAGCAACTTGGACTGCATCTTTTGATAAATTATTACCTCTCATGTTAACTCCAAAATCGAGGTGAATTGAGCTAAAACCACATCGCTTTGATGGTTCCTGATGAAAACAGCTGTTATGTTCTCTCATGAATTGTAATTATTGCATTCTATTTCAAATTCCTCTTTATAAAAGTAACGCATTAAAATGGAATATTTTACTCAATAATCAGCTTAGAAAGTAATGAGCATGAAACAACGAAAGATTCTAAGACATTTAAAACATATCAAGGGCAATTATTAAAACATGCATGTTAAAATTTGGTATATGAAAACGAAGTGAAATTTCTATAGATAATATTCACTTTTAAAGTATTAACTTCTGTACGTTTAATTAACTAATTATTTAAACAGTTGTCATTTTAAATTAAAAGCTAAAAGTTTACTAATCTATTATAAATAATTAATTATTCAAAAAACAAACGTTTTATGAAAGCTAGAAACAAATGCATTCATAGTATTTTTACCAAAATTTTATTACGTGTGGATATTACATGTGTAGACTCATTACTTGTTAATACTTTAATTTCGTTTATTAATAATATATTTTGAAAAATACCGACTCAAAAATGGTAAAGATATTAATGTTTACACTAATTCAGAAAAAATATTTAAGAAGTATTAAAATTCCTTTTATAACTTAATATAAGATCAGTTCTGCTTAATTAGAGTTCTTTCCTTAGAATTCCTTAGGAATTATCAAATGCAGAAGCCAGATGATTGAGATGGATTACATAGAAAAATTAGAAATCAATATCGGTGATTTAAATGCTTGGAAAAAACATTTAAAAAGAAAAATGTTTTAATTTGGTTCTTTTTATTTTCTTGAAAACAGTATAATTCATGAGGTAATTAAATGAAACGAAAATAAAATTTTCGCAATGAAATTTTTAAAGGCTTAATGTTTTTTTATAATACATTACGCAGTAATTTACAAATTCCATTTATTGAAAATATTTTTCATTGCTCTCTTTGAAACAAACAAATGAGCTATTAACATACTATTTACAGCTATATACGTTTTATAATATATAATTCAATTTTTGAGAACTCAAAAACTATCTGTATCTTTGAAAATTAATAAAAATGTTTCCAAGTTTAAAAGCAATTCTAAAATATTCTTTACATATTTAGCTTTTGAGTCGAAAGTATAATTCACATGAAACATAGCTAACGCATTTAGAGAAAACTAAATAATTAAAAGTAGCTCATTAATCATTTAAAAAATTAGATCACTGTTAAAAACTAATATCCTATTTATAACGCAAATCAGATAAAATTAGAAATTTATTTGTATTGTAATTAAAAATTTTTTAATGAAATCATATACTACATCATAATTTTCATTAAAAATTTTTCTAACAAAATATTTCAAGGATTTTTATTATGTTAAAAAATATAATTAATCCTTGAGTTTGAATATGTTTTGGAAGTATCTTATCTCACATTGAGGAGAATAATATTTTATAATGGTTAAGAAATTGCTAAGAAACATCTAAGTATTGGTTAATCGATCATCGTAAAAAATATAGATTTATCTATAAAAAAATTCTCAAAACGGAACTGCATCACGCAAGATGAATGAATCTTTCAGTATAGCGTAAAATATTTTATTCTTGTGTAGAAAATTGATCGTCGTAGCTTTTACTTTTTCATGCCATTGATTCAGTTCATAGTAGAAAATAGTGTTTACTAAATTGAGAAAGAAATCATAAGTAAAATCTGGGGTTTTTGTAGATTAAAATATTTTTCTACAATTTTTTATATGAGCTTCTTTATTAAAATTAGAAAATATATAATAAATTTTAACAAATTAAAGAGAAACTTTTAAATAAAACCTACAAATTTCTTTATCAAAACTGTATGGAATATGTTGTTTTACTTTAAAATAATTTCACATTGAAATAACTCAAGATAAATGCTGTGAATGAAACATTGGGGAAGTAAATTAAAAAGTAATAACTATGTTTAATTTATTGTATACAGTGTAATAGATAATATAATGCAAATAATGCAGTAAAACTATTTAAAAATGTTTAAATAAAATACCTAGTTGCACATAACTCATCTTTTATAGAGAAAAAGTATAACTTCTATTCTACATGAGCAACTTTGTCACCTGATTTTTAAATTAATGTTTCACAATTACTGCATGTGTATGTTCTATTTACAAAATCCAAACAAAAACGTTTTAATCATAAATAAATATGTAATCAAAAAAACTAAAATACGAAATAAAGAAAACCTACCAATGTTTTCTTTATTAACAAATAATTACAAAACTAACCTCTGTGTGTTAAAAAATAGGGTAAATAAATTTAGATATGTTTAAAATATATGGTTTTAGAAATATAATATTAAGCTATTCAGATTTATTTTGAAATTAATGAAAGAAAAGAATTATTGAAATAAAATACATTAAATAAAGTAGTTAATAATATGAAAATGAGTATTAATTTTGATCCTCAGCCGATTAACTGCTTGCGATATCTTTCTGGATATCTATTTCTCTTAACCGAGTATCGCTTAAACGTTTTCCTTTGCCATTTCTGATTTAACTTCAAATTATTCTGTACGATATCTATTATTTCTATGATTTAATCATCTTTAGCTATAGGAATGTTTTTTTTCTTTGCAGGCTTCGGTATTCTCAATTGCCTTGAAGACTGTCATATCAGTGTCCACAGGATTTCTTTTAGCTTTAGTGTTAACGTATCATGCCCTAGAAGTGCAGGTAAGAAAATTATTTTATTATCATAAAATATTTTTTCATATAATTTTTTAATCCTAAGAGAAATGAATCATTAATAATTCAAATGAAAATCTATTATTTTTATAACTTAAATACATGAAGTCATTCCAGCCATAATTTAATGATAACTCATGTTATTTTAAAATATATTAAATAGTATTTTCAGAATTATAAAATAAATTTTTCCTCAGATGTATTATATCGAAATTCATGAAACTAAAAATTTAAAAATTCAAATTTTTTAAAACACACCTCTTCAAATAGCAAATTATCTATGAAATCAATAATTTATTCTTGAATACGCAAGAAAATAATGTTAAATAATAATTTCATAAATAGCAAGAGAAAAGTGACTACATTAAATCATTGTTAAGACATGTTTTGTTAATATAATAAAATAATTCAAAATTTAAGTAAATTTATGTAAAATAAATACATTATATATATTTATGCCGAGAAACTGTATAAATCATACATGTGTTTAATATAACGTTACGTTTATCTATTAAATGGAATTAACTTTGTATAGAACAAGTTCAAGCTATTACAGATAAAATTTTGTGAGTTTGCAAATATAAATGAATTCTAAGTTCACACAGTAATATTCAACTGTTTCTAACTTCACTGAAATAAAATTGTTTACTGAACTAACCTGTTTTCATGACTTTGAAGTAAATGGGATGTCATAGATTTTAAAGTTCATTAAATTGTACTGGTTCTTCTTTACATTTAGATGGCTTATTTAGGAAAACATTGTGCTAATAATATTTTTAAAATATCTAATATACACGTAAAATAAGATATAAGCGAGGAACTGGCAGAGTGGGCAATATTCGTGCCACACAATACTTCTTGGAAAATAATCGTTGAAAGTTTGTTCTTGTCGGAAAGGGAGCTTGTAATTGAAAACAATGCCAAGCCATCGTCGACGGTGTTAGTTCCATCAGACAGACGAGTTTACGAGGGGTATGATGACAGGACTCAGAAGGTCAGGTTGATCCTGACATCAAATCGCAGCTGACAGACACCTTGACGCGTCTACAGTGCACCGGCTGTGGCAAAGATAACTGGAACAAGGAAATGTGGAAAGATTGCGGGTTGCCGGTGCATCCAGAGTGACGTCAGTACGTAAGGATCGATGCGTCCGAAAGGAGGTTGTGGTGGCTTCGCAAAACACATCTACCGAGACGACTCCAAAGTCTTGAATGGTGCCGGATTAGAGCGATGTGGACGATGGAGTAGCACAGAATCATCTTCTAAGTTGAGTCACACTTCTTTTTCTTGAGTGAGAGTAGCCACTTACGAGTGTGGCGCAGACGAGGACACAGCTCCAATCCTGCAGTAATCACTTAACGCCCAAACACGCGACAACATGACATCATGGTTTCTGACGTCATTGCGTACGATTCTATGTCACTTCTATTTCGTATTCATGGCATTATTATATCCCAACATTATGTGGATGATGTGCTGCGGCCGATGACACTCTCCTACTTTCATGGGGGGTCCAGTGCCCTTTATCAACAGAATAACACCTGATATTGCTCGCATCAGCCTACATGCCCTGCAAGGTGTACAGTTGCTTACCTGGCCACCATGCTCACAGATCTCTCACCAATTAAACACGTTTGTGATATGATTGGTTGTCATTTGCAGACTCTGTCATTGCTTCCTTTAGAAGACGCACTTAGGCAAATGATTGACAGGGAATAGATACGCCATTCCTCAGGACGCCATCCGTACTCTCATTGACTCTGTGCCTAGATGTGATGCTTTGTGTATCGCCATCCACGGAGGTCCTACAACCTACTGATCCAGCCCTGTTCTCGCTGTGTATTATGCATATCATTTCTAAATGCAGATCACTTATTGTTCGTTGCTGTCTCTCTGTGTTTGCCGAGTTTCGTGTTTTTCTAGTAACTCCTTGGTATTGCATTTTAAATATCGAGCAGTGTATTATAAATGGTTACTTTCAGTTTTAATGTTTAAAGTTAAACTTAAATATTGAAAATAACCAGTCACATAGCAATCATTTACTAGACATTTTCTGTTAGAGAGAGATACGAAAAATAAAAGCACATCAAGGGAGAAAGTGAAATTTTCTACATTAAAAAGAGAATTTAGTTAAAGTTCTTCGCAGAATCTAGTTAAAGTGAAATACTTTACAGGGATTCATAAAACGATAAAACAACTGTCTTTAGCTCAAAGGAAATTTAGTTTTTCCAGTTTAATTGTCATTAACATGGAAAACGGATGACAAGACTCATAGACAATGTTAAACCTGAATTTCATTCCAAGTGATATAAGTCAAGTATTACCATATCTAATGCTTGCTCATAATGAGTATTTTTACGATATTACCAAATAGAGATGTAATTATCACAATGCTACAAGCAGGATCAGAATTTTTCTGAAAATATAAAGCCACAATTTTTCCGCATCAGCGTTTCTCTTTGATCATGGCAATTATAGACTTTCACGTTTGTGAGATATTTTCAAATATAATCAGGAACGTGGTGAAAATCTGGCAGTCCATGCTACTGCAAGCGTCGTCAAACAATTTTTGAAGGAACTTATCGTAGAAAAAATACTTCTTGTCTAAAATTGAATAATCTGATTATGCAATAGATTAAATTCTTGCGTGTAACATGTCAGTCTTCAAAGTGATGGTGGGCAGCCTTTGCAACAGCACATTCCATCCTACACTCAAGATTTCCTTACTCTAGCTGGTACCCGAGTGGTTAACACTTTTGATTTCAGTTCAACAGTTCGTGGGTTAAAATCTTAACTTGGGCTTGGATATTTATAGTGGTTTGGAAAATTCACTTTATTCAATAGTACAGGTAAAATTAGTCTTCGTATGCAACCATTGAGCTACAAAGAAACAAACACCTTTTCCTCATTTTCCCGTTAAGCCCCGGTTACACCTTTACCACAACTAGAAACATAACAGTGAGATTTATTTCCAACTTGAGGATCCAGCACCTTTTCCCCTGTTTAAAAATGTAAATAAGAAACCTGGGGTGCATATTCTACTTTTTACTTAAACATATTATGATTGTCACTACCTGCTCCTACCTTATATGAATGTAAAATATTATATATATATATATATATATATATATATATATATATATATATATATATATATATATATATATATATATATAAACCCAACATTCTTTATATATGCATTTTAATAAGATTTTTGAAAGCTAGAAACAGGAAACTAAAAGAATGATTCAACTTTTTACCTGAATTTTGTTGTTAAAAATATGCACCCCATAGTTTTATTTAAAATATGAAAACCACATTTATACATTATTAACCGAAGTATTTAGCGAGTGTTAATTAAGTTCATGAATCAAGTGTCGACGGTTGCCTTTTTCTCAATAAGAATTTTTAATTAGAACAATAAAGTGTAGTACAAAATATACACTCGAATACACTCGATATATACTCAAAAATATACAAAATATATACTGAACTATATGTAGAACGAAATGATTTGTTCTCATATGGGACTAACGATTTATAATTTGGAATTAAATGCATATCCTAATAATTTCAATGGAATTATGTTTGGGACTTTCTGTGGATGGCCATCAAGGCCTGTGTTTATGTTACATACGAATTGCAATTAAATCAGCATAGGGAAATATTATAAGACAGTAATTTCATTATAATCAGTAAGTATTTGTTACTTATAATGTACGATTTCTCACGCATAGCAAGTAGATTTACACATGCGGTGTCTTATTACCGAATAATCAAATTATATATGTCCTGTATAAATAAGACATATAATTTGATTTTATTTTCATAAATCTATTGATAATGTTTATGTTTTTATTTTTACTGAATTTACATTTGTTAAGCAATGGCAAAAAAGGATTACATCAAAAGGCAATAGATGAAATCAATATTTTGTATATTTTTTATACTTTTATAATAAAATACAAAATTCATATGATTATATATAATATTAATTTATTTACTATGTAACTTTTTCTATACGATCAGAAAATAAATTAATTTTTAAAAGCATTTCCTTTTACAAAAATTAAAAAAATTTAAGGAAACGAAAAAATTTTAAAATGGTAATTTATCGTCATCTTATTTTCATATTTTATTTATAATAATTTCTTCCTCGTAACGACAATAGTATAATTAATTACTCTTCTATGAAATTATATTAATTTATATATTAAGAGGATTTCTTCGATATGATCCCATACTTTTTCGTGATGTGGTATTAAATTAATTATTAGTAAACCATAACTTTTAAATGAATATTGAGAAAAATAAATGAAATATTAGGAGTTTAACCTTGAAACCAAAAACTTTTTGAGGTTATCTTGCTTAACATTTGCGCTCAAGATAAATGCTATCCATTAACTGGCTATGAATATTTTTGATATAAATAAATATTTTTGTTTATATACTTGAGCATTAGGATTTCATTAACTCAGTAGATAAAAATTATTAATATTAATGATATAACATTCTCTTCATTATAG
The DNA here is from genome assembly GCA_037975125.1 of Latrodectus hesperus. Taxonomy (NCBI): domain Eukaryota; kingdom Metazoa; phylum Arthropoda; class Arachnida; order Araneae; family Theridiidae; genus Latrodectus; species Latrodectus hesperus. The sequence continues at coordinate 9,300,559 of CM075850.1, forward strand.
AAATAATTAAATCCATAAAATAAAGAAGAAGATTTTATTTGAGGATTTCTTTCTTAACAGCAAAAATAGCCGTGCCTTCTTATGGAAAACATTTTTTCAACTTAAATAGGAGTAACAGCTATAACTTTGCAATTTCATATAAAATTAATGATGTTGGATCATAAACTTAAAAATTAAATTTCATTTATTTTTATAATTTTTGTTGAAAATACTAATATATTTGTTAATTTTTACGTATCGTATACTTTCAACTACGTCTAATATGTTAGAATATTTATTGCATGTTTAAGTATAATTATTATAAAATATAATCATAGTTTTAATCTAAACGTAATAATCTCTAATTATAATATTACACTAATATCTAAGTTTTAATGTTGCTCAATAATTCAAAGTTCTAATATAAATCAATAAATTATAAAATGAATATGGTGTTTAAGAGAAAGTTATTTGTATGTTACTCATACTTTACGAATAAAATGATTTGTTAAAGGACAGTGCTCGTAAGTAAACGGTTTGCGTGGAAAAATAACATTTAATCATGCACAATTCTTTAAATCAATACTATTTATTTATTACCAAATATTTTATCAAATGTTTATGTTTAATTATTCTTCAGGATAGCTGCTCTAGAAGTTATATTAATAATAATCATTTACAATGTTTTTTCTTTCAAAATGGCACTTTATAATAGTAGCTGTATTAGCTACTTTTAGCTATATTTCACAAGAAATTTATTAGTCAAAATTGAACAATTAGCCGACATTATCATTTTCTGATAGAATTCGAATAGAATATACCTGAATATTAATTAGCAGCATGCTGAAAATTCATTATATCTATTTCTGAGTACTATTTCTATTTACATAAAAATTAAGAATAATTTGAAAACGCTGCAAATTCTTACAATGTTGCGTTAAAGCGGAAATCCACAATCAATAATGTAACGATGGTTATGTAGTATATTTTCTTACGGTAAGATTTTAAAGGCTATATTTTTAGCTAATATAATATTTTCAAGGAATTTGACTTTACACACTAGCTATCTTCTGGAGAATAATCTCAAATGCCTTTTGATTTAGCCCAGTATATTTAGAAATATATTTTTGTGTTTATATAGGGCTGCTCAATATTTCTATATTTATTTGTATAAGGTGTATAACAGCTTTATTTATTTTCGTGAAGTACTATGACTGTAATTTGTATGTATTTTTAATCTATGGCTGAATAAAAGCTTCAAAGATCAGAATTAATTCAATAATAAAATCTTAATAATGCCTCTTGAAAAAATTTGAAACATTTATATATGGAAATATTCTTCTTTCCTATGGTTTCAAGTTAAAGTCATGAATGCAAAACCAAGATGGCATCTGTGTGACAATACACCTTTGAGACTGTATTTATATATGCATAAATTTTGAAATCCACTTAAAAACTGGAAATTTACCCGGTAGATCACCATTCCTCAATTTTTATCTATAAGTTTCAGAAGTAATTTCTGGCAACTAAGAAAGTATTTTCTGTACACATATTCGATTGTAAAATTAATTAATTATTTTTTTGCATTAATGCTTATATTTATATGTATGGGAAAGCTGAAAAGCTAAATTTATCATTTATTCACTTTTTAAAGTATATACTTTATTCTATCGAGAATATTCCCTGATAAGCTTTCTTCCTAGAAAGTAATATTAATTATTTTACCTTTCCAGCTATTCATGATCGATAATGGAGCCGAAGATTGGCGGATTGCAATGACCTGGCGACGCATCTCCAACATCCTGTTGGAGGTGATTATCTGCTCGATCCACCCACCCCCGGGAGAATTTTACTTCCTGTGGGTGACCAAACTGCCCAACCACGGCAACCGGATTGCTTCCAGACACGTGCCTGTTGACGTGATGTTGTCCCTGCCCATGTTCCTGCGCCTCTACCTCATCTGCAGAGTGATGCTGCTCCACAGTAAGTTGTTTACGGACGCGTCCTCGAGGTCTATCGGAGCGCTGAACAGAATCGACTTCAATACGAGGTTCGTGCTGAAGACGCTCATGACAATTTGCCCTGGAACGGTTCTGCTCGTCTTCATGGTGTCTCTGTGGATCATCGCCAGCTGGACGCTCAGGCTCTGCGAGAGGTTCGTTTCCCTAATTTCTTCAAAGGGTGCTTCATATGTGCTTTGTATATTCATTCTTACAAGCTATCTAATAGTGGTTTTGCGGAAGAACAGAGCTCTTAATAGTGAATTGCTCGCGTTTTGATCCTTGGCACTGTTGAATAACAGAAGAAAAAATTTTGTTCTTTGGCATTTCGCGTGTACGATAGTCAATGTTGTTGCTTCGGAATTTTATATAATTCTTCTCTAGCTACTGTTATAAAGAAACGCTACTTATAGAACGCTCTAATAGAAGGCATAACACCGAATTTCAAGCTGTTTAAGGTGTTTCTAGAAAAGTAGATATAATTTTTTCTTAAATTTACTTACAAGAATTATGAGCAATGAATTGTCCACAATATGCTACTAGATATGTTTTCCTTCATGATCAGGAGTTTCTTCTTATCTAGTAATTTAGAAAATATATCAGGAAAATATCATATAAGCCAGGGATGTGTAAACTTTTTCAGTAGCGGGACAACAAGTGAAAAAAAGTTTGCGAATCAAGATTAATTTTTCTAAAATTTTAAAAACAGCATACAAGTTTTACAATTTAAATATGTTAATGAGATGAGGGAAATTGCGATTTCACTAGTAAATGTTCCTTATATTGCGATTCTAATTGGGATGTACTGATTCTAAGGAACGACGCTAAATGCTTAAATTTCTATCTACTTCTGAAATGATTCTTTATAGGGTTCACAGTTGAAAACACTTGTTCACATAAATAGATGAAGCAAACAACATTGAATTTCTGAGATGGCTGGAGCTTAAAATGCAGTCTGTTACATGTGAGATTTAATTTACCTGTATCAGATTCCCATATGTCTGCTCCCCGAGAAAGAGATAACGATTGTGTTTGCTCCAGTCTACAGCTAAAACTTACTAAGAACTTCCGTTTTTAATACTTTAACGATTACAGATGCCTATACTTGTTATTTCCGTCGATTTATTTTGTAGAACAAAAATAGAGAAATTGAAAAGATCCTTCGAAAAAAAGAAGGAAAAAAGTATTTAAACAAAGCAGTAAAGGAGATATATAAATCATATTTTCTTTTAATTTTCGTTGGACGGACAAATTGAAATTCTATCCGCGGACCACATAGAATCTTCCGGCGGGCCATAGTTTGCCAATCCCTAATCTAAGCCATATAGTACTTAACATTTTACAAGAATAAACATTAAATCTTACTTATAGAATAGTGTTTGTAAGAAATTATAAGCTTATTTTTAAAAAATGAATTTTTTCTTTCAATAAAAATGTAGCTTATTTCATTGGAAATGCTTAAAAAGTAAGGAAAAATCCAAAGTTTAAAATATCTTCGAAACAGTTTGAAGAAATATTCATCGTGTGAAACTGTGAGAACCTGTTTTGCCATTTACTGTATAAAAATAACAAAAGCATATTAATACTTTCTAGGCATACCAAATATGAACACTTAATTTAAATTTAATTGGCATTTTCAAAAATAATTTTGAGGAAAGAAATTTTATAAATTCTTAGCAGTTTCATTTATACTTTTTCACTTTTGTGTTTTAAAATATGAAACTATAAATCATCGAATGTAATGTCTTTAATCAATGTTTCTGAACACAAGTGATTGTGGTGCAACGTTCAAACTTCTTTTAAAAATTATATTATCATAGTAAATCCTTTTCATAGTTAATATGAATTTTTATATTAAAACATATTAATAGATAAAATATTTACATTCCTGTATGGAAATTGTATGCATATATATTTTTTCATTCATAATGTATTATTGCTTGGTAGAGAAGGTTATTAATAAAACATATCGATTTCCAAAATTGCTTCCTATTACCAGTTGTCAGTGGTTCCTACTGATTTCTAAGCAACAAACCATTCCAGTTATTTTAATATATCGTGTTGTATTTCACCAATCAAAAGAATTTATAGTTTGTATTCTGAAATTTCTCATTAACAATAGATGAGAGATTCTCTTAAAAGCTATTAAGATACTGTTAATTAAAGTACTGATTTTACTGATAAAAGGAAACCAGATTGTGTGACACATTTAAATAAATGTACATATTAAACTTACTAAAAAATTGAATAATTCATGAGTTAAGTTTTACTTTTGAAATAAATTTTACTAAGTTCAACATAATTCAAAAATTGTCTTTAATCAAGAAAACCACAAACATAGACATAGAATTATTCCCCCTTCTCTAAACCGATTTAAAAATAAGGATCAAACAATTCTGAGAGGAAATTCTGTTTATTTTTATCCACAGGACTCAGGAAAACAAAATTTACTTTTTAAACCTGAAAAAATAGTTCTTTCTTGAGAAAATTCCAGTTGTTTTGCGCGCTCAGTAGCAAGGTTTAATAAATGTTTAGAATCATTTAAAATAAATAAACGCGGATCTAATTTATAACTTCTAAGAGAAAATAGAGAAAAAAGATTTGTCAAGTAAAATATTTTCGTTTCTTTTTCATATATTTTTATGAGCCAGTTTAATTATTGCATCTTATAAGTGTCAAGTTAATCTTTACGTCTCTTTGTAAGAATAAATGAATTCTTTATGAAACCCATGCATGTAGAATAATAAAAACTAAGAGAAAATGTACAAATGTATTTAAAGTGTAGAACTGCAGGGAGTTTAAAAAATAATTTAGTTTTACATTTATAGATTATTATGATTGAAAATTTGTTCTAAATATATTGGAATTATAGTTAATAATTTATGTATTTTGTTTCATAAAACCAAAGTTTAAGGTTGCAAATGTATTTCAAATTATTATTTTAAGCTAAAATCAAACAAACTATTAATATAGTTATTTTTTTATCAAATACAAAACAATTTTTAATATTTTGTTGTAAAGTGTATAATAAATATATACAGAATTTTATATTTTCTGAATTTTCTTGTATTTTATTTTAAAGATTTTTCAATTTGAAATGAAAATTATGAATTATTATAATTAATTTATTTAAACTCTAAGAAGTGTATATATAAAATAGTATTCTCAGTGTGAATAAACTAACTTTAAATTAGCATTTTCAATAATTGATTTGTAAATAATTACTAGTTTTCCAAGACTATCTTTAAGGTATGCATTAGGTTTCAGAATATTACAATTGAATTCAATATCGTAAATAAGTCAATTGAATTTTCGCATTTATTACACGAAACTAGAAATTCCACTTGATTTCAAATTATAAAAATTTAGTTTTATTTTAATTCAACTGTTGATGAAACTCATCATAATTAGTTCATACTATTTAAATAAGAACAAAATTTTCCTGGATAACGTTAAAAGCTTCATTTTGTAATCCAGAAAAAAGATCCCAAACTTAAATAAACAAACAATCCAAAGATTTACTGTTTAAGATAGAGATTTTATCCACAAAATGAGACAATGAATGAAAAAATTGTGATTCTTTTATTGTAAACAATAAATCCTGAATGTCGGTTATGCATACAAACAAATCATCGGTTAAGAGATTTTCCAACTTGAAATATTCTCTTGTAACATAAGTGGTGTAAGCGGAAGAAAATTATGTAAAATTTCGAATTCATGAAGATTATATTAAAAGTCTCATGATTTCAAATGTTTTTCTGATATTATCAAAATCTATCGTGATTGCATTTAAAAATTATATTTTTATTCAAGAGTATAAGATTTATATCTTGATCTCAAAAATCTTAAAAAGGATTTTATTCTCAAGATCTGAGAAATAAGTTATTTTAAAATAGCTCCTTTAAACATTTTTTGACTTATTAGAGGCAATGCTATTTCTTTCAAATATTTTTTATAAATTATTTGCTAAATACTAGGACCAAGCGTGAAATTATAGTGACGTAAAATATGGAACATCTTTTAATAAAAGAACTTTGATAATGACAGTTTCTATTTGTGCAATAAAATTATTTATTAACTTGGACCATAAGAATATTTAAAAGTCTCTTAAATATTCTTATGGTCCAACATCTCTTATCCATATTTTGAAGGGTGTGATTGAACATATGAATGAAATATGTTATAGTCAGAGGGAAAAATAACTATTTACAATTTTCCGAGAAAGATAGCAATGGTTTCATTTAGATGTCCATCAGGACATGACTATTTACAAGACCATCTTTATAAAACTGAAATGGTTCATTCACCAATCTGTATTCTGGGTGATTTTCATCAGAATATGGTGTTTGATCTATCTATATTGCATTTTTTCTGCAAAATGACATTGTTTAAAAGTACTGGAGCGCTTGAGAACTAAGGACTAAAGCCTAATTTTAGACACTAGTAATATAAATAAAAAATAATAACTAATGGAAAGAGATGTGATATCAATTGAAAATTTTCTACAAACTACCGATTTAGCATTGAGCATTTTGCACTTTTAATTTTTTTCATCAACTCTTACTCTCGAAGCTGATGATTTTTCATTTGAATAACAATAAATGCTTCTGCATTCTAAGTGAACAATCACATTCCACTTTTATTATAAATTCCATAACATATCATAACAATATATCATATCATAGTTTAAGTTATAAAGTCATACATCAAATAGAGTGCTGCGCTTTTTTTAATGGTATCTAAACATGTTATTGGATCTTTTAATCCATATGTGCTTCTTGAGTAGTGCTAAATGAGTGGCAGTGTCCGTCATAGCACCCCAAAGGACATGCCTTCTCTAAGCAGCACATTTGACCATTTGCCCATCTCTCAGCAACATGAACTCTCTTAGACTTGACAATTATCATATCAAGGCTATTTTGTGCTGGGCTGCTTTAGGGAAAATGGTCGATGCCGTCAACTTTCTGTTGTAGGAAAAAATGTTATCTAATTTGACTACTGATAATCTTATCTCTTATCAAAAGTCAATGTGTTAATGGCAATAATATATTTTACTATTTCATTATAAAATGGTACTGTTAAAATATTATCAATGTAAAAGATATACGTATTATAACGGAACTGCACAAGATAAATTAGAGGAGGCTATGATATTGTTAGATTTTATTCTGTTTATCGAAACATTTTTTCTGGATGCTTTTCTTCAAATTACAGGAAAATATTATTTTGCATTTCTTGTGTCATAAATATTTCCTTTCACTTGGTATTATGCACAAAATATCATCCAAATATGCAATATTTCATTTAAAAAGATTTAATTTTTCTGAAACTTCAAATAGAAATTAAACATTCACTCGAAAATATTTTTGGAAGAATCTGTTATTTATAAGTATTGACAGTAAAAAGAGAAATATTAGTTAATTCATAAATTCCCAAGATTTACAAATTTGAATCTTTCCTAATTTGAAAAGTTTGAGTATTAATTATATATCCATTATCTAAAGTAATGCATGTTTCCTGAAACTATAATAATAATTATCAACATCAGTCTCCATTAAGTTTCCCAAATACCCTTGCAATTATTATTAATCATCAGATTCTGATATCTTCAAAGTATTCATTTCAAAGAATAATCGCTGCAACAGCATGGAAATTATAATTAAGTATAATTAACCCAGATTATGATATGACTTAAGTTTTCTCGTTGATTTGTTTAAATGTATTAGCATTCAAATATATGAATCCCTTGCATTTATATAGTAATGTAATATTAAATTCTTTTTATAAACATACTAAAATTTCTTGGTTTAATTTATAATAATGATTTTGTAAATATAATATATTTCTTATATTTCAAAATATATCTTATCATTATCAGACAATTTGCAAATTCATGATTAAGAAAAATGTTCAAAATTCATCAGAATTTCATAATTTAATCAGTATTCTGTCTGAGAAATAGTCAAACCACTTCAAAGAAACATTCTTATGCCAAGTTTTGCGTAGGAAATTTATAAATATCAAATCAAAAGTGCTCGAATAAAGGAAAGCAATAAAATATAAATTATTTACAAAATTTTAAATTTCATAACAAATTATTTAATATATTGAATAAGTACAAAAAATTTTTTAATTAAATTCAATCTCAGGAAATTTAATGAAAATCATTTTAATTTATTTATAATTACTTTTAAAATTGTATCAGATTGACTCTGATGTATTAGTTATTAATTTATATTGAATAAAGATCTTATTAACTATAAATTGATTCTATTTAGTTTAAATATAAATTTTTGATAGCCCTTTTTATCTGTTAATCAAATCTTTTAGAAACTATTAACAATATCGGTATTGTATTACTAATTTCTAAAATTTATGATCAATATTCTTCTATTAGGGAAAAATAAAGAATTAAAAACACAAAAGAATTTACATTATAGAGAAGAAATAAATAGAAATTGATAAATATTACGGGCACACTATGTAATGTTAAAGAAGTTTCACTCTAAATAAATCGCTTTTAATTGTATAATACTGACTTTTTTAAAAGCATTATGAGTGAGCATAAAAAATAAAATATTCAATCATCACTTCATTCATAAATAAAATGTATGAAAATATTAAAATTATCCTAATGAAGCATTCAAAATTTCATTGATATGCGTTAAAATTGTATACCTATAAAAGTCAATTGAAATCTATTCCAAATATAAGTCTGTTTTTTATTTCTTAAGTAAAAAATTAAGTTCCGAAAGATATCTATTAAGAGACAAATATGGTTGTATTCTATCTTTAACAAATGTATTCTGATCAAATCTTGAGTAGTTGCTTCAAAGTCATGATTTACTTCATTTAAAAAATATGTAAAACTGAAGCGAATTAACATGATGTTCTCTAGTAGATTTAACCATTTTTAGATATTAAATAAACTGAATATTAGTAAAAAGACTGAATATTGTAAAAATGTATTCAACTGGAATTTCCATGTCACTAAGCATTCATATAAAGGTAAAACTTTGTTTAAAGGTTATCAAAGAAATTTAAATTTAATAGAAGAGCAGAGCTGACATGTATAAAATTCTGAACAATTTTTCAGAGACCAATTTCCTGAGTTTAGAGAGAGATGTGGACAGAGAAGATTTCATAATTGTTGTTAGGCGTATTAATATATAAATCTTTCAATGAATCATGGCCAAATAGATACATTTGGTTTTTTTCATATCTACTTTATAATATTTTGCAATGGAAGTCTAATTCGACAGAAACTTTCAATCAAATGTGGATTCTGTAACACTACAAACATCTACTATCGATAGAGAAAAAAAAACTTAGAATCCAAAAAATCATAAGGTATTATTTGTTGATAAGAGTAAATATATCAAAAATAAGTTATTTTTCAAACAAGAAATGGATGTTTTGGATTGCTTACTGTAAGTTAATGTGAGCTCTGTTAAATACATTGGTTGCCAAATAAAGGTATATCCTAATATATTTTACATTTTTTATGACATAAGCATTAACACAATTTTTACTAATACCTTTTGAAATCAATAAATTGCAACTTATTCATATAAAATATTTAAATATTCCATTAAAAATATTTATTAACAGCATAAATATGATAAGATTAAAATTCTATATATATTAAACAGATTTATTTGTTTTATATCAGTTAGTACATATTAATGTAAAATGTTCTTCGATTTTTCGTTGTGTTCACAGATTTAATGAAGTACATCAATAATTTTTTAAATTTTACTTTGTTCAGCTTAATTCTGCAATATATCAAGAGTACTTTCATATACACTGTAAGATAATATAAATTTCATAAGAAAATTATGCAGTCTATCTTAACATATGGGAGTACGCTTTTATTATTGTATGTCAGGGAGAAGTATAGAAAGGGAAAACAAGTGGTAAATAAGAAAAAATTCTATTATTTTTAAATTGAACTTATTCGAAAACCTGAAATATGTTAATTAACTTTAAACAGAATTGAAACTAATTAGCAAAATACAGTTACAATTATTAATTGGCTTAATTTAAAACTTAACCAAACATCCTTCATTTCAATTACAATTTATTGTCATGTAAAGCTATTATATAAGTAATAAAGTTACTTTTGATAACATAGATTTAAGTAATATAGAAAATTCTAATAATACAATTATGCAGACAACCACAAATTTTATATTTAACCATTTAATATATACAATATTAGACACTAGTTTAGAACACAAAAACCAAACTTTAATATTAAAGATCTGCCATCCTGCTGCATATTTATCAGTCTTCCTTTGTACTTGAATCTGACATCCTTCTTTTGTTATTCACCGGAAGCTCTAAACTGGTAAAATACTGTTTAATAATATAGGGGTTATGAAGAAGGTGTAGTAGCAAGATGTAGAGGAAAAGATATTATCTTATTGCTTAATGTAATCTAAAATAAACGAAGGCACATAATATAATTTTGATCTTTCTTAAGACGGTAAAATTGAATACGATATTGCAAGGGAATTATGAAACTAAAACACTTAATGTTGTTAAAAATGTATGATAATAATTTGTGGTGTAGGTCTCAAGTTAAAGTTCTGGGTATTTCACTTTTCGCAATTTAGATTCAAAATTAATTATTTTTATTTTATAGCAGAATATTTGTAAAATACACATACATAGTATATTTAATTTAGAAAAATAAAGTTATTGCCATGCAAAAAAATGCCACATGAAAATTCATTGGACGATTTTAATAAACTGTTTGAATATGATCATGTAACTGGAAAAATTGAAATATAAATTGTCTTGATAAATCTCTGGTAAAGCAAATACTTTTCTTAATTGTATTAATCATAAAAAAGTTTCAAGTATTTTGTGCGTCTAAATTAATGGAATAAATTTAAATTTAGAATGTTAAACTATCGATGATAAAATAATAAATTACAAGTTAAAATTAGTTTTTATTCTCTTGAAATCTTTTAAAAAATATTTGAATGTTAGGTATGTAATAAAATTTCATTCAAATATTTTTTCGAAATTGAAATTAATTTCTATGATTACACTTATTATTTCAATAATTTTACTAACTCAACTTTTAAATTAAATTATAATCTGAATTTGAATAATTGATAAATCATGTTTTTCCCATTGTTTAGTACTAATATGAGAATAAAATTATTTTCTTAATTTAGGAAAAATCCGTTACTGATTTTCTTTCTAGTTGAACTAATATAGTAAAGAAAATACAGCCCCTATCTCATTTTAGTAAATAAATGCAACCCCATTAATGCATATTAGAAAAGTTTAAGTTCTACGTTTAATTATGGTTTTTTTTTTAAATTTTTTTTTTTGTTTTCCAGATAAATGCAAAAATAGTTTTCCTATTTAAATAGGAATTTAATGCTTACACAATTAATACAATTAAATTATTCTTTACTTTTTCTACAAACCCTTTTGCTAAATGTAAAAATATATATATATATATATATATATATATATATATATCCATGATATAGTATATATATCATATATCATATATCTCATATATATATATGATATACCTATATGATATAGTATCACTGTATGATATATACGTATATATATATATATATATATATATATATATTTATATATATAAATCCATGAACAGCATATTTCATTTTCAAGTTCTCCTTAAAAATGTTATTCCTCCTTGAAAAGTGTCCCATGTTTTTTTTATTCTATATATGATTTTATTTTCTAATTAATCTTTGTTTTAAGACTAAAATTTTTTATGTTTTACATATTTAGGCTAAAAATATAGCTTTTGCGTCGTATGTTATAAGCTTGATAAAAGTTCCTTTCTTTTTTTATGCATAATAACTTATTAAACACGCTCATAAATGTTTTCCTATATTTCTTGAGTGCTCTAAAAACAGCTATTATTTCATATACTATATGTCTTTATTCTTTCTTTTTCATGATTTTGATCATAAATTATTACATTTTTCTATAAATTTAAGTTACATATTTGATAATAGCTTAGTTCTTATACTTAATAATATTTTACTTTTCGTAAGAACGAATAATATTTTAAAAAGGAAAGATGTAAATATAAAGTTGTTTTTTGTTTTATATTAGATATTAATCTATTTTTTTAAAAAATATAAACTGATAGGTTCATTTAAAATGTTGATTAATTTATGACCTGTATATATATATATATATATATATATATATATATATATATATATATATATATATATATATATATATATATATATATATATATATATATATATATATATATATATATATATATATATATATATATTTACCGTTCAGTATTATATTTAAATTAAAGATTATCGTTCGCAATAATGTCCTACTTCACTTTTCAAAAACAATGAAAGAAGCATAAATTTTTATATTTGATATATACAGTATTCTTAAATTGTGTTTTGCAATTACAATTTTATATTTGAATTTAGGAAGATATAAAATTTCATACTAAATTAATTCGAATAAAGAATATGAAAATAGACGTGTTTATGAAGTAAACTATTATGTGAAAATATTCAAAAATTTCTGTTATTTTACCTATTTGTAGACTTTTGTAAAGTATACTTAATGATTCATTGAACATTGTTAACTTATTTATAATGATTTCAATAAAGACCAAATTTAGCTGGAAAACTCTTATCATTAAAATTTAAAAAATAATACACAGTGTTTTCCTTGTGCATTCCATTTTTATTCCAAGTATTACAAGAAAATTAATTTGACAAAAATATCATTAAAGTGAGATTACATTTATTTTAATCTCACTTCAATGATATGAATGAATAGAAATAGAGCAGCACTCTAATTCATAGACGAATAGAACATCCATGAATTAGAGTGCTGATCTATTTTTATTCATGAACGAAATAGAACAGCGCTCTGATTCATGGGAGTAATTAAGGCAATTTATTTAAATTTCAACACATGGTGGCTCCAGTATTTTATATTTAGATGCATATTTAATAAAAAATTTATTTAGATAACATTTTGAAGACAAGGAAATAAATGTGTGAGGTACAGGTGAGATTAATACACTTTTTCTATGGAACATATAGAAAAGCTCATTAATTTATAGTTTAATTTAATATCTTATTTAAATTTGAATTTATTTATGCCATTTTCAGAATTTTATTAGAATATAAATGACAAATAGTAAGACAAGACACGTCTACCGAAATTCTGCAGCAATTGCAAGACACACTGGATGCTCTCATATCGCTCAAAACCATTTGCCAAACAATACAATTAGCTGCGAGTGGTCTGCTTTCATGGTGTACGTTAAGAAGACTGCCGTTAACCTCATATCATAGACGCCACCGTCTGGAATGGTGTCGGATTAGAGCGATGTGGATGACGGTGTGGCAAAGTATCGTCTTCTCAGATGAGTCGTGCTTCTGTTTATTCAATGATAGTCACTGCGTATGAGCGTTTCGTCGACGTGGGGACAGGTTCTGCAGCAATTGTAAAAAGTACCTTTCCTCAGGACGCCATCCGTACTCTCATTGGTTCTGTGCCTAAACGTGTCATTTCTTGTATCTTCGTCCTTGGTGGTCATACAATTGATCAACACCTATTCCCACTCTGTATTACGCATATTATTTCGAGATACAGATCACTTATTGCTTGCTGTTTCTTCACTATTTGACAACTCTTTCTTGGTGTTGTATTTTCGATATCGGGATTTATATAAAAATATACTTACATATTTTTAGAATTTTGAGGCATATTTGTGTGAACTTGCTGACAGTTAAAATTCAGTACGTTTCGAAAAACGCCAACTTCACTCTCTAATAACATACATCCTTCAGAAATGAGAAGCAAAAATGCTGTCAGTAACATACAAGGGATGCTTTTCATATTAAATGTCTTCTATTTCAAATCTAAATTACGTTTCTTGCAGAATTTTTCAATAAGATTCTCTAACTATGTATGAAGAAGCTTAGAGATTTTAATTAAAATTCCATCTTAAGTGACAAGTCCTTATAAAAGTGATTGCTTAATCAAATCGGAAAAATTTGTTTGTAGTTTTGCTAAGTTTTAGAAATTGTGAAGGATATTTTGGCCTTTAAATCACAAATATTTTATGAGGCAAGTAGAAAAAAATGTAAATAATATTTTTTAAAGAAAATAAAACATATTTAATGACACTTAAATATATGTGAGTAAAAATTTCATTTATAACCTTATAAAATATTTTATTCATTGTATGAAATAACTTGTTACTCATTTACTTTTTTTGTAAATTTCTTGGTATATTTATAGATTTGAATTCTTTTGGGACGAACTTTTGAATAGCAAAATATTTATTCTGTGTTAAAATTTCATTTCATATATTATAATTTGTCAGAAAATATAATAATAAGTATAATAATACCCTCAGAAAAATAACTTTGCATAAAATTTGAGCAACTCGGACATATAAGGGCGATATTAATTAATATCAAATTATATATATATATATATATATATATATATATATATATATATATATATATATATATATATATATATATATATATATATATATATATATATATATATATTAATTCATTAACTAATCTCATGCAAAATATTTTATGATGTCTAACATGAAAACTTAATTAAAAGAACTTAAGTAATTATCTTATTTGATTTGTCTTTATAAAATACATATTATTATTACATGCTAAATATTTAGAAACTTAACTGCAAAAGTGTGCTTAAGGACTAAATTTGGTAAGAAAAAGCTTAAAAAGAATGTTTTAAATTTAAAATTGTGATAAAGTGCATGAAATTTACTTGCATGTCATTGTATATTTTACATAATTATTTCAAAGTAAATTTATTTTTATGGCTACTAAATTTAAAGTAAATTGTGTTCTGTAAATTAGTTGAATATATTCGAATATATGAATAAAATTTTAATAAATTTTAACATTATTTAATTTTATCTTTAATGAATTATTTTTTCATAAATGATTTAGATTTCTGACAATATTTTTATATTTTGGTTTATTTTAAACCTGAAATAGTTCAAGGTATGCTTTGATTGTAGAAATGACTTAAATACCTATGCAATATATACATGAAAACATTCAGATTCTTATATCATATATTATTATTATAACACGTATTTAAATTTTAAATGTTTCAACCTTTTCAAGTAAAAAAATAATTTGTTCTCAAATTTTAGATAAACATGTAACTATGCTATAAATGAAAATTATTTTTGTAACTGTGTTTTTTATTATTCAAAACTACACGTTAAGTTTGCTAAATCAAATTTACTGGTGTATCAAAATTTTAAGATTATTAAACCGGTATATTAAATAAAAATTATTTTTGCAAAAATAATTTTTATTAAATATTTCATTTTAAAATGCATTCTATTGAATTCATTGCTGAAATAATTAATTATATTTACTGGATTGCTTAGAAATTGCTTTCAATTTTATTAGATTACCATTTGTAATGAAAACATACATTTTAATTTGAGATCTCTTTACTGTACTCTTAAAAATGAAATATTTCCATTTACAATTTATTTTCAGTAAATCAGTAAAATTTAATAGATAGAAATATCTTTAAAAAATCTTAATGTAAAACAATTTCGAATTAACATAGGACATTTCTGAAATTTTTAGATCATTTTATTTATAAATAATTTATAAAACAAAGAAGATATATTCAAACTAATGACATTCATTCCTAAAATATATTTTTTACAATCTCAATATTTCTATAAATTATTATCTCTACGCGTTTGATTAGCAATTATTTAGTTAACATGGCCCTCATATTATTTATAGATATTGTTATTATTTACCTCATATTATTTATAGGTAATTTACTTTCTCTCCTTCAGCTTCAATTAACAGCTTCCAATAATATCTCATCAAATAATTAATAGGGATCTATTTCTTGGGTACACTTTTGACCTGACATAACATCGGAAGGCAGTTTTCTCTCGGAATTTGTAAAATACATAGCTAGTAGAAAGGAATTTCCGTTATTAGAGACCAATAGACCAGGATTACAACTTCAGTAGATGAGATGTTTGCTCTCATCTGGCTTGAAGTGTCTGTCACTTTTATATTTGTCATCCGACAAAACATTAACCATATTATTTATGTGTAACAAATTTAAATATTTTAAATTATTCAACATTAAAAAATGTAATGGTCTTATAAAATTCCTGTATATCTTTTAAATCATTTATCATAAGTTTCACGTTATTAATTGAATGGCTTAGTTGATACTTGTCAATATTGTTAACAAACCTAAATGAATAAGAAATGATTTGCAGAAAGAAGATAATAATCTTTGTTTGCATTAATACTATTTTTATCATGTGATCCTCTACCTTAAGACTTGTTTTCAAAAGTGAGCTAAAAAAATTCAGAAAAACGAATTAAATTCATTGTTTGAATATAACTATATATTAAAAATAATGAATCACAATTTACACTGAATTGAAGTATTTGAACGTAATCTAACAATTATTTTATTTCATACCAAACAATTTATAACAGATATTTATAAGCACATAAATCATCTTAGTTATTATTACTTTATTTTGTAATTGTCATTTATCCCTATTTAAAACAAAAATTTTAAAGGGAACAATTCGAAATATGTAGCATTATATATAAAATTATTTGCAAAATCAGATAATCAATAAGGGAACTTAAAAACTTAATATTCAAGTAGCAAACTGTAGTTCAAACGTTAAATGTTTTTCTATTATAAGTTTTAAGTCATATTATATGCATAAAAATCAATTAATATATTTAAATTTAATATTCAATTTCCTTCTGTTGATAAACATAGAAAATAAAATGTGGAAGCTATCAATCTATTTTGTGTAGACTGAACTTTGATGTTAAATAATTTAAACAAAATAATAAGTAATATATAAGCATAATTACTATATATATATATATATATATATATATATATATAAGTTGATTCCATAAATATAATATTGACATTGTTCTTATTTTCAGGTATCATGATCCAGAACATGCTAATTTGCTCAATACTATGTGGCTTACTGCCATCACATTTCTTTCCGTGGGTTACGGCGACATTGTTCCCAACACTTACTGCGGCAGGGGTATATCTGTCAGTACTGGCCTCATGGTAAATTTATTATTACTTCATATTTTTCCCTTCTACTGAGTACATTTTATTTTGAAGCATATGATGCTTTAAGTTCCTTCACAAAAAGGGGTTTTTTCGAATGTG
The DNA here is from genome assembly GCA_037975125.1 of Latrodectus hesperus. NCBI lineage: Eukaryota > Metazoa > Arthropoda > Arachnida > Araneae > Theridiidae > Latrodectus > Latrodectus hesperus. Next base: position 9,317,802 of record CM075850.1, read on the forward strand.
TTCCAACATACCTTTTTTTAATTATGGAGATTTAGTGATTAATTATAAGTTTCTTCAATTATATTGTTAATCATTTTACTAACCATAAAGTAGTTGTTTCTTTCGTTCCATTTGAGATTATGATTACATCACTTTATAACAATTCTCATTGGCCTTAAAATATATATGACTTCAGATAACGTTTCATCTACGGAACATCGTATTGAGACGGCGTCGTAAATCCGACTTATCGACGAATTGCTGCCTGCCTTCAAGTCGCATTTTTCGACCAGCAGCAAACAAGGCGAATTTCACCATCGAATGTCTGAAAATATGGTCGAAGTTCATTTTGCTAATAAAACGATTTCTTATATGATGACCGAAACATCGGTTTAAGAAACTGTTTTCCATCGATTCAAGCCGTTAACAAAGTTGACAATAGAACAGAATAGAAAAAATGAAAAAGACAGGACAAAACATCCCCTTTATGGTTAAATTGCATGGATGATTTAAATTTTTAAAAATTTCATTAATTAATGAAATTATAAATTATTCATTTTAGTTATTTAGCTTATAATGTATTTTATTTTCTTCAAACTACTAAAGAATATATATTTTTCATTATATTTATATTATTTTACTTAATATATTTCTTCAAATGTATTGTTTTACTTCTCATTTATAGAAGTTATTACGTAATTTTTGATTAAATGCATATATAGTTTAACTGCATTTTACTGTGATAAGAAACTTAAAATGTTTGGTATAAATTGTTTTATAATTAATTATTAATATCAAAAAATATAATTAAAAAAAACGTTTCAAAAAATAAATATTATTAAGAATTTAAAATGAACCCAGTAAAGTAAGATAGATAATTTGTATAGGCATAAGGAATAATAATATTTATTATGAACTTAGAGCTACATTTTCATATTAGAGTATCAAAAACATATAATAGTTGAATTGTGAATACATAATTTAATAATGAAATTTATGAAATATGATGAAAAATTGCTTAAATCCTTATTAGTAGCGAAATATTCTTAAGGTGGCAGCTAAATGTGACAGGCCAGCAATATTACTATGACTTTTGTAAGGTTAACAATGACAGATTTACCATATCTTTTCTACCAATAATTTAGGTAAAATTAAAGGCCTACTTAGCCAAAAATTTCAGAAATTACTTTGAGATTTTGTAAGCAAAATTATAGATATTCTTGAGCAATTTATTATTTCTTTATTTCATAACCACTTCTTTTTAACAAGTAGATTCAGACATTGTTACACATTTCTTTAAGTAGGAGAAAAAGTAACCGCATGTTCAGTTGAAATTTTTTTGTCTACGTGAATAACAAATACATTTTATGTACGGTCATAAGCTGTTTTTGATAAATACTCAATACATTTTCAAAATTTACATACAATTACAGTTATTGAAATTTATTGATGCAAATAAAATTTGTATCAAAAATAAACATATGGTTGCAATATATATTTTAATATTATTATAATTTTAGATAAAAAATATAACAAGTTTTGAGAAACCTTCTTACTTTAATATGATTAGGAGTTACTTTTTAATCCGTGGTTCATTCAGTCGGGGTTTGGTCTATAATAGTTTCTAATGGGATATTTTTTAATATATCAAGACCTGTCTTGGACCCTTTACTTCTTTGATGTTTTTCTTTTATTTTGACAAATGCTTTGGAGAAATACACCAAAAAGACCCTATGTATTTTTCTTTCCTTTTTCACAAATTATAATTGATTATTTTATTTTGCTTAACCACTTTTTATGTATCAGAAAGAGTTAAAAGAAACAATATTGTAATTACTTAATATTTAAAACCAATTCCCAGCACTATAGCATGGAATTTCTAAGGTAAGAATATTTGACATTAACTAGCACATAAATGGAAAACTTAACTTAGACATTAACTAGCATTGTAACTTTTAAAATTTATTTTCTTTTTTGCTATAAAATTCCATATAAAAGTTTAATGTTTTTAAATAATGAAAATTCTCCTATATCTTTGATACAGAAGTATTGAAATAAAATATATGACAAATAAATAGTTATATTCCTTTCTGAAGAAGAAAAATTGTTCATCAAAGACAGCTGCAAGCTAACCATACACTTAGCGATTGTAAATTAACTACTTAAGAATCAGCAAAAGAAGGCTTGAATTAATATACAATGATAATAATCCACTATAATTTCAAGGATTGTATTATATGAATTGAAGAAAAGAGGAATGAAAGCTACCAAAATAGAAGCTTCAATTATCCAAACTTCGTCTATTCGAAACATTTTCAAAACTTCAGAAAAATAAATTGTGTTAATAAGACTAGGAAGCTGTGAAAAAAGAAAGAAAAAAAATGTAAGAGAAGGAAAAAGAGGTTAACGAGAGAGAGAGAGAGAGAAAGAGAGATGTTACTTGAATTCAAAAACATTTTCTTTAAAAAATTCTTGGATGTTTAGAAGTTAGAGCTGAAGATATAGGAGAATATATTATGAGTCATACCCTAGATCTCTAATTGCAAATGATGGTAAACTTATTAAAAGTGTCGAGAAGATGACTATAATGTCCAAGTTGAAGCGGAGACGGGACTATCAGCTAGTGAAGCATTTGGCGATTTTTAAACTGCTTTGAAGTGGATAGAACATTAGCCCGAGTATGATGACGTGCAACTTCACACTATCAAACGGAGACGCGACTTGGCTCCCCCAAAATATATAAAAGTAGTGAAACACTTACCGAGCCTTTCTTAGTATATTAATATATAAAAGTGTTGGCTTTTTATTTATTTGATTAAATGGTTTTTTCTTTAAAAATATGTAACTTTTTCTACCATTTTGAACTAACAATAAATAAATATTTAGCTCATTTTGTTTTGAAAAAATCCAAATAACCTTTTTTTAATTATCCAAATGGGGTCCAGTCCCAAATGATTCGAATAATTTGAGTTTTATTGTAACAATATTTTCCTCATCACTAATTTATTAATCAAATGGTTTTTTCTACGTTATGTATAAAAAAATAAATAATATTACATAATTTTTCTTCAAATTAAATTTAAAATAATTCGTTCCATATGAACTAACATTTGAAAATTAAAAAGTTTTCTTAATCATTAACCACAAATATCACATAGCTTTTCTCACTTTTAGAAATTACTTTATATAGTTTATAATGACTAACAAGTAATAGTGGATAAGTTTTTAAAATTAACAAACGTTTTCTATAAATCATTGGAAAATATTGTCGATGAACCATTCATGAACAGTTTGAATGGAATTGACAATGTCATAAAAATAAAAAATTAAATTAAATGTTTGCTGGAATATAAAGCCATACTAATTTTTATTGAAAAATATTTGAATGTCTACATTTTAATAATTTCAAGAATATATATATTTTATTAATCTGGTAAAATTACATGAACACTTTTTATTAGTTTGGTTACAAAAGTTAATATATTACTCACATTGAAAACGAAAAATAACCCCCATCAGTAAAAACTTGCATTTTAAATATTAAGATGTGTTAAATATCGATCCAACATTTTTACAGTATAAGCAATATTATATTATAACTACAATAACATTATTGTATTTATATTCCTTTTCTTTCGCAATGCAGATCACAGTGTTTTTATCAAGTTCTAAGATAATATAATAAGGATTATCAAATTGATAGATATTAAAGAACTATTATTTGTGATTTCCAAATTATATTGCTTAAAACATTTATTAAGTACATTTATTTGAATAGTTTTCATTTTTTTTAATTTAATGTGATTGGATGTTTGATTTCCAGGGTGCCGGCTGCACTGCTTTAGTGGTGGCTGTCATAGCACGAAAGCTGGAACTGACGCGAGCTGAGAAACATGTTCACAACTTCATGATGGACACTCAGCTCTCAAAGAGAGTAAGCTTCCATATATATATATATATATATATATATATATATATATATATATATATATATATATATATATATATATATATATATATATATATATATATATATATAATTAATTTTAATGTAATAAAAATGTAACTATAAACTATAGGTATATATTAAAATTAAACTTATTTGCTTTATTCTAATTTTAAAATTATAACCATAATGTAAATATTTTTACAGTAGAAACATGTTATACCGTGATTATTTTAATTTTTAATTAATAATTTAGCACAATGCACTAACTCATTTTGTCATAAAATTAATTGAAAAACGATAAATATATTTAGTCATTCATTTTGAAGTTATTAAAACTGAAAATTTACAAAAGGCAAGAAAAATCTTAACTTGCATTCAAAACTAAAGTAAGAGGAATTAATTTTAAGTAATTAGATTTTATTTGAATTAATATTTTAAATTTTGATGTATATAGAGTATGATTACCGGATAATTTGATAAATTTTATTGCAAAACAAGTATGAATGTATAAGATTTTTTTATTCATATATCTATAAGTTGAGTAGTTTAATATGATTTGAATTAATCTGAATACTTGTGATTTTTTATGACATTTTTTCATTTGTTTGTATCAAAAATATTCTTATGGTATAAAATTATTATTTACCTTGACAACTACAAAATAAGGCAACAGATGCAATTTACTTACAGTTTGAATAACTTTGTACAATCAAAAGAAAATATAAAGTACTAGTAGAAAAATTAATGAATTTTTGCTTTCTTTCCATAAGTGTTTTGAATTGTTTTGCTACAGATTAAACAGTCACTTAAAAATAACTAAATTAGTAAAGATGACTTTTTTAACTAGAATATTTAAGATATTAAATTTATGTTATTTTAACTATCATTTATAGAATATGAGAAATTTCCTAAAATTTTCCTTATATATTTAATGTCTTTCTTTTGAGTGATGCAAAATTTTAAATTACTTGTTTGCTCAAATAGTTGAAACTTTTTTGATGATTAATCAAAAGTTTTATGGTAATAATATCTGATTAGGAAACACAGATAAGCAATCACAGTAATATTAATTTAATATATTTTCGACAAATAAGGTGCCACTTCATTTCGGTTTCTGAGATTGACTTTAATTAATAATAAAATAATTCATTGAGAATAAGATATTTTATAAAGCTGATTACTATGTATATATGAAATTAATGTTTCCAATAAAACATGGCATTAATATTTTTCTCTAATTTAAGTTTGTTTGGCAATACATTTTTCAAAGTTTTAATTACCATCATAATTAAATGTTTTACATAAGAGAAAAAGTATAGGATATACTGAGTTAATATTTTCAAGCCTCTATGCATCAGTGTAGATGTTGCAAACTTTCTAGAATGACTGAGCACACATAAACGATGGGAATTTACATAGTAATGTATGGTTGGGAAACCTTTCTTGACACCCGATGATTTCTGTTGTCAAATATCAAATTATATTTAAGGTTTATAAGCTTAAAAATTTAAATAAAATCATGAATTTAGATTTTAATTAAGTAGCTGGTTAGATACAGTGGATATTATTTTATTTTCGATTTCATGTGCATGTTTAGGAATTTCTAAACTTAGTCAGTTCTAACAAGCATGAAACCTCTCAATACGATGATTCTTTTACTGTTTCTGATTTTTGAACCCATTCTTTTCTGACACGAAAATAACTATCTCACGTTATTACTTTTGATATATATGCAAATATTTCCCTACTATATTTTATTACACCGGGAAGTAATATGTGAAAACTGTAAAAACTGAAAGATGTCCCAAAAGAAAACATTGAATTTATAAATATCTCTAAAACAAGTCATTAGACTTTCTGACACAATAAATCAACCTCACCAAACTATTGTTTGTAATACAGATTATTTAAATGCAGTTAATCCACGATAGAAACATTAATGAAGGGGAATATTGTCCATTATTGCACATCGAATCTCATTGATTCTGGATACATGAAATAAACAACATATTTTTAATTTACTAAGTTCTCTTATGATTCATTATCCCAACAAACTAAATCTCTCAGTAAGGGAATCTATCATAAGCTCATGAATATTATTGACATAATATGAGAAACATGTAGTTTGTGCCCTAAATTCTGTAATTCATTAGGCAGTGTTATTATAAATGATTCATTCGTTTTAAGAAGTATTTATATTTTTACAAGCATTACAAACATTACGTAATTGCATATATAAGAGATATTAGAAAAGAGCCACAAGCTTAATAATATGGTAATGTGTTTTATTGGCTGCAGAAATAATCTATAATTTTTTTTCAATTGCGTGAGGCAGAATGAGGTTGGAACTGGTCGAAAAGGGGGGTAAGCACGAAAAATGTTTTATATATTTAAATACGATAGTTATTCGTATAACAGTGTAAGTAGCTTTCAGAAATGAGTATGGAAAATATTCACTTTATAAATTAAGCAATTTAAGGTGGTATCAACAACTTATACACATCAATAATTTGCTACAAAATGCATGGAATGAGTTCGAATATCATCTGGACATATGGCATGTCACTAAAGATGGCACATAGGAAATCTTTGTAAAGGATGTATTAACTTGGTTATTTGTGTTTTTTTCGTATATTTTTCATGAAAATTTTAGTAATATTTTTGAGAAAATATAGCATTTTCAAAATTAATAAATCATTTATACAAAAAACTGCATAATTTTGAGAGTATAAAGCATATTGTCACTTTTTTAAAGTTGCTCTACATAAATATGTTGTAGAAATAAAATTAATTTAAATATTTTTTAAATATTGTCTTTTGATATATTTGCAAATAAATTAGTGAATACAAATGAAGCAAATGAATTTTATTTAATTAATTTGTCTTTTGGAATTCATTATAGCATAAATATGGTTTCTATCACTCTAGTTTGGTTGCGTTTTATCTGCAATACTTTTTCATAAAAGATGAACACAAATTTTTATAACTAAAAATTTTGAGTACACATCATTTTGAGTTAAACATACTTTTCAATGTCTGTATACTTTATTTCTTGAAATAATAAATTTTGTTAATATTTAATAATATATAAGTAATACTCTTCTCTATATTTTCATTTAGTTAAAAAATGCGGCAGCAAGTGTATTGAGAGAAACGTGGCTCATATATAAACATACAAAACTCGTCAAGCATGTGTGTCCAGGAAGGGTTAGACTTCACCAACGAAAGTTCCTTCTCGCTATATACACGTAAGAACAAAAATTAGATGTATGGTTACATTATATATTCCACACAGCAGTTGTTTCCGTATAATATATTTAATTACTTTTCAGATTGAGAAAAGTAAAACTTGAGCAAAGGAAGCTAATGGATAACGCAAATACTATATCAGATATGGCAAAAGTAAGTACTTATACTATAATATCTAAATTAACAGAGATAATTCAAAACAATTTGTATATTAATAATGTGCAATTGTTACAAGCACCTTTACCTGTATTTAACTCAGTGGCAATACCAATGACGAAAAGCAAAATTCTTTGTTTGATCCTGATTACTTTTAATCAACGAAACATGAATGCTTCATTAACCTATCTACATTTATATTTTCGGGTGATGATTGATGTGAGAAATACTTATGTTTATCGGGTGTCATTCTGTGTCATACTTGAACATAACCAATTACGTATTGTCCTTGCATAAATAGAACTTGCAACAGATATACAAAAAGTATTTACAAGAGTTTTAAATGTTAAACTAGTGACTAATAAGTAAATAAAATGTCTTTATGTCAAAAAGAATTTTATTTTTTTAAATAATAAATCATTTATTATTAGACATCTATTAGTAATTTTGATTCACAAAAATCTTATTTATATATGCCAATAAAACCTCTTTTTACTTATGTATCAGTACTTTAATATATATATGTATTATAACAAATATAAATAATAAAATATACTTTTATACTATTAATTATATTTTGCAACTATATAAATCCAAACTGAAGTTATATAATAAAATTTAAAAATGTTTTCTAATTTCATTTTATAGAAAGATGACTGATTCAGAGATTCTTTGCATAAGTATGAGTTATTTTCCCACCAAGCTTTCAATATTATTGGTACATAAACGCTGAATTTTAATTGTACCAAAAAATATAAAATTAACTTATATTGATATCTATATTTAGTTATTTACAAATTCTACTATTTCATCTGTATCAAATTATGTACTTCGATTTGTACCTTAAATTATTATGTATACGTTGGTATAAAAACTTCTAAGAGAATGGTGCTTTTTTGTAAAATCTTCTTTAAATTATTATTTTAATCAACTTTTATTTTCTTAAAAATGTGTATTTTATATGATATCTAATCGCAAGACACGCATAACGTAAACTAAATAAAGACGTACGGATTATCATTTTGATTTGTTATTACTCAGCTTTTAGTAGTTTTCAATAATTTAGCTTGATCAGTTCTTTAGGCATTAATAACAATCTTGATAAATAATATAAATCACAAATTTGTAAAACTGAGATATGTTCCAAAGATAGAACAAAGTATTTCCTCCTGAAATAACTTTATTGATGAATAATTGATGAGTTAGATAAATGTTTTTACAGCCACTTTAATGAGTTATTTATGTACATATTTCTTTTATACATGAATCGAGTTTTGACATTTAAAGATTAATTTCTAAATGCAGCTATACTAAAAATAACAAATTCACTAAACACTTTCTATAAATAGAGCTATCACAACGAAAGTTGATTTTATGTATTATAATTTTTCCACCCATGGTACATATGATTCTCTTTTATAGACTTCTAACAGTATTTATGAAGTCGTTAGTGATCTGAGTCAGCGCCAGCTTGCAATAGAAGACCGACTTCAGGTCGCCACCGAACGAATCTTAGCCATCCAAGAGACTATTGAAGCTCTTCCTGATCTCATCATGTGCAGACTGCAGGCGACAAGAAGACCCAGTTACCATCAGCCAGGTACGGGTCCTTCCTGGGCCAGCATATCATCAGTTAATCTGCCAGCACCCCAAAGGAGAATCAGTACTCTAGGACTCCCAACAATAGTTCCACGTTCTGGTTCCGCTAACAACTAGCGGCAATTAAATAAACAACGACTAGTACTTAAAAGAAAACTGGTCATAACCGAACAGAAATATCAATTGTCATCTCATGATAATCAACTTTGGCTGTTTTGATAGAAGCATAATCTGTCTCAAAACCATTTGATTTTCTTCTTGATGGTGTTAAGTGCTATGAATATTCCAGAAATTAACAAAATACAATTGCTTGAGAAGATCATTAGATCAATGAAAATTTATTTGCTTTGCTTTTGCAGCAAGAGGTGTTATCGTAATATTTCAGTTTTATCACTTCAAGGTAAGAAAACATGTGGAATCAAACATTGGCAAATGTTTTCGTTTATTTTTATAGTTTTTATTAATACTAAGCATTCTGCATTTAATATGAATATTTACGTTAAATTTCTTTTAAATAAAATATTTAAATTACGAAGGAATAGTGAATTTTTTTCAGCACTTGTTCCATGATAGTTGCTATTATTATCCTTTATTGTATAATGGCATATATATGTATTATTTTCAATGCTTTTTCTTTTATTCTTACCGTATTGTACAAAATAATTTAAAAAATACGCGTTATTAAGTTGCAAAAAAGAAAAAAGGAAACATCAAAGTTTTATATCATTAGGCTTAGCATTGCTTAAAGTAACTAATTTGATGCTTAACTATTTAAAATTTTAAGGTTTCAAAAATTATAAACATCATTTTATCTCACTATAAATATTTCATCGACATATGCTATATATCATTTGATTTGCTACATTCTCAACAATATGTTCACATTGAAATGCGTTTTATATGCCAGCCTTACCATTTCTTAGCAGTGTATTTGATTCTATGAATGTAAAATATGCTTATATATTAAAGAAAAATATTTTTCTTCTAAAATAACTTATGCTTGTACATTGCTATATAAATATTCTTTGAGTTATTTTCGAATTACTATAATAAATAATTATATTCATAATTCGCAAATCGTGCAAATACGAAGCGAATAATTTTATTATCAAAAGCTTGATAAGAATAATTTTCGAGATATTTAAGTTCTATATATAAGTTTTTATAATTATTTATTTCAAAAGTAAAATGTTTCATAAGTTAAAATATGTTATTCTCAAAGTACTTCTCTGTAAAAATATCAATGAAATTCTAATTTAAATTATTCAAACTATTAGTACTTTAACTTAAATTTAAAATAAATTAGTTTTACAGTAATTTATTGAAGGAAAATCTAATTTTTATAAATTTTGCTTTTTGCAAGCACTTATGTATATAGAGTTAAATGATTTTATAAAGATTTTAGTTTTATTATATTAAAAAATTTAAAATATATAATAATAATAATAGTAATTACAATAAAGTAATATTAGAAAGTAAAGTTTCTCTTTCTTTTAACACATTAAAAGTGTTAGTTATCAATTAATATTTAAAAGATACTGATAAAGTTCTCATGGTAATTTAATTGCATATTATAAAATAGTTATATATATACAAATAGTAAGTATAGAAAAATTTTCACTCATAGCAAATTAAAACATCACATAGCTTATAAAATTAATCACATTTCTGAAGTTAAAATTAATTAGAGAATTCTGGACTTTGGTCAACGAAGAAAATACTGAATTTTTCAAATCTAAATTTCATTATTTAGCACTAAAATACATATAAACTTTTAGTGAAGAGCAGTTTGTCATTTTGTAATAATGAGATAGTGCTAAAGTAAATTACCACACTCTTAATTTTCTTAATACAAATACTTTTATTAACATATACAAATATCTTATCCTATATGGTACAAGAAATATTAACAAAGTACAGCTAACATTTTGTAAAAAAGTTATTCATTGTTGATAAAAAAATTTTTTATCAGAGAATGAATTGTTTTTAAATTTACTGAAAATAATGTGTTAAAATAATTTAATTATATACCTTAAAAATTGAAATTGTATGATAATGTAAAAAAGATTTTGTATAAAATTAATGTAAATTTTATTGTATCATAAGGTAACAGTGTGACATTTATATTGATAAGCTATTTTTGTTAATAACTGAAGTACATTTTTCACTATTGAGAAACTTGAAATAAAACTGCCAATAATTATACAGCAGAATTTGAAATTTTAACTGTAGTTTGAATGACAAATTAAATATGTGCGTCTAACTTCATGAAAAAATACATCAGAAAGTTGAAAAATTTCAATTTACAGACAATGTTATATTTTCTTCCATTTATGAAAATGCAGCATATGTTCTTCAAAATTTTATAATGACAGGGCTGTACGAATTAAAAAATATATATTTTTCTTATTCATTACCATTATGAGTTATGTATATAAACTGTATACAAACTGCATTTTTCCATTGCTATTTATATATGTTGTGTCTTCTGGCATGTTATTGTTAAGTGAAATAAACGATTTTCACATTTACATGAAAGTTTCTCTATTCCTTGTTTAACAATATAGATTATATAGTGCTATACTAATTATATTGAGATTCTTTGTCATTTTAATTTTTTTATATAAAAATCCTTTTTAAAAGATTTCTTTTTTTAATTACTCTATTAAATACGTTGAAAATAGCGAGTTTAATTTTAATGTATGTATGCATTAAACTTAAGGAAATAAAATTGCTTAAAACACGATTTATAATAACTGACCCGGGTATTTTTAAATGTTTAAATTATTTTGAAATTGGTTGATAAAACAGTCTTTGATAAACAAACTTCATAGTTCAATTAGGAGTTATCTTAGGGAATTTATTTTTGCTAATGTAGCAAAAACTAATGACATTCAATTTAAGATATATTATTAACATTAGTGTTTTAAGTATAATTAGTAAATAATTTTGAGTATGATTTAAATAAAAAATGTTCAAGGTATTTGCTAAGCATTTTTACAATAATGAAGACTTTATATTAAGATGCACAATTATAAATTGTTATTGAAATTACAGAAAGCTTTTTAGTTTAAAAAGCGTTTTCAAATTTAATAGCTTAAAAATGTAAGCTGATTTTTTTATTTTCAATAATTATAATTATTTAATATTACAGTTTAAATAAATAAGTTTATTTAATTCTAAGTAAATTGATTTAATTTCGAAGCAATCAAAGCATTTGTGAAAAATTGATGAAAGAAATACAAAGGTATTTTTAATATGATAGAAATTTACTTATAAAATATTATGAAGCTTAACTAAAACTTGGATTAGTTCTTTTCAATTGTGGAATTGATACATAAAGAAAGGTCTGAATTCAGTATATTGCCTTTACACAGTAAATTGTGAATCAGCCATAAAAGATATAATATTCAAACAGTACATAATCATTTGAAAAAAACAAAGCACCCTTAAAAACAATTCGATTATCCCAAAGTTTCACTCGTAGATTTTATTTTATGAAATTGATTATATACTCAAACCACTCAGCAATCTAACATGCATTTCTACAATTAATATTTGACTATCGCAAAATGTTTCATGTAAGTCTCTGCTTAAAAGTTTCTTTATGATTAGGTATTCAAAACTACTGAACATTAATTTTGATCAAACACGCATTTTTACTACGCAACTTACATGGTTTGATACCTGAAACAGACACAGAAGGGTTATCTTTTTTAATTATCTTAGGCTTAAAATGAATAAAATTTCTAGAAACTCAAATATTAGTGGCACTACTATATTTTAGGAATCATCAAATGCAGGAAACCTGCATGTTGTCCCATAAAATCTTATTCTAGTTGATATTTTTCCTGCTTCGAAGCTGATATTACAACCTAAATTCTCGAGAAATCAATGAATCAGCAGTTTTAATAGTGGCAATAAACATATTAACACTTTTCCTTAAGGATCTGTTGCAAATGACTATAAAAATAGTGCAGTATAAAACAATAAATATTTCATTCAATATCTTTGATTGCTAAAAGTGATATTTTCACAGAAAGTCAATTTGTGCATAAATTGACATTCTGTGAAAATGACACTTAGAAATTAGTGAATGGCAGAATGGCCAAGTGAATGGCAGAAAATTGTTTTTAAAATTCAGCACTTCCAAGCCGGTTAACACAAAGAAAAATGGAATTGCATTAAAATGGAGAAGGATATAATTATGTTATAGAACTTGCGTGTGAAAGTTTTCCAAAACATTTTGTTGAATTCAACTACAACATTTGCTTAAGTTTCAATTTCTATTAGCAGTTTTGTCTAAAGGGATTATTTAAAAAATTAAATTACGTTAGTCTTCAATTTAGTTTTAAAACCCTATAGACAGTTTTCAATTTAAAGTTAACCTGTGCAGTTTTTTTTAAATATTTATAAGAGTTGGAATGAGAGAAATCAATACTTTTGTGAATAAGCTAAATCTATTTATATTTTGAAAAAGACATTTGGAAAATGAGAAAATTGATGAAAGTGGCGTTTCCATATCTGAAATATGTAAACTAAACTCAAGGGTATGACAGCTCCCATAGGACCAAGGCTTAGTGTCACCATATCTGTTTTCTTGACCAAAGGTCTTGAGATACGAACATTAAGTAATTATTTAAACACGTATAAAAATATAAAGATGGATATTAGAATCTACTCTAAATATATTAATAACAGATTATTGCATTGTTATACAGATGCATTTGGAGGTTTCTACATATCAAGCAAGATTGTTTCTACATATCAAGCAAGATTATAATAATTCAGTTTTTTTATACTCCTATGCTTTTGTAACATATAAGTTGTGCGTTTGGAATATAGTAAATATGACAGTATTGATGTTACAATGCTAAAATGTTATTTCTTTCATTTTGATGAGTTACTATTTTAATTTAAATTGTAATAAATTCTTGGCTTTATTTTGAAATATTTTTCAAATTTTTTATTTGAAAGTTTTCATCCAATTTTATTTTAGTAATTGTTCAAAATCTTGTTTTAAATTAGCTTAGGCCAAAAATCTTTATTTATATTACGATAGTCTTTGTTTTATTTTTAGGCAATTATATGAATATTATTTAATATATTTTTTATATTTGTGTTAGAGTAGATACACGTGTACCATTATAGTTACAATATTGACTATTTTAATCCAAAATTTCATAAAATGTTAAGGAAACATGGAAATATTGAAATGAATAATAGAATAACTGATAAGGAGTTGCTCAAAAATTTAATATAATTATAATTATTTCTGAAGAAATACATGCTATTAGACACACAAAACAAGTCCTGCAGATTAATACCATTGCGTTATTATGTCCAATATAGTTAGTAATGAAAATAGTATTTCCAGGGAAAAGTCTTAAAAATATTTATTTCCTTTTTTACATTATTCTACAATACCTACTTGTATATTATTTTAAAATTTGCTTTCTATTAAAATATTAAAATATCTATTCATTCATTACGTTATAGTTTTAAGCTGAAATTTAGTTGAATAAATTTTCATCATAATTTTTTAAAATTTAGTTGTTAAAATTTACACGCATTTATATATTAATAATTATTTAGGTTTATTAATTTCATATCATAATGAGTATGAAAAATTTGTAATTAATGTAAGCCATCTAAGAACTCATCAAATTTTGTTAAATTAAAACATATCATTTTTACTTTATTATATATACTTCATTCATTTGATTGCTTTATTTTTATTGAAATTCTACTCATAACCAACATCTCTTGTATCAAATTACAACTGACACTTATACCTCTTTGATAGCTATAATACAAAATTTGATTGATGTCTAAAGATAAATAAGTAAATAAAAAACTTCAAAAATCAATAAAATAATTTTCAAGAAACATATTAATATGAAAGGTAATCAATAACAGAATAAAAATTAAGTGTTATATGCTTGAAAGTGTCCGATAAATTAGAGATGACTGTTGAATGGGATTCAGTAATTTATATTGCTTTATAAAATTTTTAAAACTGTCAAGTTCAAATCATTAAGGATATTCTGAAAGGAATACGCGAGAACTTCAAGATAAAAATAATTTCAATTTGTAGAAGAAATAATCATTTGTTCCGTCATCATTAATAATTGTCAGGGTAAAATATGTCTAAGATTCATAACGCTTTCTCGCATTTACTTCTTATCATTTGTCATAAGCGAATTAACAAGTAAGGACTATTTCAAAAAGTGTTAGTGTACTTTTCTCGAAGCAAAATTCATTTGGGGAATATTTATTCATGAATGTCAAAAACGTGTCCAGATTTATTATGATGATCTATAATGGTCAATTTTGATGATCTAGAATGATATGATTATAGCAGTTAATATTCTTTTAATCCCTAATTATCAGAATTTAAGTTATGTATTTGGAAATATTTACTAGAATATATTTTTCCATAAATAAATTTATAAGTCTAGATATTTTATTTTTCATTGTTTAAGAAAGTTTTTTAGTTATTGATAAATTTTTCTTGATTTTTATATTTTTAATTTTTAAAGAATTAAAATAAATATTGATAAATATAAATCATTGTTTAAAAGTATTAAATGATAATTTTTAATTCTTAACACACAATAAAAATGACTATTAAATATTCAACTTCTTTTGATTGAAATAAAAATTTTAATTAGTTATGTTATTCTTATACTGAGAAATAAAGAATTTAGTGAATAAGTGAAAGTTATCAATGAATTAAAAACAGAAATCAAATCCAAATTGTATTTCGTAGAATTTATATATTTCATAGAATTTAAATTACAACTATCCTTCAGTTTGCATGGTAATTTTAACGAACCACGCTTCATGCTGAAAGCTGTAACTATAAATGCATTCTTTAATTTTACTACTTTAATTGTATAGTTATTATATTAAAATTCATTGGCAGTTTCATGTAAAATTTCACAAAACTTTTCTCTGTGAAGTTTTTAAGGCGTTATATCCAACTTTTTAGCTTATCACTACAATAATATCGAATATACTTCCATATAATCACAGGTTTACGAAGAATCTTAGTAAAAAAAGATAAAACTCTTATCTAAAAATTTTAGACTCTATTTTGAAACTAGATTATTATTCTCAATTTAAACTTCCAGCCTTTTAGAAAATTTCTGACATTTTTATTAAAGATGAAAAAATGAATCTTAATAAAGAATCATGTAAACAAAGGAAGACCGTTTTAGAGAGATATTAAAAAAGCAATGTCTTTTATCTGGTGAACAAATTTTTATGTTCTGGACAAAAAGTCACGTAATTCTCATAAAATTTAAAAGAGAGTTAAACAGTTTAAATGTAAAATAAATAGAAAGAAAACTGAAAACAAATAAAAATTATGAATCTAATATGTAACTGTTGTTATTTATACAATCATATAAAGCAAATACAGCTGGTTAAGAAAAACGAAAGGTCTTTAGATTACTCTAAATAAAAAAAATATAAATGTATTTACATTTTAATATTTGCAGAAGAGTTGCGTTGACTGCCTAAAATGTTGAACTATTTAAAAAACAAAAAGTCTTTCTTCATTCTATTTCTCTCTGTAGAATTGAAGTTTCAACATTCAATTTATATATAAAAATAAAATTTAATAAAGAAAACAAGTATGAAAAAAATCTTAGTTTTAAGCAAATTCACTTCCAAAATATTGACATTTAACTAAGAAAGAAACGTTTAAACTCATAAGTTTAATCAATAAATTTAGTAAACATATAATTTTAAAAAAAGAAAAAATGCTTAATAAAAACTCAAACATTGCAGTATTTTGTAGCTTTAAATTTTTCCACTTCTCTTTATTTTCGAAATTTTGCTAAGCTTCTTTTTTGAATATTTTTATTTTGTAGACATTTTAAAGAAAAAACGCAAATACTACTCGCATTCACTCCTCTCAATACAGTTTTAATGTTTATTTGTAACAATAAAAAATTATAAAATAGGAATTGAATAAAATGAATCAAATTTTCGAAATAAATCTTCAAAATATTTTTGTAGAGCAATGTAGTGAAGAAAAAACATACTTAATTCCTAAATCCCCGATTAGTAGTTTGTTGATAAGCAAATCTAAAATCAAATGTAATTATAAGTATAACAGGAAGTATGATAACAACATCGGACATTGAATATTTCAAAAATTTTCATCAAAAGGACAAATTCATAGAAATGAATTTCGCATTTTCCGAAGAGGATTCTTCACAATTATTCACTTCTATAAATGTCTTTAAATGGGTCCGGGAATTGTGCTTTTCTTGAAAGAGGACTTATTTTAAAATATGAAAGGCCTCTTACATTCAAAAAATAAGTTCTAAATCCTATAGAAAACATTAATACCTGAGACTTCAAAGAGATTAATAAATTCAAGAATGATCATTGAAATATATCAAAAATTTTCAGAAGATGACAGTAAGAGATTACAGACAAGAGGATATCAAATTAAAAAAATTACAAGATAAGTTAATGAGTCAACTATCACCAATAAGGCAACTCAACATATAATCTTTTTAAAGAAATATCTAATAATTTTTGATAGTAGAAAAATTTTGTTATGAGAGTTTAGTAATAGTTAAAACAAGTAAACCTGATTTATTTTCCATATAGAATTCGTATTTTGCATATTATTTTGATATTGATAATCTTGTTAAATTTTCACTTTAAACAATTCAGCAAAAATGTGAATTCTGAATTGCATGATTCTATGAAAACTAACAATGGATTTTAAGCAGATTTACTGGTCACGTTTAGATTTTCTTAACAGGAACATCGATGTCAAGAACAGAAGTTTGAATATTTAATCAAACTACTAAACAATGTTGATAATAAAATTCGCTTGAATGAGTCGAATCACAAAGAATTTGGGAGAATGAAAGTATAATATGTTTTATGTTATAAAAATTCATGAACAAAACGTAAACAAATGTATTTTTAAAATGTTATTTAGTAAGTAAATACATGCATTTTTGGTTGATATAGCAACATATTTGGTAAACTTATACAGAAATTGTTGAAAAAATCACTTCAAAGCTTAATTAATGTCAATGTCATAAATTCTATGATAAATGTACAAATATTTTGAAAAAGATTCTAAGATTTTTAGTCTTTCTTATTCGATGGAATTCAGAAAAAGTAAAGAAATGAATACCAATATCACTAAAATATTAAATGAAATTTTTAGTAAATTCAAAAAGCTGTAGATAATGAATATCATAAAAAAGCAAGTTAAAAATTATTTATGGATGCTTTTTCTGATAAGGGCACATCTATTCAAATGAAATTGATTTATTGAAACATTTTACTCTAGAAAATTCTAGACTAGAAGAGGTTTGCCTTCTTAAATGTTACTTTATTTTGAAACATAAAGTATAATATACACTACTGGCCATTAAAATTGCTACACCAGGAAAGCGGCACACCACACACGTGAAATTTGCATGACAGGTAAACTTACTGTGATATGCAAATGATTAGATTTTCAGCGCATTCATACAAAGCAGGCGACAGTAGCGACATCTACAATGTGTATAAAACCAGAGATTTGACAGCAGATTTCTCATACTCAATTTCCGTTTCAACGTTGTTTTCGGCAAAGAAAGTTGTTGTAATGCCTCGTGTAAGAAGAAGAAATGCCTATCAGCACATATCTGACTTTGATCGAGGAAGGATTATAACCTTCCGGGATTGCGGTTTATCGTACCGCAATATTGCTGCTCGCGTCGGTCGAGACCCCATGACTGTTAGCAGAATATGGAATCGATGGGTTCAGGACAATCATACGGAACGTCATGCAGGATCTCAGCGACCCCCATCACTAACAGCAGAGAAAACAGACATCTTATCCGCATGGTCACAAGGGATCGTACAGTCACGTCACGAATCCTGAGTCGAGAAATAGAGTCATTTGCAAAGCAACAAGTTTGTGCTCGAACAGTTCGACGACGTTTGCAGCACCATGGATTGTCTGCATGGCGACCATGGTTTCGGCTACCATTGACGCTGAGTCACAGACAGGAGTGCCTTCAATGGTGTGATCAGCGACGAACCTGGACGAGGGAATGGCATCACGTCATCTTTACAGCTGAATCTCGGTTCTGTATACAGGACCATGATGGCCGCATCTGTGTTTGGAGGCACCGTGGAGAACGCGCATTGCCAGCTTGCATTGGACATCGCCATACTGGCCCATCTGCTGGAGTGACGATATGGAGTGCCATTGGATACACGTCTCGATCACCTCTTGTTCGCATTACCGGCACTTTGAACAGTAACCGTTACATTTCCGATGTGTTAAAGCCCGTGGCTCTGCCCTATCTTCGAGGCCTCCCTAATGCTTTTTTTCAACAGGATAATGCACGACCGCAAGTTGCCCGTACTGTTCTGAACTTCCTTGATACAGAACAGGTTCGACTGTTACCCTGGCCAGAACGTTCTCCTGATCTGTCACCAATTGAGAACGTGTGGTCAATGGTTGCCGAGCGATTGGCACACTATCACTCACCATCCACTACTGTCAATGAACTGTTGCATAGTGTTGAAGCTGCATGGACTGAGATCCCCGTACATGCCATACAATCTGTGTTTGACACCATGCCTAGGCGGATAAATGCTGTTATTCCAGCCAGAGGTGGCTGCTCTGGGTACTGATTTCTCAAGATCTATATATTCTAATTTCCTGTAAATCTAATCGCTTGTTTATTTCCACTGTAATGTATGTGTCCAATAAATATCGTTCTGTTATTTGCATTCCTTCTTGGTGTAGCAATTTTAATGGCCAGTATTGTATATTAGCATGTAAACATCTTGACATTAATGTTTGAAATCTTATAATTATACATTTATTTTTTACTATCATGAATTATTATAAATAATAAAAAATATAAAATACAACAAAAATGTACAACTCAAAAATCGTTTTGGAATGCATTTCAGCGTTTGTGTTTTTCTTGAATGAAAAATTCCATTTAATAACAATTCATTGTAGTAAATATTTGAATAGCAATAAATAGAAAAAATTTTAATAAAAACATAACTTTTTTTTTTCAAAATTTATTGTCTTGTAAAATATTTAAAATTTTATTCTACAGAATTAAATGTTAATTATATAAACATTGTCCTCTTTTAATTGGTGCCCTTTAACTGTAATTTTTCGATGGTTTCATTTTTCATGAAAGCGTTTGAATATATATTTACCATAAATAATTTTCAAGAAAAAAATCAAATATTTGGAAGTTTTATGTATTAATGTCATTTAGAAACATTTAGAAAATCACTATTAATTATTTTTCTTTTACATTTGCAAAATTTGCAAATTACTTTTTTTACATTTGCATTGAAAACATAAGGAATTCGATGCCTTAAATTCAAATATTTTTATTCATATATTCTATTTATGTGATAATTATGCTGCTGAGTTTTTTCAACAGAGGAAAATATATTATCAAAAATATTCTGCTTGATTGTAATTTCCTGCAGAAAGTTGTACGATATTTTTATCAATAGAAGTTAGAAAGTACCGAAAATTTTTATATTGTTAAGATTTAAAAAAATATCATATATTAGAATATATTTAAAAGTACCTTTATAAGAATGCATAAATTTACTACAAATTTGTATCAAATATGATCTTGATTTAATTATTATGATTAAATTACTTATAGATTTGATTTCTTTCATTTTTAATAAATGAAAAATATTTTTAATAAAGTATTCAGTTAAGTAAACTATACTGATGTTACTTTATTGCATTCCTAAAAATAAATTCAATCATTTTTGTTCAGCCAAATTTATTTTAGAAAAAGAAGATAAATTTTGTATTATAGAAAATAATACTTCATCCAAATAAAAAAATCCGGAAAAGTTTGAATCTTAAAATTAAATATTTTTTAACAAGTTAAGGAACAATCAATTTTAAAATATCATATTTTAATGATCTGTTTAAGCGAAATGAAAAAAACTGCTTTATAAACTTTTATTAAGTGATTGAAATGATTTACTTAGAAAAATATATGAGGATTTACTTAGGATTGCCATTAACTTAAATTCATGATTTACTTAGAAGTAATTCCATGAATTCGATTTATTTAAGTTAGACTAATATTGACAGTGCGGAAGATTCATTGCTTTCTAAGCAATTGATGGATAATTAAAAAATATATTATAGATTGAATATTCCTTCTTTTGAATATAATTAAGATAATGAATCATCCAAATATTTTCATACATTTTCATTTAAGATTTCTTGCTTAGAAATTCAATTTTATAAAATGCAGGATATAAAAATCTATATTCCAGTTTTCATTTGATTTATTAATAAAAATCAAAAATTATTCACTTAAAATGTTGTTATCATTTTAAATATATAACATTGCTTTGAAAGGAATGATTCTGATTAACCACCTGCGGGTTCAGAAATATGCATCTAATATGAAAAAATATTATTGAAAGTAAATGCTGACAGCTATTGTCTTCTACAGATCTCAGACAGGTGAAATGAATTTTAAAATTGCATAACTTTTTACGAGCCTAGAATCAGCCTATATTTTTTCTGTTATGTTATTTCCTGAGAAGCAATTCATAGTTCAAAGTTTTGATTGAATTAATTTTCAGTATTCGCAAAATAACTTTTTTTAATTAACTAAGTACCAAAATTCCAAGAAGTACTTCCTCAGATTACCAAAATATAACATTCATTTTAAAAAGATGCACAGAATGTTTCCTTCATTTCATGTCTTAATGAATCTAAAATTTAGTTTATCTGTATATAAACATATAGCTGTACTACAAAAATTATATGCATTTACAACTTTTTTTAAACTCGTAATCATATATCAGATCATATTTAAGATCCCCATCACAATTCTTTGACTTGCAGTAAGTAATAAACATTGCAATTTTTTTTAAAAAAAATTTCTTTATGCTTTTATTTTTATCAGGAGATTTTTATATCATTATATTTTACTATATTTTTTCTATTATTTTTATTTTGAAACTTTCAAATTTTCATTTAGATGAGGGAAGTTTGTTTTTCTATTAACTATTAATCAAAATTAAGAACATATGAAACAGATGAGTTGGGACTTAACAGATGAAGAATATTAATATCTAATCTTTAATTAGTTATTAATATTCTTCGTAATAATTTTTACGTAATAATTTTTTTTGCTTATAAGAAAGCACATGGCCCTTTTATAAATTTATTTTTGAAGTTGATTTTCTTTATGAATTGCATTTCATGTGCCGTTAGATCTTTAAGGATATTAGTCGATTTGACAAAATGGCAATTAAATTTTCTGACTCTCAATCTGAGCTTAACTTTATGAAGAAATATATAAATATTTATTATTATTCAATAATAAATAATTTTTTTAATATGATTTGTTAACAACTTATTTTATTTTAGATTCACTGAAATATCATATATAAATTTTTAATTTAAACAACCACTATCTATTTCGTTTATTAAAAGATTTATTAATAATGAATTACAATTATGAGGACGAACGAAAAAATCCAGGAAGATTCTTGAAACCAGATTTGTCCGGAAATTTGTAATACTCTTCTTCTCTTTCTCATAAATAACTGGAATTTAGCATAGAACTTACCACGAAAAGGGCTGTCGATTTATCAATAACTCATTGTGAGCTATTGGTACTATGGTTATTGATTATTTAATTTAAAAATAGAAAAGACAAGAATATGTATAAAATAAAAAGATGTATGGTGAAATATTTTCATGCTTAATTTATCTTAATATTACTTTAAGCACCATGTCATAAATGCTTTCAGGAAAATGAGCAGGAAATAAAAAGTGTTCTCTTGAAAAAAATATACTGTCAGAATAATAGATTGGAAGCTCATATACTTAGAAATGTATCATCAGTAACTGATTATTTGCAAATTTCCATTATGTTTATTAAACAATTTTAAATTAAAGATTACCTTAAGTACCATATTAGTCAATAAAAAAGCGAAGCTGCTTGAAAAATTGACAGCTGACGCCAAAAAATGCTGTTCAATCAAAATAAAATTATTTAATTTAGTAGTACAATTAGTAACTGATTCATCAATCAGACCCATATCATTAATTATATACATGTTGAAGAATCTAAACTTTTTAAATTTACAAATATGAAAAGGTATAAAACTTTAATTAAATCCAATGTAAATCTTGTTTTTTATAAGGAAAACAAAGATAGTTTTAAATTATTTTGTAAAAAGTACTTATAAAATCACAGGAAAAATCTTATTAGCAATGGCAATCATTGATCCTTCGTTACCTCCTTAAAAAGTAATCATAACTTAATTACAAACTTTTGAGGAATCCTGGCCCTGTAATTCTGATAAAGAATGAGTAATCACAATGATTTCGTATATTTTTAATCAGTAAGTACAGGATCACAATTGTTAAGATAATGATATTGATAGGAAGCGTCAATCAAACAAACCTTTTATGAATATTGAATAGTATGTACTACAATATTAAAATGCTTATCTAAATATTTTAAAACATTCATACACACATACTGTTTACAATCTTGAAAATACAAAACATAGTGAAAAATTCTCTAAGAATATTTTATTTATAATTTTTATTAATCATTTGCTTTCATTCTCAAATATAGTTTAATAAAGTGTTAGTAAAGATAGTTAATAAAGATAATCTCAAATATAGTTAGTAAAGTTTAATAAAGATAATTTGTAATTATCGTATATTTAGAGTACAGGAGATATCATATGTATCATTTTTGGATCAGGTCTTCATACATTATAACGAATTTTAGTGAAAATGATTGTATAAATAAAATTGCAAAATATATAATTAAAATACTAAGCTTTACAAAAATATATACCTATATAAATAAGTACATAATAAACAAATCATGATATTTAAATATTAGAGAAAAAAATTCAAATCTATTTAATGTTTTAAAATGGTTAATATATACTTTTTGTTTTACGTTTTACATGTTATCCATATTTCCATAAATCTGCCTGTCATTTATCTACATTATATTTAGTTATAAGAAAATTCTGGACATGAAAATGATTTTACATAATTGGCAATGTCAACCATTTTGTATTTATTAATTAATTGCATTCAAACAAAGGTAATTCTTAAATCTCTGAAGAAGAAATTGTTTAGCTAAATAATGTCCTTTTGTTAAGTTAAAAATCTTAGGAATTTAAACAATAAACTTCGTTTATATTAACAACGTAACTCTGGTCAAAAGAATATTTTATCTCTGTGTTCTCAGGTTTGCAAGTCGTTAAAAATTCTAATTACTTAGCACCTAATTAATTATGCATTCATTGAATAACAGCTTTTATTGATAAAATTGTGTCGAAGTTAATTACGGAAAAGAATTATTCACTTCTAACAATGCTAGTTTGTTTGTTGACTTTTCATTTATTGTCTCAAACAGTAATTTTAAATTCTACATTTAAATAAAATTTCTCAAAAATTAATAACTTTTTAAAAATATTTTTTCATGTGAGACAATGTTAATCTTTTCATAAATTTAGTATTTTGAAGGAAACTAGTAGAAAATAGATTTTTGAATACAAATTACAATTTTACTGCTGAAAGTTTCATTTATAAAGAATGGAAGAAAAACAATGATTTGAAATTACAATAATTAAATATTGATTTTCATCAATTTTTATGTATAAACTTTATGTGATGCATATACTTTATATGAAAATATTCATGTGTATATATTGCATTACTACTCCTTTGCATAACGATGAAATTATATGTCAACTTGAAATATAAGCTAAATGTACTTAATGACAAATGACTGATATGTTTGTAATTTTCAGGTAAAAACTCTTAAAAAATATGCAAAATATAGATGTATAAGCAATTTACAGATATTATATTCGAATTCTAACTCAGATGTAATATGTAATTTATTAGTGTGTTATCTAACTCAGAATAAACGTGTAATTTATTTTTAAATATTCCTTTAGATCAAAATTTCAAAATATTGCAGGAAAATTCCTTTATTTAACTTTTATGCAGTACATATTTATGAAATGTTCATACAGATAATTATGTGAAATAAAGGCTATTTTTAAAGGTCTTAGTTACAGTTCAATTTACAAAGCAATTTTTACGGTTTGCTTTCATAATTTAAATTTTTTATTTCGAAATATGACATCAAAGATATCAAATAAACTAATATTTAAATTGAAGAAGTACAAAATTATAATGATATATCCCTTTAGCTTCTTTTGTTTTGATTATAGTGTTGCCAATTTCATTTTTTTTTTTTTGCCAGGTTTGGATTTTTTAATGTTTTAAGTCACTTTTGCGTCATATATAGAATTCTTTAAGTGGAAAAAACATTTGAATTTGTTGGTGACGAAAAAAAGTCACAAGGTTTGCCAATTACAGAAACATACCCTACCAGTTCCTAAATATTAACTAGGTTAGATTAGGTAAATTTTTTACACTTCCACTTGCCTTTTTTGCCAGAGCTGGTAACCACCTAGATATTCTGCAAGATTGTTAAACAATATTATCTTATTCATTCCTCCTTCACACTGTATAAACAGCAGCTGAGTAAAATTTTAATACATTTAAATGTGCATAACTTGCAATCAACATACGAAATTAACCCTGATCAGAAATCAAGCCCTCTCATATCTGGAAATAAAAGGGATTCTTTATATATATATATATATATATATATATATATATATATATATACATACATATATATATATATATATATATATATATATATATATATATATATATATATATATATATATATATATATATATATATATATATATATATATAAAGAATCCATTTTATTTATATATAATTTATATATATACACACACACACATATATATATAGTGAGAGAAATTTTGAAATTTTTTGAAGACATTAAATAGCATATCTTAAACTATTTTTCTACAGAATTCCGCTAATGTTGAAACACATGTTATCACGGATTAATAGCTTTTCTATAGTTTCTTAAAAAAAGATGACCCACCAATGACAATAACCACGTCTCCACAGTATTTTACACTTGATGATGAAGTCAAAAACACTCGCTTTTAAACTCTCACTTCATGTGCAGGAAGAAGGGGTTGTCGGACGGCTCCAAGTCTGGGTTCTGATCGTACTGCTCTAACGAAACGTTTAAATCATCATTTGAGTGTCATGAGCAGCATGAGACTGAGCTTTACAATAGAGCAACTTAATTCTTTTAACCAGCATTCTTTTCCGTTTGCTTTGAATTTATGCCATAGTTTTCTTGAAATATCACAATATTCTGCCGCAATGATGGTTTCACCTCTGTGTAGAATTTAGTAAGCAAAACCATTTCATATCCCAGAACACAGGGCACAGGATTTTTTTGGGCTGACGTTATCATTTTGAACTTTTGGTTTTTCGGCGATTCAGTATGTGTCCTCTCCATTTACTAATGTTTCGATGCCTATGTGACACGGTGAACCAGCGTTCCATCACCTGTGACAATTTATCTTTAAAATGATGTTCCTCTTACCTGAACCATGAGAAAAATGTCAATGCACTGCCAACTCGATTGGTTTTTGTGAGCCGCAGTTAACATTATTGGAATCTATCGTCAATGAACTTTTGATAACCTAAGCTGTCTCCGAGATTTTCATACAAAAGTACATGGAGTTTGTTGAAATTCGCATGAAAGCGTTGTTTCTGTGAAACGTCTATCCTCATGGATTTTTTCGTCAACTTTCCTTACCAGATCATCGTTGACAGAGAGAAGACCGACCACTCATATCCTCATTGTGGACATTTGTTCGACCTTCATTTAACATTATAACCCACTTTCTTTCCATTCCATCATTCATCGTTTCTTCGCCATTAACATCGTTAATTTCTCTATAGATTTCAGTCTGTTTCAAATTCCTTGCTTACAAAAATTGAATTGCAGCATGAATCTCACTGTCGGTGTTATCTGTAATTGTTTTAAACATTTTAATTATTGTTTTTAACATTTTTATTATTAGTTTTTGCAAACTGAAAACAAAACATAGAATAAACTGAATGGTGCTCTACGTTGTATTATAAATATATTATTGTTATTATATTTTGGAAAAGTATCATGAAAAATTAATAAATTAATCATTTAATAACTAGATGTCACAAGTGACAAGCGCTCTGGATTTAAGTTCAACAGTTCGTGGGCAAGCTTCAACAGCTTAGATTTTTTATGTATTAAAGTGGATTGAAACTATTTTTATCCCCTTTAATACATAAAGTATGTAAAAAAAGAAATCTTCAAACAATTACTTTAATTACTTTAAATAACGTACAAACAATTTTTTGTATTTCTTCACTTTTGAAAGAAAATCGGTTTTCCTCGAATTTAAACAATACTTTTTTCTGAAAAGAATGACTATTATCAGTAAGTAAAAATAAGTTTATAACTGGAGTGAGAAATGTAATACTACTTGAAATCAATTGAAACAATCTTCAACCAATTATGCATCCAATTATTCTCAAGATGAAAATTTGTAAGAATATGTAATATTAAAAATTGATTTAACTAAAGGAAATATCATAATTTTATATTGTAAATTATGAAAAAGTATTCATGTATTATGATCCTAAAAATGAAAACATCTACAAAAATATTTTAAAAATGAAGTTTAATATTTCTTTTTTAGTAAGAGCATACTTTAACATTGTCTTCTTAAATCAATGAAGTAACTGAAATTCAATTCAATTCTGTTGCAATTATGTATCATCTTAGTAAATTATAAATATCTTCTATTTTTACAAAACGGGGATATAAAACTGAGAATTCTGTTCAATTCTATTTTTTTGTTTATGGAATTTTAATATATATATATATATATATATATATATATAATATTTAATATCACATTTTGATTAGATATTTTTTCTCAAAAGACGAATGTTTTTATTTTTTTTCCATTTTTGTTCTACAAAATATAAATGAACAGAAATAGCAAGAACAGAAACATTTCAATCGGTAAATTGTTAAAAACGAAATTTCTATGTTAGCTATAGATTGGAACTAACAATCTTTATTCATTCTCATGGCGAAGACATAAGGGAATCAAATATAGATGAATTCGACCTAATATGTAGCAAACTGCGCAGTTTAAGCTCCAGATAGCGACTTTTTCTTTCGGCGCAAGTTCTAATATTGATTGTGTATAGAAAGATTGGGGACTTATAGCATAATTGTAAATAGTGGTGAAATTATTAAAAATAAAGCGATGCAAATGCTTGTTTGGGTTATTCGTTTAATAATTCAACCCCAAAATTATTACTTAATTTTAAAGTTGATTCAGAGTACAATAATTTCATTGATGAATGGCCCTAGAAATATAAACTAGGGTTTCTCATCTAAAATGAAGCTTTGGTAGTATACAAATAATATAACATTTTCCGTTATTTCACATCGAAACATAGAAATCCAGTTACCAAGCAATGTCAGAATATGATAGAATACAAAATTCATAAAATCTTTGTAAAATAGTATCAAGCCGAAATAATTTCTTCAAAAAGATAAACAATATCCAAGAAGCAGCTACACATTCAAGTTACATTGTAGCACACAATATTACTAAAAATAACTAAGCTCTCAGTGATGGAGAATTCTTTAAGCAATGCATGATGTTTGTGATTTTTTTATGTTCAGACAATAAAATTCTTTTGAGGCTGTAAGCTTATGTCTAAAAACGGTTATTTCTACACTCAAAACCTGAATAAATACTTGACATCACAATTAGAGTAAAATATTATGGCAGTTTAATTTTGGTCCACAACTATGGATGAAAGCACTGATATATATATTTCTCAATTAGTGTTATTTATAAGCAGTGTTGGTGAGAATTTTGAAATTAGTGAGAAATTATTCTGTTCATGAATTCTATAAAAAATCTACAATAGAATTTAATATTTTTTTGAATTTAAGGGAAAGATTTTAGCTTTGAAAGTTAAAATACACACAGCAAATATATATATAATATTACAACTACTAGAAACGAAAATATTTCCGGGAAAATCTGGATTTCTTGGACTTTTTATTTAAAACTATCCTGAGAACAAATTTATTTTTCAACATTGTGTTACACTTAAATATGCTTTGTAAATCTGTTTTGAATATGAAACCTATGCTAAATGTAACTGGCGAATACTATTCAGTCTCGATGGCTTATCACAAGCAAATTCGAGATCTTCAGTCCATGCTATCTCAGGGCTCTGATGCGATGTATTACATGCAAGAAATGTGGCTTAGTTAGAGAATGTGTTTTTGTGCGAGGTTGGTAGTTGAAATATGACATTGTATCGTACTTCAATGAAAAACAGTGCGTTCTAGGGAATGCGACATGTTAAAAGGTACAGAATCTTCTTTGTCATATGTGAGTAACTTGATTGTAAAAATACAAGAGAAAAATTAATTTATTGAAGACATCTGGGACCAACTCTAAGATTTCAAACTAAAACTTTATCTGTTTTCTGGACAACCGGTTAAAAACGGCATGTCTCACTTCCCTATTTTAAATTTAATACCCTCACTAAATGAGGAAAATTTCAAAAACAATGAAGATGACTGGAAAATACATTAAAAAAATATATATATATATATATATATATATATATATATATATATATATATATATATATATATATATATATATATATATATATATATTATTTATATATATATTGATAAATATATATACATATATTGTCAGATTAGTAGGCAGAATTTATCCAGAAGGACTTCAATGTTTTTAGTATTAATTATAAAAATGCTTTGAATGTTAACTTTATATATTTTGTGCGTTTCTGATATTACTTTATATTTTATTTGTAGTTTCTGGTGGTGGTGGGACTAATCCACATCTGGTCTAGTTCCACTAGACCAGATCCATGAGATCCAAGACAGCCAAAAAGTCCAAAAGCAGATGTGGACTTTTCACAGTCTCCTCACGAGAAAACCCCAAGCACTTCAAGATGTGTTGCGGGCAAAACGGTGCATTGTCGAACTTGAGGCAATGTTGGGTATTTTCTTTCACCGTCCTCAAAGATCATACACTTCAAGTAGCCAGTAGAAAGTCGAGACAGTGTCGTCTGATGTATTCTGGAGCCCTTAAATGTTGTGGCTGCTCCAGGATGTCTTTGGAAGTACCAAGGATGAGCAGGAGGGTCAGCCCAGGTTTTAGAATTAAGTTGTTAAGTAATGGAAGAGATCTCTGATGGTGTTAGTGCCATGCGATCTTCCGGGTTCAAAGGATTACTGGCGGCAGCCTTTGCAAGGTCGTCGGTTACTTCATTCCCAGGCAGACCAACTTGCGAGGGGACCCACTGGAGGTGGATTGGATGTTGAACTGAAAGGCTTTTTGTAGTTTCTACTCAACATCATGATAGCCATATTACAGATATTGATGTGTAGCAATATATTAAGACATGGTTGATGTGCGCATTTGACTGATAGAAAACGCTTAAAAAAGCTTTAGAAAAAGCCCAGTTTAATGTATTCAATATGTAATAAAAATAATAATAATTTTATCTGTAAACA
The DNA here is from genome assembly GCA_037975125.1 of Latrodectus hesperus. Classification (NCBI taxonomy): domain Eukaryota; kingdom Metazoa; phylum Arthropoda; class Arachnida; order Araneae; family Theridiidae; genus Latrodectus; species Latrodectus hesperus. The sequence goes on from CM075850.1 coordinate 9,348,318, forward strand.
TTTTATTTTTGTGATTTAAGTTCATAAACATTGAAGCTAAAAATTTAATAAATGTTAAAATATAAAATGCAATGAAATAGGAAGAATTGTATCATTTTCATTTAACTGATTTTTTAATCTTATTATAACAACAAATTTGTTAGTAAATAGCAAAAATTTGTAACTTGTTTCTTTTATCACTTTTAATTTCAATATTGCTTTTGAAAAATTTCAAGACATATTTAAGTCATTTTAGTCATATTTAAGTAGATTTTTTTCTGCTAATAATATATAAAAATGAATTAAATTAAGACCCCCATAAAATTAAAGTTGTCTGTATTCTACATTAAAATAGAATCAATGTTTTATTTTAAATCTATCAAAGTCTTTAGTTTAGAAGTGTTCTATGGCAAAATATATCAGTTAAAAATACATTGAAGAAATAAATCAATAACTTGTGATTTTACTCTTAATTTTTAAAATTAAATTTTTGAATGAACTTATGAAGACTTGTTAAAAAATATACCTCATAAAAGCAATTATAAAATTTTTCAGATTTTTTCAATTAAAATTCAATTGTAAAACTATAAAAAATTGTAAATCATAACAATTAAGAATTTGGTATTTTAAATTTTATATTTTCTAAAATTGGAAATTATTCAAAAAATTGTCCCAAAAAATGTATTCCTATTAGTAAAAAAAAGTATTTTTCCTGCTGGTAAAAAAAGTAAAAGCAGATTTTTAAGCTGAAATTATTTTTTATAATTTTATATTATCAATAAAAAACTGCTGAAGATACTAAATTGTCTGAGAGTGAAAATATATTAGATGATCAGTAAAATACGTATTAATATTAATTTCACTTAAGTATACTTTCATTATATTTCCAGCATTAGTATTTTTATCTATGAAAAAAAAACTTATAATAAATATATGAATAGTTAAAATGAGTTTTCCTTAATATTGTATGCCTTATTAACAAAAATACACTATAAATAAATAATTTTTAATGATAGTGTATTTTGCATCGGTGTACGAGTAGAATACAAAATTCCATGGCATAATATCGCTGCACTCACTCCTTTTTCATCGAATTGTAAAAACTCACCGGATCATACGCCATAAACTCCTCACACCGTGCACTTCAACTGAATGGGCAGAGATACCGCAGCCCCTCTCCGACCGAGGTGACAAATAGTGTACTGTTCCATACACTTGCCCCAGAGAGCCCGCTGAGTTTCCGTCGGTTTACGTCTTTAACCCAATCACCATCCCAGCATTGAATTGCTACTAGGAGCGTCCTAAGGAATGGCTCTCCAAACACTGTCAAACATTTGACAAAGTGGGTCTTCTGAAGGAGGCAGTGACAGTGTCTGCAAATGGCTTCCAATCATATCCCAAACATGTTCGGTTGATGAGAGTTTTGGAAAATATGAAGGCCAAGGGAGCAGCTGTACACCTTGCTGGGTGTGTTGGCAGATGAAATCAATGTGTGGTGGGGCGTTATCTTGCTGAAGAGGTCATTGGGCACCTCCTGAAGGTAGAAAGCGTCACCGGCCGCAGCACATCACCTACGTAGTAACGTTGGGCAGTCCTAGTGCAATAAATACATTTACAACATCTTGGCATTTATTGGCCCCAATATCTCAATGGCAAACAATTTGGAAAAAGAAAGTTATGGAAAATCAACATTCGAGGCAAAAACTCAATAGGCTAATGGATTTTCTAATTGACCATGAGCAAAGCTTCTCTTAGTTGAAAACAAAAAAAAATTTGTCCTGAAAAATGGAGACCTAGAACTTATCTTGCTAGATATGCTCAAAAATCAAGAAGAAGCAAAAGAAATATGAAGCAAAAGAAATAAGTTTTAAAATTAAGACAAGAAGGTAATATGTTCTATACATTTCAGGTTTTAAGCGCTCGTTTTCACTTATTCTATTATTTGTTTTCCGTACCACAACACACCAATGAATTGCATATCGAACGCACGTTTATTTTTCTTGCTATATTCATTAATGTTGAATACAATGGATCAGTGACTGATTTGAACATAATACAATTCCTCACTGGATCAAAAGTAAGAGGTTTCCACAAAAGGAAAGTCACAACCCTTTTATTAATGACAAGAATAATGATAAAAATAATTACAAAGGCCTTTTACTAGGTATGTTTTAAAGATCAGCATCGCAATATGGTAATTTGAAGATCATTTTCCACGGGAAAATTTAACATGATCCTATTCAGTAATATTTAACTATAAGCATTTATGATAGCTCAGAACCATTAGAAAATTTTATTTTGTTAAACTATTTGATTTCGATGCAAATAATGGAAAGAATACGCTTCGTTGAAATGGTTACCTACAACTACAAATGAATTAGAAACTAGGTAGAAATATATTGAAATTTCACTAACCATCAAATTTCATCTTGGATAAGATTTTAGAGTATTAATAAACTGTATTAATAGAATGATCGTGTATTAATACATTGTAAAAGAATGAGGTGTATTTCATTGTAAGATTTTCTTATGTGTATGAGCTCCCTTCGCTTGTGTAAAATCTCAGTATTAACCAAGATGGCATTGGGAATAACTTAATTAAGTAATCCATGTTCTGGAATATTTAATCGAAGATATTTTTATTTTCTTACTTTGTGTTTTTCTTACTTTAAACACACAGATATTTTTTTAGATACTGTCATGAAAAAATAGCAATAATGAAAAGCAGACCTCTTTAAATCTTTTAGTGATAAAAAATAAAAGCAATTTGTTGTTTAAATTCAATAAATTTAAAAACTAAATTTCTACTTAACTAATCAAATATTTCTAAGTATTTTTCCTTGCAGTGAATTGGAAAATTTAGTTTAAAAGTTGCATTAATATAAATGTATCGGCACATACTTTGAAATGTTTACATTCACAAATAATGTTAAACATGGATTCAAAACTATTTGAGAAAGAATTTGGAATTTAATCACACATTTGTTGTGGTACACATATTTTTTAACTATATCTATATGGCAGCAAATTTAGCTCATATATTAAGGTCTTTTTATGTCGCCAAGGGAAAAAATTCCAAAAGTTAAAAAACCTTTCTCCAATTTTTTCTTATTTTAACTGTCATTTTAGTCTAGTTGTATACAATCTAAAAGTTTGTCTAGAAATTACCGTGAATAGTAGCTACAACAAAGATCTTTGAGTCTCTTTTTAAAATAACCAAAAATTATAACACACATTTTAATAGATCAGGCTAAATTATTTGTAAAATTTATAAATGCCTTGAAAAACGGGGCTCGATTCAATCATGGTGTAATGTTAAAAGAAGATTTCAAGTCTTTGAATATATCTTCATTTAACAATAGATAGGAGAACCTGCATGCCTAACTAAATCTGAAAACCCATTTTACTCAGTTGTAATTTCCACTAACGTGATGCGTAATTTGCAAGAAAATAATATGTTAAAGGAAAATTTCGTTATTTTACCTGTAATCATTATTGTAAGAATGATGGACACATTTAATGATTTTAGTATATATGTAGAAAATACACATTTTACGCACGAAAATAAAGAGCTTCTCCATGATTTTTTAGCCTGATATTTTTAACATGACAATATTCTGTCTACATCCACTAAGGGCTGTAAGATATATTCCCATTTATTGGGTATGCAATTAATAAAATGGTTTATTTAAATTAGAGTACTCCCCATTCGAGAATGATTTACAACTGAAAACACTATTTTCTTATCTTTATATCAGAGCAAACAAATCTCAAAGCTCACTTTTTACTGTTTAAAATTGGAAAAAAAGAAATAAAGTTTTATATTAATGAATTGAAACTAACTGTATTCTAAAATGTTTCATGGTTATTTCTGTAAATTGTTTCAGCTTCTAAGCACATTTAAGAAAAGAAATGGATTCAATAAGTGTTCAAAATCAAGATTCATATATTTGGAAGATAAATAACTTTAAAGTGTTCAACTACAGCAAGAAAGACATTTTTGAAAGCCCTGTGTTTCGGGCCTTTAAGATACTAGAAGCAACTTGGAGTATTTATTTTTCTCCATTATGCATTGAATGCAATGAAAACGGATTTGCTTCAGTGTTTTTGAAAATGCAAAGAAATGATACTGCTAGAGTGCGTTGTAGATTTTCAATTGAAATTCTCAATGCGAATGGTTCATTATTTCATTCCAAATGGTTAAAGAAAAATTTCAATAACAGTAATAAAATCGGCCGGAAAATTATATTGAAACTGACAAGATTAGCAACCAAGCAACGCAAACTTCAGGTGGAACCGTAATTTTTAGTTGTCAATTGTACGATATACATTCAAAGTCGTATATAATTCCAAATGCAACGCTTGGAGTAACGCAAGTAAGTTTTAAAACTTACATTAAAGACTTGAATTCTTTTACTAGTGAGTATAAAATTTAAAATATCCAAAAGAATATGCAATAATATTAAAGAAATCTTCAAATAACATCACTATAGAGATTTGCAGACATTTCCCGTGTGAAAAAACCATTCCGACATCACTTCGAGTTTTTGTATTTGGCAAAAACAGTTTTGAATGTCTTACAAAAACCTACAAAATTTCTTTCACACCCTGGAGTGATGTCTGTGAATTCCATGAATTAATCCCTGGTATAATTTTAAAATTTAAAGAAAATGGATCCATAATTAATGCAACATTTAAAATCGTATGCATGTTTGCAGCTTATAACAAAACAATATGTCACGTTACCAAAGTAGATAAGCATCAGTCTTTGACATGTTTTGATCAATCCAGTAACGATTCTTTATCTGATGTACAAAAGATGCTTCTCAATCTTTATAACACCGGAAAGTACTGTGATACTACTATCTACAATCGGCTATAGTACTACAATCAGCCGGCTGAAAAATATCGGTTCACAGATTCATTTTAGTTGCACGTTGTCCACAGATTTCTACAATACAAGAGAGACAACCCATGAAACCTATTATGATTTGCAACGTAGAGTAATTTGTAATGAAGGTATATGTAAAATTTTTATGCGTTGGTGTAGTCGAAGACATGAATTATGAAACTGCGATCAAGCTATTGCTGCTAGTAGGTAGATACAGTTGGCAAAAAAAGTATTAGAACAATGAGAAATTTGTAGTTTTCAAGTTAATAAAATCAAGTAAAACTTATAATGAGTTTATAAATGATAATATGTTCTTAGAAAATTATAACTAAGTATGAAATAAAATTTAAAAATAATTACAATATTATTAAAATAAAAATAACAAAATTTGCATCGCAAAAAATGTATTAGAACAAAAGCAGAAACATGCAAATTACAGCGCTGGTGACGTCATTAAACTTTCAAGGTTACTTTCAACGGTATCAATGTCAAGGGTGCTCGTCTCATTTACTGCTAATTTGTAGAAATTCAGTTTACGTGGACTTTTCTTGCCATGGCATCCAAAATAAAAGAGATTTCACTTGCGAAGAGAGAACAAATTGTTTACCAACACAATAGTGGTAAAACAATTCGAGAAATTTCCAGTAAGTTGAATGTTTCACTTTTCGCAATTCACAACATTCTAAAAAAGAAAAAAGAAACTGGTATTGTGGATAATAGTCCAAGATCAGGGAGACCAAACAAGCTAACTGTCTGAGAAAAACGACAAATGGTTAAAGATGCCCTATAGTATCCGACAGGAAGTGCAAAGATGTTGCCCGCAAATATTGAATCAATCTCAGGAAATGTTGTAACACCTCAAACAGTTAAAAATGTATAGCATAATGCTGGTATAAAAGGAAGAAGGCCAAGGAGAAAGCGTTTTATTTCAGAAATCAATGGAAAGGAACGCTTAGAATTTGTCAAAATTTATAAAAATAAATCATTAGATTTCTGGAAAAACGTTATTTTCTCCAACGAGAGTAAAGTTGAAATTTTCAAACCTAAACACGTGCTCACAGATTAAAGAAGAAAAGGAGCTGCTTTTCAGGCTTAAAATATACAGAAAACTATAAAGCAATGAGGAAGGAATGTCATTGCCTGGGGTGGTATGGTTAACAAAGGAGATGGAAATCTCCAGTTCATTGGTGATAAAATGACAGCTTTGTCATATATTGATGTGTTACGAGATAACTTGAGAGAGTGCAAAGAAATTAACGTTAGAGAAGACATTCATTTTTCAACAAGAACAAGACCCAAAACATACTGACTGCTAAGAAAACCAAAGAATGGCTATTATATAATCCTCTCCGAAGATTGGTAGCTTCCCCACAGTCCCCAGACTTGAATCCTATAGAACATTTGTGGCATCTATTGGATAAAAAAGTGAGAAAATTCCCAATAGCAAGTAAAGCAAGATGCCTAGACCAGCACGTCATCAAACGTCACCCAAGTTTTGGTGAAATCTATGCCAAGACGTCTGGATGCAGTAACTTCAGCCAACGGACTGCATACCATGTATTAGTATCACGTTCGAATTTTTAGTCACTTTATTTTATGAATGATTCAATATTGAAGTCCGATGTTCTAATACTTTTTTGCAAAGCACAAATCTTTTATTTAAATATTTTAAATCCTATTGATTCTAAATATTTGTTTCTTACTCCATGAGTAGTTATGTAAAAGTATACATATTATGTGACAAATGTTTCACTTTATTACCTTGAGAACTTAAAAACTCCTATTGTTCTAATACTTTTTTTGCCAACTGTATGATGTACATTCTTTAAAATATAAATGTTTAAATTTTCTGAAAAGGATAGAATCTGATAATGTAAGTTTATGAATAGTTGAAATTAGTTTAGTAGTCTTAATTTTAAATTGTATGCGAAGAATGGGACATGTGTATATATGTTAAGTTTAATGATATTATTTTAAGGTAATTAATATCCTAATTTTTCATATAATCCAATTTTATGAGAAATAATGACTTTTATATGCTTGTGTGGATGACCTACAGTTTATATCGTAAAATTAAAATTGTATTAAATGATTCATTGGTTATATTATTTACTAATTTTTTACAGAATTTTATTCTTTGCTAACTTTTACACTGAAACAAAAAATTATCTATGCATTAAAATTTAAAAAAATTCTTTTGCAGCTGCATTACGTTAATCTAAAGATTTTAAAATATTTTTAGCTTCTTGTATAAATGCATTCACCTAACAATTTTAATTTTGAATAGTTGTTTAAATTAGCAGTATATTTTTCTGCTGTGAAAATGATTTTTTTATAAATTTAGGTAAGCAATTAAAATGTGCTTAAGCTTATTGAATTACTATACTTGAACGTTAATATAAGAATTAAATATTCAGAAGTTCTTGAAAGGATATATTAAAACAAAGGTTTTTATTGATATTGCGAAACAGGTTAATGTTGTTTATGAAAGAAATTAATGCGAATTATTACAAGATATTAATAAATTCATCTTTATCAAAAGCAATAATTTTACAAATATTCAAATATATATTTTAATATCTTTAATTCAATTACAAAAATATATAATTATGCTTGGTAATCATAAATGTACAGGGTTAGCAAGAAATAAGTTTCCCACTTCAGTGGGCTGTAGAATACGTTCTATGGGTCCAAATGAGAAAAAATTCGAACTACAGATAATTCAAGTAATGCGCTTGACATTTATAAAAAAAATAGTACAAAATTTCGCCGATAGATGGCGCTGTAATACACATAAAAGCATTTGATATGCTTTATAAATGTTAAAAAATAATAATAAAAAAGTAAAATTACAACTGTTTAATATACCTCCCTTCATTTTCATCAATGTGCTCTAATCGCAGAACCATATTTTCGACAGCAGACCGGAGTGAGTCTGTCGGAATATTAAGAATATGGCGCCAAATGCTGTCCTTTAGATCTGGTACAGATGCTGGCCTTTTACGGTAGACATTGTCTTTCAAAGAACCCCACAACCAAAAGTCGCAGGGGGTGAAATCCGGCGAACGAGGAGGCCATGCCGTAGGGAAATGACGGTTGATAACCCGTACCTCAGTAAAATGCTGTGTTAGCAGTGGCTTTACACGACGATCAATATGAGAATGTGCGCCACCCTGCATGAAAATGATGTCCTAAAGGCATCCACGCTGCTGAAGTTGTGAGATTACAAAATCCCTCAGCATATCTTGGTACCGTTTTCCTGTGATCAAACAGGTTTTGATTCCATTTGCAGTTATCTCTTCAAAAAATACGGGCCAATCACAAAAGTAGCCGTAAACCCACACCATACTGTCACTTTTTCAGGATGCAAGGGTTTTTCCTGGATAGCGTGAGGTTTTTCCGCTCCCCAAATTCGATAATTGTGGATGTTGACTTGCCCATTAAATTGAAAGTGGGCTTCATCAGTCCACAGAATATTCCATGGCCAAGTGACGTCAACCACCATTCGAGCAAGGAACTGAAATGCAAAAGTTTTAAGAACCTCTGAGTCCCCGTCCTGTAACAAGTGCAGAGGCTTGATTTTGTAGGGATAAAAATGCAAAATCCGCCGTAAGATTTTTCGTACAGTGGAGTACGTCATATCCAATACACTTGAAACAACTGGCACACTCACACTACCATCTGGCGACTAACTGCTGGTTTCAACGACCGCGGTAGCCACATTTTCTACGCTAGAAGACTGCATTGGCTTTCGTCCTCTACCGGGAAGAATTGCAAGTTGTCCAGTTCTTTTAAATTTCTGCATCATCTTGCGTAACGCACATGTAGACATTGGACCTCTTCGTATCTGCTTCATACGGCGAAATTCTTTTACAACTGCAACGGAGTTCTGCTGGTTCTGGTAGAACAATTTTACAAGTAGTGCTTTTTCTTGCAAACAAGGCATGATGTGCAGAGAAGTAACTAATACTCGTTCAGAATCCGCCTTCTTTTTACCCAAAGATAATGTTAATAGGCATGCGCTGTAAAGCAAGTGATTTTTCATATTTTCAGTATATGCAAATAAATACCATTAGTATTACTTATTTCTTGCTAACCCTGTATGTTCTTGATTTTACAAGGAATATTTCTGTGCATATTACCTTATAAATCATTCAATAATTCCAAATTCCATTTGTAAGTAATTAATAAATATTTTGAAGCAATATCTTAACTGTTTTTCTAAATGCTTTTTAGAAGTTGAGATTTAAAATTATTTTGTAGTTTTTTAGTTAAATTTTCTTAAAAACCTACATTTTGCCACTTTCCGTAATAGATGTATTTTAAAGTTATTTTCTTGTCTATCAAAATTCCGAAGATATTTATTTCTATTAGTAATTTTAGACATCCTTTGCAGAAAATCTTTAAATTCTTTTCTGAAATTAAAAATTTTCCTTCTGAGAACTTTTTGCCAAATCCAGAATGTATGATTAAAGCCAAAAGTGCTCTAAATAGCTCCAGTAATTTCTTGACTAACTTTTCTATACCAATATATTGCTGATTTTTTCAATGTTAGACTAAAAATGTAAATTAAAATTACCTGAAACCTATACCTCAAAAGTGAGAATGATTTAGAGTTACAAATTTCAGTTAATTATTGTACCTGAAATTTACAATTTTAAATCACATAAGATTTGCTAAATGCTTATTAAATAAAAGTTTAACTATACAGTAGGATGTTGAAAAAAATTTATATTATGCAAGTTTATTTGGAAAATATTTTAATAATAAAAGTATCAATATTCCATAAGAAAACTTCAAATCAGATATTACAAGAATAGAATTATGAGAAAATTTATCACGAAGATTATCATGGATAAAAAATTTTGAATTTCTTGCAATTCGAATCTGATATTTACACATAGCTATCTAATTTCTGAATTTCAAATAACAAAATTAAATAGGAAAATTCTTAATGTATGTTGATGAATAAAATCCTTAGTAAACAATTTTGTTATGAATATCTCTAATCTGAGTTCGAAATTAATCTATAATATTTATATAATTTAAATGTAAATAAATATTTAAAAATTCTTTTTTTTGGTAATACATCTGTAAACAATTATAGAAAAATAACTTTATCATTTAATTAACAAATACAATGAATGGTCATTGCTCTGGCTTTAGGTTCAATAGTTTATGGCTTCAAATCCCACTTTGGGATTAAATGTTCTTAGTAGTTCCGAATCCATTTTAAACCCCAAGTCCTGGTTTAATGAGCTTTCTTGTGCAAAATGTAACTGTGAGCAAAAAACAGATCATAATCATCAGAAAATACATGTTTAAATAAATATTTTTTTTACGTCGATAGAACTTTGCTCTCTAATTTTCAGCTCTACAGTCCAGTTCCATTAATCCAGTGGTCAATTTAAAAAATAGCAGTCCTTTTAATACATGTCCTATAAGAAGCTAATCAAAATCTATTCTCTCTCCCTCTTGCCTTCGGTTCAACAGTTCGTGGGTTCAAATCCCACCTTCGGTATGGATGTTTGTAGTGGTTCGGAATCCACTTTAAATCGTAGGTCCCGGCATAATTAGCCCTCGTGTGCAAAATATGACCGTTGAGCGACAAACAAATCAAACTATTCTCTCTCCAAATGGATCACCTCAGGGGGTTTACCCTCTTTAGGTAAGCACGGGTGTCATAATCCCGAGGTACCCTAGTGATCTGTCCAGTACTTCCAAAGATTCTGAAAGGCAGTTTCATCCACCTGTATCTGTGGAGCCCAAGGGGATCCTTTCCACTATGTCCTAGAGTGCCCAGAGACTGAGAAATACCACCTAAAGAACTCCCAACAGACCAACATGGAGTTCCTGAGATTTTGCTTGAAAGATCGTCACCGCAGATTACTTCTCACAAAGCTGATGATTCATCTCAACAAACGAGGATTAGAACTTTTTCAGGATTTAGGCCACGCTTCCACAAACGATCTAGAAGATTCCACAGACGAATCAGAAAACTATTCTTAAAGTTAACTTTCTTCCACAATTAATAATGGTGTAAAAAATTTTTTATGAACTTAATGAAATTTATGAACTATATGTTCCGAATTGTTTGGACTTTTCGAACATTATGAGCCCGTTAGAACTTTAAAAGCTTTTTGAATCCTATTCCCTTTTAGTACCTTAGAAACCTTTTAAATAATTTTTTGAACCTAAAATGCTTTTAAAAGCTAAGATGCTTATTATACTTATATAAGCTGCCTGCCTGTATATAGTTATCAACTTTCGTATCATGTCATTTTTTTTCCTTTTCATAATTAAGTGTTCATATTATTTATAATATTGCTTTCAATGTATATGTTTTTATTGCCATAATTATACCCCAGAAATTGTTAACTGTCTTTTCATTGATTGTAAATTGTTTCTCCATTGTATGTTGTATGTGTCATCATGTTATATTTTAGTTTTAAGTCAGAGAAAATATTAAATGTTATCGCCTGATGTTCAACAGGGCTTAAAGCCCCTTAAAATGTTTTGTAACTTCTTGCTACCAATTTGTAAGCACAATTTCTTTGCCTTGTTAAATGGCACGATGGTGGCGCCCTCACGGACCTCGTAGAGGTGTGGAGCATATTAGGTGTTGGGGAGACGCGGCACCCGTTAACCTTAAGGTACAGTCCAGGGTCTCCCCACACAGTTATGTATGTATGTGACTTGGTTTACAAGTGCCCACCAAGTAGCAATAAATGAGAAGCAGTTTCCGGCCTTGTGGTGGTGAAGGGTTAGTCCGCCAGTAAAATAATCAAATCATTTTTTACAATTAATATCATCATTTGCATAACTTTACGACACTTTCAATTCGCAAAAGATGATTTGTTTCTAAACATATCGATATATTTTAAAGTGAGAAATGCATTAGTAAGAAAATTACTCCATGAATTTGTAATTGTGTAGAAATATAAAATTTAAATATAGAAATCTATAAAATAGTACATTAAAAATACTTGACAAAAGTATTCTTTAAAAAATACTGAAAATATCAGTGAACAAGAAAAGATTGCTCTTTCAGGACAGAAATGTGAACATTGCTAAAACACAAAAATAGAGTATGTTACGTTAGAAAATGATCCAAAATGGAAAAAGCTATTTGAATTTTTTTCTACAAGAGCCTTAAAAATAAAAAATAATAGAAGGCTTGAACAAAGAAAATGATTTGAAGAATGAGATACAATTGCAGTAAACCTGAAAGAATACGCGTGAAGTCGAATATATTCTTTCAAAGCTTAAAATATATCAACATGATCAGAATATATACGTGCACAACTTAAATGTTAAATCAATTTACTACATTTTATTCTTACATATCGCATGAAATCAAGATTTTTATTGGCTAATATATATATATATATATATTATCAATTAATCATTTATGATTCTTGAAAATTATGAAGGAAATTTTACAGTACTGAATTCTTTCTAAATTTAGTATTTGTATTCAAACTATTTGAATAGAATATTTATATTAAATTCTCCAAACATTCTGTTTCAATATAACAGATATCATAACACAGAATATTGCACTTAAGATATAAACTACTGCATATATAAGGCAACAATTGAAACCTTAATTTTTTAATTCCTGAAATTAGAACATTATAATTACTTTTAAATTATAAGACAAAGAAACTGTTTAGTAGTTTAAAATTAAGCGCATGCAAAAGTTTCAAATGTTATCTCTCCCCATAAAATTGAACATTTTAAATATGTAAAACCATATTAAAATATGCATAGTATAAATGCCAAATTTATAAAAGTTAACTATCAATTTTTACATTTACATTAATTGTAAAAAAATTATAACTTTAATAAATCAGATATTATATTCAAAGCACAAAGATCTTCAGACATCATTCGGGCGTAAAGGTGTTGCGAAAGAAGTATTGGAAAACTGGAGGTAGGGCAATGTCGGATGGAAGTTATTACATGTTTAAACTTGAATCCTTCAGTGGTACATGGATTTCTGATAACAATTTTTAACAACGTATTTACCAGGAAGGAAGCTATTTCAAGCACGTCTATATTCAATAGCAACACAAGTAGTTGAGTTTTTCAATATGCGTATGGAATGCAAATGCGTCTGAACTTTAACCACGAAAAGTACCAAATTCGTACAACTCATGGGTCATCACCAACTTATTTGTTTAGAATAAAGAAACCGATATCACCTACTTGCATTTGCGGATGCATAGGGGATTTTTCGAATAATATCCTACGATGCCCGGAAAGACAAAGTTTCCAACTCAAGAAAATTTCGGAGCAAACAGACGCTCATTTTCTTAAATTCTGTCTTGGGTATAGCAACTGGCGCAAAATACTTGTCCAGTAACGAAAAAATATATCCACACAAGAAACCTTGAACTGTGCTATAACATCCATATTCCACCGGATAGCGATCTATCTGAAACTTCTGATTTGGAATAATGATAACACCCCCTTTAATGTTTATCATTTTGTTCTTTTAAACAATGAACTATTTAATCAACAGCTATGGTAAAACAGTATTAAAAATTGCCGCAATAATATACCGAAAATATACTGTTTCTCCTTCTAAATTTATATCAGAATTCATTCATTTTATGTTATTATTTAAATTTATTTAGTTCTGTTGCTACTCTTGAATGATAAATACAGCATTATAATTTTACCTATGCCAATTGGACACACCAAGCTCGCTATGCCGTTGGCTGTGCGAATTTAAGTCAATAGGTTGCGTCTTTCGTTTAACGAGAGCACCATGAAGGTGAAAGTACAACTTTGCTCTTAATTCCTCCAATATATGGCGCCACCAAAGGATCCACTCCCTCAATTTTGAGATTGATCTGAAAGGGGGAATTTTCTCCAGACCATTGCACCCATGGTAACTGCTTAACAACCCAGTACAGGACTTTAGATTCCACATATTTAACGAGTACGTATATCGCATGTACTCGGTGGGTCTTTGGCGGCATTAGGAATCGAACCCCGCTTTTCCAGACGGAAGAACGATGCCCTAACCACTAAGCTACTATGGCCCTGAACCTTGAAAACTCACACCTATAAAAATGATTTCATTTATGTCCTTTATGCTTAAGCAATAAATGTTGATTTCTTTTCACCTGAAGTCAATATAACACAGCTTTGTCTCGCATCGTTGATCTTATGCAGAAAACTTAAGCGTAAGCAATGCCTACTTCTAATACAGAATCATTGAGCATGTCTGAAACGCTTTAGTAAAGAGTATGAAGCATGTGAAAAGCCTGAAATTATTGAATTTCATCGTAACACCCTTAATATTTTCTAGCATATAATCTCACATGAAATCATGAAAGTAAAAAGAAAAGTATTTAGAAAAAAGATGTTCAATTACATTTCTGACAGTTTTTTTTAGCAAATAAAACCAAATTTAATTATTACAAAATTCCTTTGAATCGTAGTTTGCCTGCCTTACTGTGTATACTATTATGGAAAAATTAATAAATGTGCACATCTTCTAAAAACATTTTGTGATACATACATAAATATTTTATTCCTGACGATGAATTGAATAGTGCTGTCGTGCAATCCCTATACAAAAATTGTTAACACATTGAAGTTCAAAGAATCTGAAATGGCTTCAAACCGTAATTATTATTGAAAAATTCATAATAAATTTATACATCATTTTAAAACATTTTGCGATATATAAATACTTTATTTCTGAAAATGAATTTCGTAGTGATTTTATGCAATCCGTATGCAAAAGTTGTTAATTTTAATTGTTGCCTTTAATTGTTCTACACTGTAAAATTTGTTGAAATTAAAAATTTTTAAATGGCTTCAAACCGTATAGAATTATAGAAAAGTTCTTAATAAATGTGTTCATCTTCATAAAATATTTTGTTATAGATATATAAAATACTTTTTTCTGACGCTGAATTGAGTGGTGCTGTCGTGCAATCCATATGCAAAAATTGTTAACACCTTGAAATTTAAAGAATTTAAAATGGCTTCAAAAACTAATTTTTCTCTCTAGTATAACTAAAATAAAATATACCAATTCAGTTCATATTTTGTTCCTGAAAAAATAGTTTTCGGTTCTTCTCCAAATGAATAACTTTAATTATATACATAAACATATCGATTTTATTTTTTATCAATTGGTACACTATGAGAATTGATGCAATTTACCAACATGTTCAAGAAAAGTGGTGAACATTGACATTGTTATCCTTTATCCAAAAGCAATGGGACACTGTGGAACAGGGCCGATTCCTCAAACAAATAATCCCTACAGTTTCAACCAATATTCAAACAAGTCCATATATCAATAATATGACAACAAACCATAATCCTTTCCCTATATACTTCAATCAAATTTTTAAAAAAATCCAAGTCAAATCAGTGCGTATCGAGGGTACATTTGACCAATATTTGCTGAGCTACTCCCTCACGAATCACCTACATTTAAAGAAACCAACTAATATACCATCCATCAATTTTCTAAAATTTTGACTTTTAAGCTCTTTTCAGGCAAAATAATTACAGACATCGTGAAATTGCTTACGGTTCCCAGATTGGAAGTTTGGCTGCAGAGAGGCAACCTGCGGCAGATTTGGAAATCATATAAGAAACTTTTAATCATATAAGAAACTTTTTCATTTATTAACAATGACCAATTTCAATATTATGTATTATAATTATAGGATAAGTAAGTTATAACAGATTACCATTATTAAAATATAAAAGGAATATGCCACATCTTCCACCATTTAAAAAAGGGCCTTTAGATGATGCTTGCTTTGAAGACTGCAAATCTCATTTATTTCTAAAAGACAGCCATTTTAAAAGTTTTCAAAAGTTAGGACCAAAACCATGGTCATCGTGTAGAAGACATACCTGCGGTTCGAGCAGTTTCTTAATTTCCGACCAATTGCGTGACAGAACAGAGAATCTTCTGTGAATGGAATCGAGAGAATCGACAAAGGTCCTTCCCAGCCGAATTTATCTTGAACTAAGGGCAAATAATAGCAGAAGATATGAATGCATAGACGAGTGTCTGTCTAAAAAACCATTCATTTGCATAAAACACAAAAATTTGCTTGCAGTGACATCAGGAAAGAAAACATTGGAGATATAAGGATTAGAAAAAGGTAATATTGCATAATTGACAATACACACTTTATTTTGAACTTATAGAAGATGTGGAATTCGGGGAGAACCTAGGAACCCAGAAATACATCTTTTTTCACTCATAGTAAGAAATGTTCTGGTGACAGTTTGTGATATAAAGAGTGATAGCTTGATGTATATCGCAGGCAAGAAAATTAGCCATGATATACTTAAATATACCGACATATCAAATACAGCCTGGAATGTTGTATTTTTACTCTGATGGCAATGGGTGCAATGTAAATATACATCGTACAGGAAGTGTTCGAAATTAGTTACATGAATATCAAACTGTCTTCCCCAACCTTTCTAGTCCGAAACTTAACGCCATAGAAGATATGTGGTATATATAAGAAGGACGGGTATCTGAGTGACAGTACTCTTCTTCTATCTAATTTACAAGGTCGGAAAAGTTGCAGTTTAAATGCATGGTATTCTTTGGACACAAATGTTCTATAAAAGCATGTAGACTCGAAGTATAAGCAAATAAAAGTGACCTATGCAAAAAATGATTTAAAAATTAATGGCTTTCATTTTTTTTTAATTTACTGGCTATTGTTTGCAGATGGATGTTATTTTCGTTTAAAATACACTAAAGTAATTATATAAAAATAAAATCTTATGTAGGATAATTAATGTTATGCACATAATGAGTATAGGGTTTCATTTTTTTATTTCATTTAGTATACTCTTAAAATAACATATCACATGAATAAAAATATAAATTATTCATTTATTCATTATATTTGCTTACAAATATTTACGCATGAAATCATGACATACAGTTCAAAAAACTTTGAATCAAGTTATTTTCTCATGTGTTTGTCATTGTGTTTGATTGATTAAACTATGTAGAGTCAATATGTTTCAAATTTAACTGTGAATATTATTACCATTTTATAGACTTCATAAATGTATTATATGATAATAGTTATATATATATATATATATATATATATATATATATATATATATATATATATAATTTGTTCTAAATTTAATAGTAAATACAACAAAATATAAATGTACATAAATCAATACAAATCCAATCGATTCATTACAGTTGGTAAATAAAGGAGTTTTTATATCACTTTGCTTTCTTTGATAAACACACACACACACATAACTTATTTCAAGTAATTTAAAAAAATTCTTCATTCAAGATTTTTTTTATGGCAAAATCTTTTATTTGAATTCTTGAATATGCATTGAAATTTTACAGAAAGTAAAATGGGAATTCAAAGGGAAACTATATTTCAAAAACTGGTGACATTTTTGGAGAGAAGAATTAATGCTTTCTCAGGAATTTACTAAGCATTTTTAAAATGCATTATTTAATACACTAAAAAGAGTTTTTGATAGTTTTTTTTGGCAAAAAAAACTTCCATTCATCAAAAATAGTTTTTTCTTTACTTAGTTTTCAGTTGCAACTAAAAGGAACAAGAAAGGATATTTCACATTAATACCTAAGTTCTGAGCAAACATATTGCAATTCTTACTATTCTATAATTTAATGTAAGCATTGAAAATAATACTTCAACTTAGAGAGATCAAAGCATACATTAGATAGGAGGAGCGTTGCCAGGATACTAATTTCGATTATAAATACGAGTTTCTACTAGTTTGAGTGAAATTAATCGAAATTATTTAGTAGCCTAAGGTAAGGAGAGAAATGCGTTTTCCATCAGATATTATTAATACGTAATTTCACACATGTCTCTGATACAAATGTGATAGTGAAAGCTATGTGAACATTTCCATGTAATATATTGAATGCTCAAAACAACTATATTGATAAGTATTTTTAAAAGAAACAATAGGAAAATAAGCAAAGTTTTTTAATAATTCAACAACTTCTTGGAATGTAGATTTACATACAAGCATATTTGTTATCATAGCTAATTTTTGGAATTTAAGGTTTGCTACATTTCTTGAATGAATATTGACGTTTTTAATATTTAAATAAAACGCATGATTTATACATAGGCACACATATTTTCCTTAATTTTTCTTCATTGGGATTTTTACAGTAGTTAATATACTTACTTATTCACTTATATGAGTTTTTAGATAATTTTGGAATTTTATATCAAGTGGAATATATATATATATATATATATATATATATTATTCGAGTTTTATATCGAGTAGAATATAATAATAATAAAACAATATTTATATTATTTTTTGAAGCTGGTTCACTTAATTTTATTTGATATGAGTTTAATTTTTTCGCTTGGTGTTTATAAAAAAACGTTTGTTAATATGTCCTAGTGAAATAATGACTTCTTTTGAGTGAAAGGTCTCGGTTTTGATCGCAGCAACACTTGGACAATGGGAGTTGGTGGTGTTACGAAGAATTTTTATGCAAATTCTTAGTGTGACCGCCTCTATATGTGAGTACAGCATCCCACAGTAGCACAGAAACTGTCTTCATGAGTACATAAACCTCCTCCAGCCCTAAAGTCACGGAATGTGATAACTCCAGCTATTTTGATGAATGCTGGTAGGTAAGCCTACCAAGACAAGATCTGATCTTCTTTCCTACAAGGGCGTACCGGAAATTACCACCAATCACATGGAACTATGCTTACCTCTATATATTGCCAGGACTTTAGAGCCAAAGATTGGTTTTTTATTACCAACAATTATTTATCATCTTACTGAAATAACTCATAGTGGCAGAATTTACGTTATCTACCACTTTAATTTTCTGATAGATTAATTCCTACTAGATTATTGTTAGCTACCACTTTTAAAAAAATTTTCTAAAAAGTCTTGTAATTTTAACTCTTAAGTTTGCTTACGAACTGTACATGCAGGTTTAAATAAGAGACACTCGTTGCAGCAATGGTATATTTATAGAACTGGACATCTAAATATGTTTTCGATCACCAAATTGTGGTAGTAACTGCAAAAGGAGAAATATTTTGCGCATTTATTATTTATATACACATCTGACCATTATTTTTGTTAAAAATTATTAAATCGATTCTCAAATTTAACAAAATTCATTTTTAGCAATTTTATGACAGCAAATTTATTATCTTGAGTGCGTGTGTTCTTTTCAAGAATTAAGATGAAAGAATGCTAGAATCTCAATATATGTCTTCAATAAAGTACAGTAAACACTCATTAATCCGGATCTTATGAAACATTACTTCATTTAAACAACCCATTTAACTGTTCATACATGTTTTTACATTATAAATAAAAGGTGCAATAATTTATTTTTAGACATCTCCGTCAATAAATCGTTCAAGAAATAACCACTAAAGTAAGGCTGCAAAAGATCGTTGGTTTCTTCAAACCAGTGAAACCTTAAAATGTTGTTTGTGACGATGAGCCTGAAACATCATATTTAAAGCAATTTTTCATTTGATGCTTACTGTGAATAAAATAATGTATATACTTACTATAGCTAATTTTCTCTTATCCAGTTTTATATTTCCTTCTCTTGAATCCAAAATTCAATTTTTACTGTGAGCAGTGTTTTGCTTATGTATCTCGGTTCTGTTTACATTTATTTTGTTTAATCTATATTCTCATTAGTTTGGACGATCTGGATCCCATAATCAGTCCAGATTAATGATATTCTGTTTTATATGAAGTCTAACATAATAGATCGTAAACATAATTATTAAACCTATAGACAATGCGAATTCTGTTACAGAATTCTGTAAATTAATGTGGCTGCAAATATAAGAAGGTATTTTTAATTTTAAATGTATTCTACTTTAATTAACTACACTGCTGGCCACCCAAATTACAACACCAAGAAAGAACAGAGATATCACAACAAAACTGTATTCTGTAGATATTATCTTGATCAAGTATCAAATTTTTAAATTTATAAGCTGCTGTGAAATGTAGTTCTTGTCAAAATCAGTGGCCAGAATAGCCACCATTGCTGGAGATCACCACTGCCACAGCGACTCAGCATTGATTCAAATATATTTTGGATGCGTTCTTGGGGTACTGCAGAGCAAGCAGCTTTCCGCGTTGCCAAAGTTGATCTGGTGTGACAACTGGGAATGTAATCAGGGTCAATCATTGAATAACGAAGGATCACATGGTTTCTATCGGTGGAAGATCCGGAGAGATAGTCAGCCAGGGAAGCAATTCCATCTGACGATTGAGGAAGAACTCTTGGAAAATGCGTGCAACGTGTGGTCACGCATTATCCTGTTGAAATATGACTGGGCAAGCCCTGAAGATAAGGAAGGATAACTGGCTCCAAGACCTTGGAGATGAAGCACTAGCTGTTTAAAGTGCCGGCAATGCGTACTAGAGATGTACGAGAGTGATATCCAATACTACCCCATACCATAATACCTGGTGCAGGACTAGTGTGGCGGTGCATAACGCAGATGTTCAGCCTCCTCTCTCAACGTTGTCTCCAGATTCGAATGCAACCATGGCTCGTCAATAAAGACAATTTCATTCCTGCCGTCCACATCCTTTTTTGACGGCGGCGGAGACGACTGTGGTTCTGCGTGAAGGGTAAACGAAACAATGGATGGCTTGCAGTCTAACCACAGACAGTAGATGATACGTTACGGACTGAATATGTTGTGTTATGGTTTGTGATGTGGCTGAGCGATTCGTCCCTGCCATGTGCACAATCAGTTTGCCTGTCATCACGTGAACTGATGCACTGAGGTGGATGCGATCGAATACGCGCGCGTCAGTCAATCGTATCATTTTGCATCCAGCGATCACATATCCGTATTATTGTTTTTTAGTTTCATCCAATAAGTCTACCGATTTCCCTGAAAGATAAATCAATATCTTGGTAAGCCACTATCCTTTCTCTGTCAAACTCGAATATTTGATCAAAAAATGATCGCTGTTTTCTATGAGGCATAATTGATCGTTTTTTGGAAAATACCATAAGAAAAACACAATTACAGAACATGAAATCTTCGAAATTTCCAAGACTTAAATAGCGCTTTGAAGTGATGCTACAGGCGCGCGGGATGTGCATCTACGCTGAAATTCTAATCATTTGCATATTTCACCTCCTCTAATGCATGGTGTTAAATTCCATGTTATTTGCTTGCTTCCTTCAGGGGGTTACATCTATTGTTGTCATTAGTGTATTTTGACACAGTGAAGGAATGATGGAAGAAAATTGTGAAATTTTTAGAAGTCTTGATTTTTTATTTTATAAAGTAAATTTTATTGCATTAATTTTTTTCCAAATCAATGTATGAACTCTCTCTTCATATGAAATTTTTGTATGAATTTTAATCCATTGAATAGGAATTGCGAAAAGCATGAAAAATTTGATGTCTAAAATGATTGCCTAAATGTGCTCAAAAATTGCATTTGGTTATGATCATAAATAATTGCAGTTGTATTTTCCATGATCAAAAGAAATTGCATAAAACTGCTCAAAATTTGTAAAATTTATCAATAATTTTTGATACAGATTGGGCTGAACAATAATTTGAAGTGAATCTCTAAGCATTGCGAATGTTAATTTTAATTTATATAATTCAGAAACTCTAAAGACCAATTAAAGATAACTAATTAATGACCAACATGATATTCGTTCAAGGGATTTAAAAATTAAAAGATATTTAAGGGGTTTATTGGAGGGATATACAAATTGTGATAAATATTTTAGAATAACAAGTTTTAAATATTGAATGATGTTTAATTTATTTACTCTATATAAATGAAATGTAAAAAAATAAAAACCATAAAAATGATAAGTCTGATATTAAGATTCATTGACTTTAATTATTTTTATGATTTTTACACGAATTACGTAATAATAAATAGACTAAGTCTTTTAGATTTAAATATAAGATTTTTTAAATATGTAAAATTCAAAATTTATGAAAACTAATCTAAAAATTGAAAAATATATTTTAAAACTATACTATATATAGGAAAAAAATCTCTTAGATCTAAATTTGTCAAATCATAACTTTCTATATAAATATTGCTTTCTTTATTATAAAAATGTTTGTCACCACTTTCGCTTGTTTCATTCAGTAATTGTCATTGAAATTCCATTCGAAAGTTCAGGCAAGGAATTCAAAACTGTATCTTGAAAAATTCCAAATTAGAAACTTTCAAATTGCGTCGCAGGCATTATGTTAAATTCTTCGATAAATGCCTTTTCCCGCTAGAAATAAGTAGTCTGAATAAAACTTTGTCCAACTATTTCGCTGATGGCTACGTGAAGTGAAACACTAGATATTTTAAAACTCTAATGAGCTGATCATAAGTCATACCAAACTTTTTAACAATTGATTTTATCAATAGCTTATCAGTTGAAGTGCATCTGATTACATTTGCTCATATATATATATATATATATATATATATATATATATATATATATATATATATATATATATATCATCAAAATAAAAGAAAAAAATTACAAAACTTATAGACATTTTAAAGAAGTAAATCTACAAATGTGTATGATTTTAATGTTCCTCAAACAATTAGTATTTTCATGCCTAATATTTACCACTTAAATTGCTTAATAGAGTATTTGTGGTGAACTAATTTTTTAATATATTTTATGCATTTGTCGCTAATTCGACTTAATCCTAATACGTCGTTTAGTTTTGTTTATTATATAAAAATATTTAAGTATCTGTATTCCTTTTGATTTTAATAGATTTGTATTAAATTATTTCTGTTTGTGAATATATCACGTAATACATAATTTATACATTAATTGCCGTTAAAAGAGTTTTACCAGGAAAAAATTAAGAAAGAAAAGGTTGTTTATTTAAGGAATATATTGTATAAGAAATAGCAAGTGATAAAAAGGAAAAAACAAAATTTAAAGGCATAATTTCTGATTTATTAGAACACATAAAATCTGTTCGATAAAAAAATCAGAACTTACTTCATCAATTTTTAAGAAATTAATTTTAAAACTCAATTGCTGTAATAATAAATAAAATAATAATATATACATGCTTTCAAATATAATATTCAAATAATATTATCAAAAATAATATTTTTTCATCACTTTAAATACAAACTGTAGAACAGACGTATTATAAAATAATTAGCTGTTTGATTGTAATAAATTTGAGTTTTCATTAAAAAAAATATTTTAAATACTTGAAAAATCTTTAGAAACAATGAAATTAACATGCGACTACAAATCACATTTTTTAACATTATGTGACTACAATAATAATTTTGTAACAATTTGTTGAGATTTACTTATAACAACGCATTCAACTATCAAGGAAAGCTGCGTAACTATTTGTCCCCATGTGATATGCAAATTAGAGTAAACAAAGATTGCGTATTAATTGTGTTATCTGCAGTTAAATAAATTATAAGAATATGCTTGTTTCTTTTAATTTAGATTTAGAATTATTCCTAGAAAAAAACAATTCACGTATTTTCATAATAAAACTTCAGATGTATACATTTAAAAAGTATAAATCCATTTTTATTTTTTGAGACTAATATAAAAATGCAAACTTTATTAACAAAAACTTCACATATTTCATTTGCATCAATATTTGAATAAAAAGACGTATACATAATTTGTATTCAAATGCGCTACTTGATTTGAAAATAATGTTAAATCTTATATACAGAAAATCTAATATGCTTGTTTTTATGAAAGGAAAAAATCCATTATCTCATTTAAACAAAAATTTTCCTAATATTAAATTTTAAAATTATAACCGTAAATTCATTATTTTATATAAAGTAAATGCATTTATGGGATGAAATAATGTAAAATAAACACATTATCCATTCTATATAATAACAACTTTTTTAAAAAAAAACTTTTAAAAGCATGTTAAAGAAAAGTAGAATAACGTAATCACCAAAAATGTTTATTTTTTTAAAATTTATATTTTGATATAGGTTTAAACGAATATTTAACAGGCAGTTAACAAAATAACTGAAATATTGCGAATAAAAGTGTCATTTCAACTACACTTTGTAAATTTTAAATTAAATACGCATCAGATATTTTACATATAAAAAATATGTATTTTAATAGTATGGGACAGATTTTTATGAGAGTTCTGTAAGTATTCTGTAAGTTCTCAGATTTCTAAAGAGACAAATTTATATAAGCCTGTCTAGCTGGAAATGTGTGCCCAAAGTATAACTAAATTTCAACGATTCTAAAAATAAAGTCATGACAGATGACATGTAGCGAGGTAAGACAAGTTCGTCAAGCAATATTATGGATTGAAAAAGACTATCATTGAAAGAAATTGACAAGTATTGAAGCTGATTGTAATATCTGAACAGCATAATGCTGCTTTAAGTGAAAACAGATTTCAATTAGCATCTGGATTCTCAATCCTCAATGATCACAGTTAGAGGATACTTTCAAAAACAAGACATTTACGACAAAGCAACAATTCCAAAAACAGTTGTCACAGATGTTTATGCTAAACATAATCTACAATTGTATTATATTCACAAAGCCGGTTATATTGAAAAGTTGAAGACACTAATGGGATCTCCTGAATGATCATTTCCACTTTTCCCTACAAGAGGATAAATCTACGTTTGTAATATACCTGTAAAAATATATGATCGAGAATGCTTCCACTTCTATAATGGTGCTGGATCTTTCAAGATATGAGCATCCCTGTCATGGTTTCTGCGAGACAATAATTAAATCCAAAAGAAAAGATTACTAAAAGAAGTAGAGAGAAAGTTTTGCTGAGATCAGATTCATCCTGTAATGAAAATTTTGTTTCCTACAGCACATAAAATTTTCTATTATGATAATGTGCCTGTCCACTTCTCCAACAACGATGTGATTAACAGTCATTCAACCTCAATATAGTTGAATTATTATGGTCAATTTTAGAACACTATAAGGAATCCATATCCTCCATTCCAATCTCTCCCAGAGTTATTACAATATCTAAATAAAGAATGGTGTGATATTTTTTAGCATTATTGAGCAGTGGCTTCTATCGATTCTTTGGCAAATCTAAGTTGTATCATTTGTTAAAGGCATTTCTTCACTATAAAAATAAAGGATTTTTAATAAATTAAAGATGTACATTAGTTTGATAACATCTTTGCATGTATATATATATATATATATATATATATATATATATATATATATATATATATATATATATATATTCTTCTTGGTGTAGCAATTTTAATGGCCAGTAGTGTAATTATAGTAAAGCTAAGGAAATTGTTCTATTTTTTACTTGGCTTACCCTGATTCAATTAAAAGACGTATTTAGATATTAAGTATTATGTGGCATTATTTTAATTACATTTCATAACTTATAATTAAAGAAATTGGCTTTCAAGATTATTTGTTGACTTAATAAAAAATGTTTACTAACAAAATACTATAGTGATACTTGTTAAATTAGTCTCTTTAAATTCGAATTATTTCATAATTTGTAACTTGTAACATTAACATTAATTTATAACTTGTGTAACATTAATAAATAATATCTGATTAATAGTCTTGTCGCTTAATTTTAAACAAAAATATTCCTGAATGTCTATCAATGTAAAATTTTGGTTATGAATGTTGTGGTTGATGTGCTTTGCTGTATACAATTTAAAAGCTGTATAAAATTTAAAATTCTGAAATGGCAATGAAGATTTTGCATAACAATTTTTAAAATAGAAATTGAATTGAAAATATACCACAATAATATAAATATCTTAGCAAACGCTATAACAATATTTTTAAGACACTTGCAGAAAAAAAACATCCATAAAGTGACAATTATTAAATTTATAATAACTGCCAAAGAATTCGCATACGAAATTAAAATAAAATTGCTTATTTCCGCATCTGCAGAACGTGTAAAAATTAAAAATAAGCTAATATTCCTATTAATAACTATATCTCAAACAGCAGTCTAGAAGGTAGAAATTTTCAAATAAAAATTAAATATGTGGAAGAAATTATAAGTAACTGTTTCCATGTGGAGAAAAGCTTTGTCTATCTAATAAATATTGGATATTTGATATTATCAAATTCTTAAATCTGTCAGACTTGATACTGAAATTTGTAAAAGAGGAGGCCAACTAGGTTATCGAACTTTTCTTTTAATTTAATTCGAAATAACAATGGTTAGTTGTATTTGATGTCTTGGGGTCTATAACTGATAATAAATTTCAGTTTTTTGTAGCTTGAAAATATCACTAAATCTATGTCAAATATGCCTAAATAATAAAAGAATAAAAATGATTGAATGTCTCTGTGAGAGTAGGCATTAACATGATTTAATAGAGCATTATCTATGAGCCTACAATTGTATTTTTGTGGATATTTATTACAGGACGTTTGTATTACGTTTTTGAAATATACTTTTGTATATTTACAATTTTCATTTGCAAGTGGTATTATAGAAGCTTTACAAGAGCAATGATTATTTTACTTCTCAGATTAAAAATATCATATTTGTATGATAAAAAGGTATTTAAATTAGATTGTAACCATTGTTTAACAACAGGAAGGAATTTTTGGAGTTTCACTTTTTAGCGACATATTTTTCAGATTGCTCGTTTTAATATTTGCTCTCATAGATATCGGATTTAAATCATTGATTTCCAATGCAGTAATCCATGTATTAAGGATGAAATAAATGAAACAATTAATATCATAAATGATAAGATATATTCTAAGGGAAGATACTTTTCATTTCTGTTATGTTTATAAATGTTTGCTTATTTTTATCAAAATGGCTTATAACATATAATTTGTGAAAGATTTCTCGTTAAACATACCACACGTCATTTCAAAACTAGGCTAAACATTCACTAGGCTTTGAAACTGAATTTTGATTATGAAATTAACCTATTTCTCACTCCTGAATATCATGAAATCTAAGAAACATGTAGCAAGTGAATAATAGTTATGTTTTATGAACTTAATACCTAAGCACATAAGAATACCATTCTTTGTCCATAGGAAACGAAGCCATCTATAAAAATAGATTGAATTAAGAAACTTTAATTTATTAAATGAATATAAAAATTAAAATTAAAAAATATTCATTTCTTAATCGTGCACTATGCAACTCGTGTTTCATGCGAATATGCAATTCTAATATATAATGTTTTTCAAAACTCTTAAATTATTTAAAATAAAACCTTTGTAAAAGATTTTTATATAAATCTCAGTAATCACTATTATAGTATTACAAGGTTATTTTTAAACAAAACTAAAGTAGTAAAGAGGTCAATTTTCACAAAGTTTGAAGTAAACAGTTTAAACTATAGTCATTTTATAATTAAGTAATTGGAGAACAATTGGTCAAATTATTATATTTAATTTATAATTTTTAATATTATGATTAACTGTCATAAAATGCTTTCATGAATAAAGAGGCATATTTTTTTAATTTCACAGATGTAAAATATAATGTTTTTTTTTTTTTTTTGGTTTTATCTTAGTTAAAATTATTGTTTGCAAATAGCTGGTTAAATACTGCAAAGTCTTGATCTATTTATTAAAACCAAGTAATAGCCCTTTCAATCTATATTTCACTTTATTACTATAGTCACAAATATTAAATTTTATTGCTTACTTTATTCAACTTGAAGTATAAAAAAATTAAGCTTATTGTTTTATTGATTGAATTATATTTTTATTATTTTCTATCAAACGAAATAATTTTATATTTTCTGGTATGAAAGAAATAATAAGATTGACAAAATACGTATTATTCCTATTATAAAGATAATTTAAAACGATTGAATAAAAATGAACATGTAAAATTACGTAAAATCAATTTCAGCGGAATTCCTCAGTCATTTATTTTTTACTTAGGTAAAAACTTATATCGATGAATATAATTTAGAATTGATTAAGTGAAGAAAGATCATTATTTGTTTGGGAAAAAAAGCAAAATTATTCACAATTTTTCATTCCATCATGTTTTGTAAGTAAAAGAAATGACTATCATTTAGTATAAATTGGGATCATTGCTATTAAAATCTTTTTGGTTTATCTAACTGGAAAAAATTATATTATTTTCTCACATTCTGCTCTTAATTTTATCAATAAGTTTAAATATTAAATTTTAATTATGCTGTCAAATTAATCTTAGTTTGTATTTCGAGTTTATTGAAAATTTCATTTATCAAAACTTATTATTGATTTTAATCATAGTTTCATGAGTTATTACCTATATTTTTATTAATAAATATTCCCAAAGTCAATGTATTTGAAACGTATTCATTAAAAAATATTAAATTTTTATCTATTTTATCATCATACTTAATTTTACCAATGTTATTCAGGAAAACTTGCTAAAGGAGTTACCATTATAGTACAATTATTAAATGTCAATCCTTTTTATGTATGAAATATTTCATAAAAAGAAAGATCATCCAAAATTATTAACTGTGTTTTTGAGGAATTTTGTTACATTTAATTTCTGTATTACAAAAATTATAATCCTTTTATTGGTACTTTTTATGGAATTATATTATATATTCAATAAATAGTAAATATCAAATAAAATGGTTTAAATTTGAATTCGTTGTTATTTCATACTGAAATTTTAAATTTCTTAGTTACATTTATGTGTGTGTGTATTTCTGTAAATAAATTATTTTATTTTAAAGCAAAGTTTACAATTCCTTGTATTCGTTATGAAAGCACTTTTGAAATCTCGTGAAGCTGTCATTTACGTTCAAGATAATAACTACACCAATTTTATTTTTGGATACAAATATTGAACTGAATGACGCTTAAACAGCTTCTAATGAATACAACGTTATTTTTTAAAATTAAAGAGTCTTATTTGTTTTGACTCCCAAACACTCTTCTCAAATAGTGTAAGCTATATCACACGTGGCTATAGAGAAAATGAGAAAATCTCTTTATTACCTATGGCAGTGTGCAGAAAGCAATGTTCATGTTCCGTTACCCACCAGCAGTTAGGTTCAAGCATATTAGCCTTCGGTTTATAAGAAAAGAATCTTTCATCTTGATACAGCGAATACATTTTAATAGTTTTGAGTAATACTATTGATGAAGTTTTCAGCAGCATTTGACACATTCATCGCTATTTATTTTTTCCTTGTTATATTTTATATTACGCAGAATGTTATAATGTCATATATTTATGATAAATAGTTGAAGTATGCTGTAGATTTTCACATAATTTTAATATAATAATAACTTTTAGTGTGTGTGTGTGAGAGAGAGAGAGAGATTTCTTTTCTTCCTTTCAAATGTTGAAGAAGAGAGTTTGATTTTTACTTGATATATGTATGTCTGAGTGGTTTTAAATCCATTTTAAAATGTTATACCGGCGAATAATCAAAACTACATTATACTAGGACTTAGTAAGAATATAAGAGGTCGAATGTATATTCATAAAATGTACTAATTGAAACCTGTTTACACTTTTTCATTCATAATATATTACATCGAGTCCTAAAATAAAAATAAAAAGCAATAATTTTTCTCTTCAATGGAACAAGTGATTGCTAATTTGTTATTTTATATATTTTTATGAATGCAGAAATTTGTCATTTCCAAATTTAAATCCATTTTTTATGGTAATTTAAAAAATTCGTACATATATAATTGTGAATACAAACCATGAACTAAAATTTTAAGTTTTTTTATTGAAAATATTTCGTTGTTAGTCACTTTAATTTATCGCATGGAAATGAAATATTTCGAGACCTATACAAAATCTCAAAATACATAAAATTGTAGTTAGGGAATTTATTGTAATTGCAAAATTATTCATGATTTATAACATTTTCACCATAATTTAAACAAATATACCAAAGTACCTAAATAATTTATTATTTTGAGAATTCCATAAATGCGCTGAAATCTTTTCACAAATTTATGTTAAAAATATGCGAATAGTTTTCTTAGTATTTTATGGAATTTCAAAAGGAATATTTCTTGTTGGGGTTTTTATCGCATATATAAATTAAGTTTCTGGACATAATTGTGTCCCAAACCAACCTTTTTTTCATTTTCGCTCAGTAAATATGTCTGCGTTGATCACCAAACAACATTATACCTCAATTGTCTTAAATCCAGAGAGCCAAAATAGAAGAATGAGACAATGTTTTCAGTATATTTGCTATACCAAAAATATTTTCTCCAAAAATATAATTTAAGCAAATGTATATAAAACAGCAATTAGCGAAATCTATAAAAAAGAATATGTGTCAAGTGTTTTTTAACTATATTAGTAAAGACAACAATAAAATAATTTTGTTATTTATTACTATTTAACACCTAAAATAACAAATTCAAGAATTATAAAGCAATAAAGTGATCAACCATTTTTAAGTGGTTTAAAAAATAGATATTTATCTTATAATATACTTAATGTTAATTTAATCTTCGCATGAAAAAGTTATTCATGAATAAAATAAAATTTTTAATATGTTGATGATATTAACTTTAGAATTTATGAATACTAATGTCTTTTCCTATATATAATCAACTTATTAAATTAAAAGCGGTCATCTATTTTCATGATTAAGTATTCATTTCTATTGCAATATAGGCATCATTAAGAATTTTTCCTTCAATGAAAAACAAATGAATTAAATATTTTACATATATTTATTTATTACATGCTGACGAAAAAGCTATATTGCTCAGGAATCGTTTGAAGATTGATTATAATTAACAATTTATACCCTCATTAAGATTTCCCAAAAACGGGTTCAAAGATAAAAAGCTAAGAATTCCCTATTAATTGATAAGTGTAGCCAAATTAAATTATAAATAACTTGTACAATTGTTTTTCTCTTCCAAACATTAAAACTTTCTCAGAGTTTATTAAAATGTGCAGCGCTATCTTTTTTGTTTCGAAGCACGCAAAAATGACATTCACAAATCTCGCTAAATTTTCAATGAATTATATTTTTTCTCGATTAGAAAAATTTTATTGGTTTTTATAGCTGTTAAAGTCACACGTAAATCCTCACTTAAATATTTAAAGGAAATCATTACTCTTATTAGTAATTTTATAAGACGAAGTAACTAAATTTTATATTCTTTATATTTTAGAAGAATTGCATAATTTCAACTCCTCTTACATAATTTTATATAAATTGTGACATGTGAAGATAGTAAATGTCAACATTCAAAACAGATTTAGTGAGGATATTTGAATATGTTTCACATTATCATATTGGTAATGGACTATACAAAATATAAATAATTATTAAGTTTTATTTCATGTTTTATATACACATTTAATAATTTATTCAACATTATTCTATTATAAAGATAATATTATCATCATTGATGAATATTTTATTTACATAGACTATTTTAAGGACCATTTTATCTGTATTATTAATTTCTCCCATTTTCAACTAAAAAAATAAAGATTGATTCAAGTGACTTAGATGCATATTAATTAAATACACAGATTATCTTGAAAATAAATATTACTTTAAAACATTGCGTACAAAATATTTTCTTTGTCATAGTAATATGTGTGTCCCTTTCTATATAGCGAAATCTACTGTAGACTAATAAATGCCTTTTTTGTAATGAGCTTTGTGCAATTTTTTTGTAATGAGCTTTGTGCCTTTTTTGTAATGAGCTTTGTGCTATCTATCCAATATTATTTTAACAATATTAACGTCAAACAATATAAAATCAAACTTAAGTAAAATATCCTGGTTTCAAGTCAAATTAGTATTGAACAACAGACGAACATATCATGCTTCACTTTCACATCTATCTTGGTGAGCAAGTTTATAATTTCTAAAATTTTTACCTTGCGATACGAAAACTAGGCGAACTTAAAAATTCTTCACTAAAGCATTCTACAAAAAACATGTTGAATTTCTCCACACTTTCTTCAGTTCTTTAAAAATGTTTTACAGTGTACAAATAATATTAAGAGAATTTTTTATTTTATTAGTGTAACTTTCATATTTAGTACTGAATATGTTGTGCCAAAAATGTGAGAATTAAAAATATTAAACTGAGTAAAAGCATATAGTTAAAAAGAAATAACACTTAAATGCATTAATGAGGTCATACAAACATTGAACATAACCTTAAACAAAACATCCATGTATAATGTGTAGTTATAAAATGAATCAACATATTTTCTAAAATAAAAATACTGAATTTATTAACTAAATTTAATACAGAATCAAAATAATTAATGGCAATGTTTGTCTATGATAAAGTATTTTCAAAATGCATCACGTATATAGGTAGGTAATCTGCATTTTTCTTATTTTCATAACTTCATTTCTTTGAATAGATCTCAAAGTAACATTTTTGAATCTCTAAATTTTGGTAAATTCGATTTTATTTTAGAAATGCGTAAGCAAAAGTAATTTCGATTTCGACTTCGGAAATGAAGACAAATATTTCCTGAAATAAAAATGAAAAGATATGCGATAATATTTTCTTTGAAATTGTGTTTTTTTCTTTTCTTTTAAAGTAAATAATGTTATTCTTTTGAATGATATGTATATATTTTAGCAGTCTCAAACCATTTTAAAAAGCAAGTCGCTGTCAATAATAAAGTAGGTGCTTTTGAATTTGTAAAGCTTCTGCAGAGTAAAGGAATTAAATAATAATGTTTAATAAAGGAAATTTTTTTAGAAATCCAAAGTAAATAATGTTATTAATTTGAAAATATAGAGATAAATTATGAATGTCAAACTATTTTTAAAATAAATTTAACAGTAAAGAAAGTGCATCTGAATTTTTGAAACTATGTACAATAAAGGAATTAAATTAGATTATTAAATAACAATGTATACATTTACGTAAACAATAATTTACATTTAAATTCCCTCTAATACCAAAATACTTATACCTTAATAAATTTTTAACTTCATCGAATAAAAACAGGTATTTTTAAAAAGACATTAAAATTATTACTAATAATTATTATCAATAAAATGATTGTTTTTATACTTATCCATATGTTTTTAGGACTTTTGCATTCTCTTTCATAAATTTTTTTATGAAATTTTCATTCGTTTTCACTTGGAATAATTGAAATATTTATTAGTTAACCCACAAAATAAAATCGTAAAACAATTTTTGGACTCAAATTTAGATTTCAGGTAACACAAGTTGTATAGTAAAATATTAATTTTACATTTTTTGATCGAATAAAAGCATTAACGTCTTAAACTAAATAATTCAAATGCATCTTCATTAAAAATGTAACAAAATTAAGGATACAGTAAATATCACAAAATTATATATATAAGCTTTTTTCTTACGTATAGCTAGATGATACACATTATGAATCATAATTTGTGATTAAAAGGATAAATTAGCATATTCATAATATAAACTATTCATTTTATTAAATATGTATCACTTTGTTTTAGGTATTTGTCTTGAAACATCAATAATATTAAATATTTTCTCCCACAATTACGACAGTAATTTCATCATTAAATATCATGATTCTGTGCGTAATTAGATTATTAAAAAATAAGGAAACTTCTAACACAATGCAAGTCTAACTAATTCAAGAATCAAATTTCCATAAAATATCAAAAGTCATAATTACTCATAATCAAAGTTACCTTAAGTAGAACCACATATTTTTGCAACTGGTTTAATAAAACTTGCCACCAATAATCTTTAAGAGTTAATCTGAGTCATATTCTGTTCTGCTCTAATCATCAAATGTAAGATATGGTTCAGAAAATAAACTATAAATCGTAATAAAATTTCAACATATGGAGAAATTGATCGTAGATGGACAAGCAATCGTAAAAATATATAAAAGTATTCATGCATTTTAAATTGTTCATTTTACTATCTAAAAAGCGCACACCTGTTATATTTTATTTAATTTCTATTTCTTTTAAATTTTATAACTAGGCTTCAATTAATTTGTATAACTAGTACATGTTTAAATTAAAATAGTTGTTTGGACTAAAATAGATGAATGATAGTATAGTTGATCATCTCTATTCAATATAAAAGTGTTTCACTTATTAAGTAAAAAGTGTGGTATTGTTCACAAAATTTCTTATTTATTTTCATTATTTGTTCCAGATATTTTACGGCAGTTTAATCTTTTTAATGTCAAAATTTTATTGCATAGACAAGTACAAATAGTTAAAAATACAATTGTATTTTATTTTACTTTAACTGTGTTTCAAAATCCCTTTTAATCTAAAAAATACCTATTTGAAATGTGAAATCAATATGTTTATATGACTGGATATGTAAAATTTTATTACCCGTATTAAAATATGTGAAGTGAAATTTAAAAATATTGCAAAAATTTTGATTTTATAATTTTATAGACAGACTAATTTACTGTGAAATTTTGAGAGATTTTAAATTTATTCTATCTATATCAAGCAAAGAAATTAGAATATTATTGGTAACTTAAGAATATATATTGAAATAAAGACACCACCAAAAAATTTTAAGAAAATGTAACATAAAAAATACATATGCAATATGAAACATTTAATTTTGAATTTAAATTAATGAAATAAATTAACATTAAAAAATCTAATTAAACAACAAAATATTATTTACGATGTTTATTTAAATTAAAATGTGCAAATTATTGATCATAAATAACCAAGTAAATAAATGTTTTAATAAACATTTTTATACTAAATACCGTTTTTGAAATAAAATATTGATATTCTTTGATAAAATATTTTTACATTGAAAATAAAATCAATTTCAATATTTCAAAGTATATTGCTTAAAATAATAGATTATATAAATACATTTAAATAATTGACATTTCTTCTCAAATATTTAAACCTCAATCTATAGAAAAAGGTTATTTAAAAATATATACGACGAAAATTAAAATTATAATGTAAATGTACATTAAAAATACTTATTCATTCTAAACTTTATGAGGAATTATTAACATTTATTTTAGCCACAAAATCAATTTAAACTATATTGTGTGAAAATTTTCCAAAAAATCTGAATGAAAGTTCTCCACATAAACATTTTCCAGTAGTTGGAAAAGAAATTTGTTTTCCTCTTTCTGGAAAAAAAATAATTAAAGATTAAATATAAAAAATGTAATTAATTAGTGATATATCCGCAAAAAAGAGCAGTTGATATTATTTTATAAAAATTTCTGACAAATTCACTTTTGGTACTAAAGAATGAAAAATCTAACAAAGGATAAGCTATTTCAAGACGAAAAACTAACTTGTATATTTGGAAAGAAATCCCATTCTGAGACACAAAGAAAGATTTATCAGTCAAACGACATTATATTTCCAAAAAAGTTATATCTTTTTTTCGTACATTATTTAACAAAATTAAAATGTTTTACATTAAACTCTGCGAAAATACTATTGATTCCCAATAAGCTTAACCAAAATTCAGATTTCCAATACACTCTTTAAAATTGTTAAAATTTGTAATGTACAAATTTTATTTCAATTTTTTAGTTGTTCAGTTCAGTTTTATTTATAGGCCTAAGGCTATATTATAAATACAGAAAATGTTCAAAAATAAGGGCAATATTTTGATTATTTACTTGTTTGATTTTGTTAATAAAATTATGGAAAATGAAATGACATATTTCCATTATAAATATGTCTCCTATTAAGTTTTGATTTAGGATTTTATAAAAAACTATTCATAATAACATTGCTTCCAGGTTTAATTTTAATAGTTAGTCTAAGTAATTTGATAGAGTATTGTATGTTTAATGATTGAGACTTCTGAGAATAATAACTTTGCTAGTTTAAAATGTAGAATATTTCCATCATAAAGAATTGTTTCAAAGAAAAACTTATGTAGCTCAAATCTATGTTAATGAAAAGTATATTAAGAAGTTGACAATAAAACACAGGAATATATTTAAATATTTTTACATAACATATTACAGCAAAATTATTATTTAAAGTAATGATGTTTTCCAGCAGTAAGCCATTAGACTATTTTTTACTCAGTAATTATCTTCCTGTCCTCTCTATTTTACCATAATAATTACAACATTCACTGTATTTCTATTAATACTCTTTCTTCTTAGTTTAAATTGCTTTTGCATAATAATTAACTTATATTTATGATGTATCTAACATTTCTAAAAATCTAGATTACTTCTTGCTAATAATTTTGCAATCAAATTTCAATTTAACAAATTCAAACTTATGACTTAATTTGCGCTCACGTTTAATGTAAGTATGGATTAAAGTTTTTTACTATAAGGTTTTATACAATGAAATAAATTTTTTGATCTTTTTTATTTTTGAATTTAAAAAAACTACAAACATTTCCACTTATTTCGGTCACATTTTTATACACATATGCTAATTTTTATATTTATGTTTTTACCCAAATTTATGCATTTCTTCTACCTAGTTCATTTATCACAGATTTGTGATCAAAACATAAATACAAGTGCTATATATTTAAGCATTTAAATCCTATTGAAAACTGTTATTCCTGATTAAAAGTAATAAATGTCTCATGAAAACAATATTCAATTAGTTTCATTATCGATTGAAAATTAATGTTAAGAAATCATACAAAATAATTCCAAAACAGTTCTTTGGAATTCGAAATTTGAAAAATCCGAACTTTTTTCATGCAGCCAACATAATCTTAAAATTAATTAAAGAAAGTTTTATAAGAAGTTAATAAAATACATACTAAAACACACAATTTAAATGTATAAATAAAGTTACAAGCATTGTTATTTCTCCTTTATTTAAACTTCATGGGGACTTAATGATTTTTAAGCAGTTTAATTTTTCTCTCCTATACTTCTTTATGATAACATATCATATTATCTATAGTCTGATTGTAACATACTAGAGAGAAAAGATTGTCAATTTAAGTGGTATGCCTTCTAGTGGAGAACATGTACCTAGTTTTTGGGAGAAAACTACCATTTGAAAAAATAACGATATTTACTTTTACGCCATTAAATTTTGTTTTATAAAATGCTTTAAAATCACTGTTTTGTTACTTAGTTATTATTTAATTATTAAAATCGGGAGTATACTTTTCTCTGCTTTCTGATGCATTTCTTTCGCTGTATTGGGGAAAACACTTTATGAAAAATGGAAAAGTAAACATTTTTTAATATTTAGACAATGGAATTGTAAGAAGAAAAAAGGGATACTATGCCATATGCATTTCGCCCAATTTCTACTGGTTAAGAACAAATATTAACTTTAAATAAAGGTTCATACGCCTCTATTCTTGAAGTGAGCGTAATGCAGAATAATAGTCATCATAGCAAACAATTTTACAGTGCTTTCAAATCAACATTATGTTTCAATTAACTATAAAATGTTAATTTAGTAAACACCATGGCATCCTATCTGGAAGAAATTCTCAGGAATTAAAATGTATAAAGTGTTATCAGGAGGCCGTCAATAAAAACAACAATACAATTTTTGCAACTCTCTCGTTGAAGTTTTCATATACTTTTCTACGTAAATTTTCCTATACATTGCAAAATTACCATTAATCTGTCTTCTAAAAGACCTTCACAAAGTTGTGCAAATACTTATATGCATAAAATCATGCAGTTGTAAATATTTTTTATAGATAATATTTATTATAAATATAAAAATTAATAATAAATATTAATTTTAATTGAAAAAAACTGTTTATAAAAAATTATATTTTTTATTTGTGGTAAAGTTTGGGTACCAAAGTAACCTTTCTATATTCCCAACTACATTCATTTTTACCAGAATAAGTAATATCTAAAAGTTTCCCAAATAACCACAAGAAAAAAATAAAGCTTCTCTTTATTTAAATTTTGTCCTGTATTTCAATTCTTGCAGAAGGTTGGAATTAATAAACAGATATTATGATAATTTAGTCCGTCACAAGCAGTCAAAAATTATACAAGAATAAAATTTTGGCACTTATTTTTAGAATTTTATTTAAGATATTGAAAAATAAGAAGAAACTCTTTTTCCTTTATTTTAAAAGAAGAATATACATTTACAAGCTGACCCAGCCACGCGTTGCAGTGGCTGAGTTTTTAAAATACATTGAATCAATTTTTTACTAATTCTTGGGTTCAATCAAATTAATATTTTCTAAAAAAATTTAGAATAGGTTCATTCATAGGAGATTAAAATAAAACGTTTCACCAAAATTTAATAGTAATAGGTAAAGTATCGAAATTTTGAAATTAAGCACAAATCAACATATACTTTCTGAATTTACATTTTATTCATCTTATATTAAATTATAGTTTGTAATCAGTGACTTACTTATAAAATATACTATATAAATTAAAGACATCTAAAAATAAATTGTTATAAATGAGGTAGATAACATTGACATCGAACTATTATTATTTTAATTTTAAATTATATTAAAACTAAAAATTGTTTCCGCGGCATTATACTGAAATAAAAAAAATTAAAAGAATTTATCATTTGAATAAATAAATTAGATCAAAATGTTCTACTGAATAAATTAATAATTATCAAATTATAAAATAAAAATAAAAAATAATAAAAGGCTATCAAGAAATACTTACATATTTTCGAGGTGGTATGAAAATTAGTAGAGAAAAACAGTAATAAATAAAATTTTATTTTACTATTTATAATATTAAAAATATTCAAACTGAATACTGCACAATAATAACACAATACAAAGTATAATTATGAAAATGATTCACGAAAAATTGTTATAGTATCATTATACATCATGAAAATATATGTAAATTCTATATTTAACCACGCGCTTGCGCGCGCACGATAATTTTCTCGAAGATGGTATAATCTAGAAAAATAAACACGTCGCCATCTGCCGAATACCTGTGCAACTTAGATGCTAAACCGCCATCTATTAGGAACTTACAGAACTAACCAAAAAAAATAAAAAAAATTTAGGGTTGTACTACCCCTAACATTTAGGGGGATGAAAAATAGATGTTGGCTGATTCTCATAGATACCGGATAAGCACAAAAATTTCATCAAAATCGGTCAAGCCGTTTCGGAGGAGTATGGCAACGAAAACTGTGACACGAGAATTTTATATATTAGATATTGTATAGTTGTGATAGCTATATAAAATTGAATTAGGAATCACTAAGGCATTTACATGATACATTAAAATAAATGGTATATTTTAAGAATTTTTAGAAAGATTAATTTGTGAAATGTGATATAAAAATTTGGAAGCATAGCTTATAATAAAAAGATTTAGAAAGTAAGTTATTTTAAATAGTTATACATTCATCAAGTCATTTTGTATAATTAAAAAAATATCATTGGAGATTTCTGGCGAAAATGTTTGGGTAAGAGACGCAAAAAAAATTTTTTATTTTCAAAAGGTATTTCTTAAACTTTCTTGAAAAACTTTTTTGCTTTATAAGCTATTGCGTCAAAATTAAAACCTTAATGAAGTCTTGTGAAGCACAATTTATTCTCTTCTAAAGTTGCCAAAAAATGGGCCTTTCAAATACTTTTAAATGCATTTATAGTGCAAATCATACATTATGGATCCAAACAAAATTTTAACGAACTAGTGGAATATCATGGTTTTATTTGCTTATTTAAATTTATTGACAAAATAGAAAAATTACAATCACATTATAGCTTTTAATATCATAGCTTGCAAATTCTGCTTGACGTTTTTCTCAAAAATGTAGCCGCAATGTAGAATTTTAATAAAAAGTTTTAAATTTGAGGAAATATTACGATATAATGAAGCTATTAATAAATGAAATTCATTTAAATAATTTAAATATCGTTAATGTGTAAAAAGAAATCATGCAAAAAATTATCGTCTATATATATATATATATATATATATATATATATATATATATATATATATATATATATATATATATATATATATATCGTGATTTTAAGCCCGTCCTAAAATTGACAGGTATATAAGAAAACGCAATTTATATTCTGTGGCTATTTATTATTCAGTTATTTTAACCTTTTCAAAAAGATTGTACGATTTTAAATAATTTGAAATAGCATCTCTGTTATTTGCATTCCTGATATTTTTATTCTTTGTTACATTCTTATTAGATTGCAATATATTTTTAATATATTTATTGAAATAAGATATTGGATGAGAAATAAATATGACGCTCAGAATACACTGGTAAGACAATGTCATTCATTTAAGAAAATTTACTCTGTTTTTCAATATATAAAATAAAATGCCTAAAAATATTCTAAGAGTCTAATAGACGAAATAAAAAAATTTTATACAATGAGAGGAAAGAATAAGGAGATTTAAATAAATTTCTCGAAACATTATAAATCCGAAATTTATTTGATGGGAAACTGGGATTCTTACAATAAACAGTAATAAATAAGTTTACTTTATTGCAATATATTATTATATTAAATACTATATTTAATTATATTCTGTTAATATTTAATAATATTCTCGTTACTTTTTAATTATATTCATTAAACATCTTATTCTGGAACTTCACAAAGCTATGTTTTCCCAACCACTCATACATTATATACAGGGTGATCTTTTTTAAAGTGACAGTGTTTGGAGCAGCCTGTAGCGCGATCTAACAGCCGAAATGTCACCAAACTCGGCATTTAGACTAAAAAAACACGGAAAAAAGGATTCTGTAAAAAAAATTTAGCTCCAAAAATCGCCGCTAGGTCATTTTGTGGCGCTTTACAACGTTTAAAATGTGAGAAAAGAAAAATACTAACACATACAATCGTACAGTTAAATTATTAATATTTATTTACTACATTAACTTCCCTGATGAGGAGTTAGACCACATTCAATGTGAGCACCGTTTTCAGAAATAACACCGTGCATTCTGTGCACAACTGTGACAACATTCTGTGAACCACGTGATATGTTAAGTACACAGCCGTACTTAACATATCACGTGGAATATTCCGCATTGACTTTGTTATTTTATCCTTTAGAATAGACAAATTTGATGCTCCACCAAAATAAACGCACGGTCCGGTAACGTGACAAGTATGGCAACAGGAGCTCGTTTATTTCAGCTGAGATTATTTGTCGGAGCTGTCTACTATATACTTACTTTTATAGACCCTATTACTGCCACTGTCATCGCACAACTTTTGCATTTTCTTTGATACTTGTGTTTTATGCTAATTTTCATTATTTTAAACTAAAGCAGCGCCACAAAATGCCCTAGCGGTGACTTTTGGAACAAAATTATTTTTTACGGAATCTTTTTTTCCTATGTCTTAAATAGTCTAAATACCAAGTTCGGTGTCATTTCGGCTATATATTAGGCCGTGCTACAGGAAGCTCCAAACAATTTCAATTTAAAAAAGATCACCCTGTACATTATATCATGTATATATATTTGTTTTCTAACAGAAAAGTAATATTACTTAAAAATATATAATATTACGTTAGGTTTATTTTGAAATCATATTCTATATTACATAATAAATTTAATATCTTTTCTTTCATTTTAATATACTTTAATTATGACTACACATTTCGCTTTCAGGAGTTTACTGAGAACATTAAACCAATTAATTTTGTCACCGTCAATAATATAAGTACTTATTTTCAATGTATAGTAATTCAAATCTTTTGTATAGTAATGATAGTACGCTTAGGATATTGTGTGGAATTCTATCAACCTGTATAAATTTCCATTCTTTTACAATCGAAACTTCAATCATATTTCAAAAATAAATACTTAAAAATTTTCCCTGTGAATCAAATATTTTCTTCAGTCCATTAAATTCCATAAAATATTAATTTAAAATAGTTAATTGACATTCATTAAATACTTAAAATATAATATTCGAGTATTTAATATCATTCGATACTTTAATAGAATATGAATTAGAAAGCCTAAACTTTAA
This sequence comes from Latrodectus hesperus, assembly GCA_037975125.1. NCBI lineage: Eukaryota > Metazoa > Arthropoda > Arachnida > Araneae > Theridiidae > Latrodectus > Latrodectus hesperus. The sequence continues at coordinate 9,390,131 of CM075850.1, forward strand.
AATCTAAATTGATTTACACTCATGTCCATAAATTAAGGATAATTGAGAAGCACACAGAAATTGAACTCTAAAATAAAAATTTCACATGTAGAATTATGACACACATCTTGAAGAATAATATGCAAAGTACAAGAAACCACCAGATGCGCCGATTGTACGTCACAATGACGAGAGTGTAAGAGAGGGGTGTATAAGGAATGGATGCAAAGAAGTAAAATTATCCACGAGCGCTTTAAAAGCCTTTCAATGTAATAATCACATAGTTATGGCACAAAAGAAGCATTTGGATGATGTTTTTGATGGTAGAATTATCAGCCGACTGGAATGTGGAAGTAACAAGGTGGAAGCATCCGAGGAACTTGGAATCACCCAGAATATCATCTCCAAGCTTTGGCAACGGTTCCAAGATGATGGTCATGTGTGAGTAAACGTTACAACACAGGTCACCCCCGAGTTACAACGCCGAATGAGGACCGATATTTGGCAGTTACTGCCAAAAGAAACGGACGGAGCACAGCATCAGACCTGTCTCGTCAGTTCCCTTCAGCTACCGGTACGACAGTTTCAAAGCAGACCGTGCACAGACGCTTATGGCACATTAGTCTGTAGGCTTGTCAGATGTGTTTCACTTACCGAAACCCACTGTCGTCTGCGGTAAGCTTGAAGTAGAGAGCATGAATTGTGGACACCGCAACAATTGTCTTGTGTGATGTTTTACGACGAGTCTATGTTTATCATTATAGTCTGATTCTCACCCGACTTTCATACGGAGAGGTCCAGGTACCCGTTACCACCAAGAGATCACATTTGAACGACACCATTACGGTGGTGCAGGATAGCTCGATTTCGAATGAATTTTTCTGGGTTCTAGAACTAACCTGCATGTTCAGAATGTAACCATAGTAGGCCACATTTATCGGGATGTCATTCTGAAACAACATGTACCTTTGTTTCAGGGTGCCTTGGGTGCAGAATTTCTGTTTATGGATGACAATGCCTGTCCTCGCCATGCAAACTTTTATGACGAATGCCTTCACAATCGGTGGATATCACCCGTATGGACTGGCAAGCAAACTGGTATCTCTGGTCTGGGGGGAACATATTATGTTTTAACCATCATAACAACCATGTGAACGTGAACGCCAGCAGGACTCCCTGTACCTAACCCAGGGAGGGTTCTACCAGTTTGGGTGGAGTCTGCTGGAGAGAAAGAAGGAAGCACCAGTAGGGAAGCGCCACCCCTGCCTGTGGTCTCGAGCTCCCAACGCAACAGCTCAAATCAGCGTTGTAGGATAGTTGTCTCACTGCTTCATTGATGTTTCTTCATGGTACTTGGGCTCTCATCATCGTTCAGGGATTATGAGCTCCCTGTGCTCCGAGAGGAATGTTATCAGCGAGAGGATTTTGGCTTTCGCTTGCGGATGGTGGATAACATTTTTCATCCATTCTATTCTCAGGTTTTCGCTGGGGGTAGTAAAATGCCAGGAGCTGGTGAGTGGGCACGATGTGGCATAGTGAAGTGGGTCACCCGTATGACCACAGGCACAGTTGTCGCTTTCCCGAGCACCAATCCTATGTAGATAGCTCGGGAATGGACCATGTCCCGTGACGAACAGTGTAATCTGTCTTGGCCAGCATTGGTTATTAGGTTTAACCTTTGGAATTATATCATGTACCAAGCGACCTGTAGTAGCTTGGTCCCATGACAGTTGCCAGGATTGGATGGCCTTTGTTTTGAATTCCTTTTTGTGAAAAGATCTTGGGGTGGGCAGATTTACTTGAAGTTCGGTCGCTGTTGTGGCTTCTTTTGCCAATCTGTCGGCGGTCTCGTTGCCTTCTAGTCCGACGTGCGCTTTAACCCATCCGAGATGTAGGTTGTTGGTGATGTTGATCTCTCGTTGGATTTCGCGGGCCAGTGGACTTGTTGTGGTGGGGTTGCTTATGGCCATGAGGGCTGCTTGGCTGTCTGACCATATGCTGCTTTTCTCTTCTCTTGTCTTTGCCCAGGTTACAGCTTTTAGAATGGCATACAGTTCCGCCTGAAAGACAGTGTTGTTTGGATTGAGCCTGAATTTCTCAAAGTGGATGATATTACCGTCTAAGATGGCTACAAAGGCTGCTCCCACATTTTCTTCCATTTTGGAGCCATCGGTATATATCTGACAGATGGTCTGATCCCTTTTTGAGTGTTGGTCATCTCCTAGACTGATGTGGTTGTCTACTTGGAAGTTTCCTGGGTGGATGGTGAGCTTGGAGATTTTTTCTTCAATAAGGTCTGTACAGGTTTGCTTGATTGCGTATTTGGTTTTGGCCTCCATTTCGATGAAAAGGTGTAGGGGCATAATCCCTGTAATTACTTGGAGAGCTGAAGTGGCCGTTGTTCTAAAGGCTCCCGTAATGTTGAGGAGGAATTTTCTTTGGATTTTGTCCAGTAAAAGCTTATTTTTTACACGTAGATTCCTACCCCATATCATTGCCCCATGGGCCATTATTCTTTCGGCAACTGATTTGTAGAGGATGGCTCTGTGTTTTTGGGAGAAACCCCAGGTGGATCCCGCCAGCCGTAGGAGCTGTTGGTGTACTCTAGAGGCTTTGGCTCCTTGATTTTTAATATGAGTAGACCAGTTAAATTTTTCGTCTATTATGACGCCCAACAGTTTGAGTGATTTAACTCTTTTTATTTTTAGGTTGTCCCAGTAGATCTGGGGGCCACACTGTAATTTTGTAAACAGCATATAGTGTGACTTGTCTACTGAAATTTCCAATTTATGGTTGGAGGTCCACTTCCTGAAAATGTTGAGAGCTTCTGTGGCTAGTCTGCCCAATTTTCTCTCGCTATTGGCCGCGACCACAAATGTGAAATCATCTGCAAAGGCCTGGAGGGTGATATGCGAGTTTGGGTCGATGTCTTTCCCAATTGAGGACCAGTTAAATTGCAAAGGTTCGTCTGCTAGCAGATTCCACATAATTGGGCCGCTGCATGATCCTTGTGGGCATCCTATTGATTGTTTTTGTATTGCCAGACCTTGGTTTGTGTTTATCGCTACTTCTCTGTTTTCCAGGTTACTGATAAGGATATTACGTATTTTCGAGGGGCAACCTTTGCTGTCTAGGGCCTGCATGATGGAATTATGCGGGACTGAGTCGAAGGCTCCTTTAATGTCAAGGGAGATAATGCAGCAATGTTTAGCCGATGTTTTGGCTGCGTTGATATTTTGCATGAGGTGTTGTAGTGCATCATCCACTGACTTCCCTCGTCTAAAACCGAACTGGCTATCATGAAGAAGATGGTTATTCTCAAGGTAGTAAGTGAGTCTTGTAGTGATTATCTTTTCTAGTAGTTTACCCAATGTTGGTAATAATGTAATCGGTCTGTATGACTTTACCTGGTTTGTGTCTTTCCCTTCTTTATAGAAGAGAATGATGGTTCCGAATTTTAGGCTCTGCGGGAAATGGTTAAGTTTCCAACAAGTCTGGAGGAACGTAGTCAACAGTGCTGGGAAGTTTTGGTGGATTACTTTAAGGATGATATTGTCTATTCCATCTGGTCCGGGAGCTTTTCCATTTGGGAGAGATGTTATTGTTCGAGTGATTTCTCCTTGGCTGAGATCTGGTTCTGAATTATCTTCCAGGCAGCTAAATGGGTAGATGGTAGATGCTTGATGGGGAAAAAGTTCTTCCAGGATTTTCTTTGCAAAAGTGATTGAATTGCCCGTTTGGGTTCCTGTGCTAAACAAACTTGATGGGGATGCAGATTTTTTAAATGTAGCTTTATAGATTTTCCCATATGGGTTTGTAGCGGATGTGCAAATTTGGCGCCAGCAGGCTCTTTTTGCAGATCTAATTTCTTTAATAAAGGTAGCTTTAGCTTTTTTATATGTAAGATAGAGTCTGGCTTTGCATTCGTTGTCTGCTCGTTGTGCTTGGCGTCTGAGGGAGTTGAGTTCTCTTTTCTTGTTTGCCATTGCCGGAGTCCACCAATTGGGTAAGATGTTATGTTTATGCTTTGCTTTTTTATAAGCTTTGGTACAGCTAATTATAAGTTGGTCCTGTAGTGCTAAAGTGGCTTCATCCAATTGGAGTTTTGTGCAGCAGTCTAAGAGTTTTTGTATTATTGTTGGTATGAAAGGACGGAGACTATTTATGAATTTTTTATGGTTCCCATATTTTGTTTTAAATCTTGTGATTATATGTGTGTCCGGAGGTTTGGTGAGTTGGATCTGGATGTATTTATGGTCGCTTAAGGATTCGAGGTCTAGTACTTCCCATGTACATTTTGTAGCCAATACCGGGTTTGAAGCAATTGTTATATCTGGCCATCCTTCGTGAGTTGAGGAAAGAAAGGTCGGTGGAGCTCCCATTGTATTCAGTAGGTGGAGGTTGTTAATGGTTATGAATTCCAATAGTTGTTCTCCTCTAGAGTCGTTGTCTTTATAGCCCCAGAGCATATGGTGCGCATTTAGATCTGCCAATATGAGGTAATCCTCATTGCCTAGTTTACTGTGTATGTGTTCGAGATCCTGGATAGTGTCCATGATGGTTGGTTGAGATGTTTGTCGATCCCTATGTCTGTGATTAACTGGTGGACTGTAAGCTGAGATGATGGTGATCGGATCATTGGCTACTGAAATTTTAACTGCTATTGCTGTTTCGGTTTTGCAGAGTAGGATAGGGTTGATGTTAGCTGTTGCAATTATTCCCGCTTTGGCATTGCCTGCGAGCCAGTATGTCCACGAGCTTGGTATGCCCAGTATTTTGTTGTCCTTGTTCAGGTGGGGTTCTTGGATGGCGAAGATAGCGACGTTATGTGTATTTGCAATGATTTGTAGTTGGTCAGTCGGTGCGCTGGATCTCATCAAGTTGATTTGGATGATAGTGGTTTTTGGAGGGCTGTAGTGGGACTGAAGATTATCTCTATGTGTTGGGTCGTTGGTGGGTTGGTTGTTATGATTGCTCATGTTAAAATTGTTGAAGTTGTTGGTAACTTAGTTCGATTGGTGTAGATATGTACGATAAACTTGGCATTGTGTTGAAAACGCTGTGTGGTTCGTGGGGTAATTGGCTCCATTTCTATTGGCAACCCAGCAATTAATACATTCCAGAAACTTCGCCTTACATTCATCTTCAGTATGGTTATAGCCGCACTTGCCGCAGACTCTTCTGTATTTACAGTTTGAGCTCAAGTGACCATAGTCGTGGCAGTTGAAGCACCGTATAATGCGCTTGTATGGTCTGATATAGGCTTTATTAAAACCAAAGTGTATGGTCTTTGTTTTTAGGAGTGCGTGCTCTGTAGCACAGTCCACTTCTAGTATTAGGTGCTGCAGTTTATCATTTGATCTATGTGTTTTAATTTCCATTATTTTTATGTGGGCATCAGTTAGGATGTCTTGTTTGCTGGATGATAACATGCTGTGAATGTTATCGTCTGTGACTTGTATTGGGGCATTTAGAATGATGACCTTCTTGTGCCTTATAGTGGGTTCCTCAGTATTTATATTATGGGAGGTGAGTTTTTCTTTCAGCTTGCCTTTTGTTGCCTCATTGCTGCACTGTACTTTGGCTGCGAACTTTCCCCAAACGACTTTTTTTGGGCAAACATCACTGTTTATCTTTTCTAAATTCTCCCTGAGAGTTTTGATGTCTTCGTCTTCTGAAGGTTTAATTATGATCGTTGTCTTCCTTTCTTCATCATTGCGCTTCTTTAATATTTCGCTGTAGGTTGGCTTGCCTGTTTGTTTTCCTGTTGTTTGGCTAGTTGTGTGCAGATTATTTATCAGTTTGTATGATTCATTTTGTAAGTTAGTGAGTGCTTTTAGGTTGTCACTAATCTGCTCCACTTGAGCATTTATTTTTGCTATGTTGTGGTGAACTACTATTTCTTTTGGTTTAGTTAGATGCTGTCTTAGTTGATCCAAAAGATTTTGCGCTTGCATTCTTTTATAGCCTGGGAGGTAGAATTTTTCTCCTGTCTTGGCCGTTAAAATTTTCTCCAGGTCGTCCAAAATACTAGCGTACTCTTTGTTTGCATTTTGGCTACAATCATCCTGCTGTAATAAAGAAGCAGGGGGAGAATAGTCCTCTGATTGTTGGTGTAAGTCCATTGTTAAAAAATAGTTCTATTGGTAGCAAGAGAGAAAATTATCTGATTGGGAGGTGAGTAGTACTGGAGTCAAAAGCAAGGTAATTCGGCAGTGTCCCAGATACCCCTCTACTCCACCCTAACGCACACCCTACACGCCCGACGCACGGACTGACTGGGCGGACTCCCATGAGTTTGTGCAACTGTTTGCTTCAATGTGCGTAAGTTAATTTTAAATTATAATTAATATTAACAATAAATTGGTCTTAAAATTATAAATTAGCATTTTGTGACTTCTAGTAGGTTTGTAGCTGGGATTTGTAGATTCCTGTTCTCCAATGTTCCTCTAGTACAAGGCAATTAAGTTTGATAATTAAACAGATAAGTATATATACACATACACATACTATATAATATATACATATATATATCTATACACATATATATGCATATACACACATATACATATGTATACACATACATACATATATAATACACATACACACATATGCATATGTAATAATAAATATAAATTAAAAAAAATGATTTAGTCAAGAAATGACGCTTTGCAAAAGCAGTTTTGGAGTTAACTCTTGAAGCAGTGGTTCAGCAAATAGACAAGGTCCAAAAGTGGAATTAGGAATGAGAAAATATGTTGATATAAAAAAAATTAAAAAAAAGTGCTACTTAAAGGTCTCGTTAGAAACGCAAGAGAGAGCTATGAATTTATAAATTTACTCTGTGTCTCTAGGAAGTTAAGAGCAGAGGAAACCACTGTTTAAAATTTAATTAATTTAGCAATTGGGCTCGGAAGTTTGGTGACCGATGGGTTAAGAAAGAATGAAAAAGAGGGCTTGCTTTGTTGCAAAATAAATAAATAAAAATAAAAAAATAAATAAATAAATAAAAAACTTGTAAAAGATAATGCTATTGCGATACATATACTGGGGGAGTAATGAGGAACCATTGGGGAAAACAAGGAAGAATACAATTTTATGCACATTAAATTGGCAATTAACAATTACTAATTAAAATTTTTACAACAAGAAAAAATATTTAGAAGCATAGGAGTCCGCTCCGAATAATATCAATAGATTGGAATGGATTGGTTGATAGAGAGATAAAAGTTATGGCAATTTTAAAATAGAAATTGTATATATAACAGTAAAATAATTGATTATTTGATATTTTTACACGAGTTTCAAAATTTATAGAATTTTAACTATTTCACATACATTAACAATGTAGACTTTTTCTTTTTCTCTATTTTGTAATCGTTAAGCAGTCCATTCCAAGTCAATATTTATTCTAAGTCGATTGGACAGTTTGAGCGAGAGTGATTAAGAAAAGATAATTAAAAAATAAAATAAAATGAATAATTTTTGTTGAAAATTGCCATTATTATTTTTAGTAATGATCCGAGAACTCTCGATTTAATAATAAATAAAATAATAAAAAAGTGAAAAATAAAAACCCTATTCATTGTATATTTAATGGTAAGAATATAAGTATATATATAAAAGTAATTTGAGAGTAAGAAAAAAAAAGAAAGAATAAAATAAAATAAATAAATAAAATAAAATTAGACAAACTTTTCCCTATTTATTTTAAAATTTTAATGGATAGTAAATATATATATTAAATATGGTTTAGCCAATATGGGATGCTTAGCAAAAGCAGTTTAGACGTTAATTCTGTGTAAGCAGTGTTTAGCAAAAATGACTAAGTCCAAATAGTGGATTAAAAGTGGGAAAATATACTATTATTAAAATTTTTGTGGTCTCGTTAGAAGCCCAAGGGAAAAAATATGAATTTAGATAGTAGCCCCGTGTTTCTAGGGAAATTAGGAGCCGAGGGTACCATTGATTAAACTTAATTAATTTAGGCAATTAGGCGCGGGAGTTTGGTGACTAAAGGGTTAAGAGCGAAATGAAAATGGGGGCTTTGCTTAGTTGCGAAAAATGGACTTAAAAAAAATAACACTACTGCAATACATATACTGGGGAGAAATGAAGAACCGTTGGGGGAAAAAGGAAAAATACAAATTTTTGGTTCATTAAATGGGTAATTAAAAATTTTCTAATTGATATTTTGTGAAAATAAAATTATATTTAGAAGCACATGAGTCTGCTCCGAATAATGTCAAAAGATTGGAATGGATTGATTAATAGATAAAAAGTTATGGCCGTTTTAAAATAAAAATTGTATATAAGACGGTAAAATATTTGATTATTTAGCATTTTTATACAAGTTTAAAGAATTTATAGAAATTAAACTATTTCACGTACATTAATAATATAGACCTATTTTGGATCGTTAGGAATTCCACTCCAATTTAAAATTTATTCCAAGTTGATAGGACAATTAGAGTGAGAGTTATTAAGAGAAAATTAATAATGAGGAAAAATTTTTGTTGAATTTTGCCAAAATATATGGATTATTTATTTTTAATAAAAGTTCGATAACTCTCGATCCAATCATCCTATCTAGTCAATCCGTATATCAAAACGTGCAGAATGAACATGCAAAGCAGAGTATTAAGGTATCTGGGCACTTACCTTTGAATTTAGCCGGACATTTTGTTGTTGAAGTCAGTCAATTTGTAAAATTCCATCGGTAATTGTGATAAAAACAAGGTTTATTGGTAATTTTAATCAACTTTCTATTATGTCACAAACACAAGATTGGTGGCGGAGGACAGAACGAAAATTTGTCTTTCTAATGGATATCACTTTGTCCATATCCGAGTGTATTAACGAAAACAATTGGGTTTAGAAAAAATAGACTCTTGTTGATCTGATGCTCTGTAATGGCCATAACAACCATGTTATATTGATTTTTGTAAATAGGTTCTCTTTTGAAATTTGCTCCAAGTAGTAAAAATCGCAGTTTTTTTTAATGATGTCAAATATATAGCATCTTTACCTTTTGTTTTATTGACTTTACAAATGAGTCACATTCTTTTGCTACTATCTCTTTCTTTGCCTGAACTTGCATTATCTTTAATTTATGGATACGAGTGTATTGCATTTTAAATGTAAACTGAAACTTAGGCTGAAATAAAAATAAAAATTTAATAGGATAATTGAAAAGATCAGTATACTTGAAATAAAACTAATGCCACAATCACTTAAGTAGAGTTTTTCATATTCTACTGATTGGAATAATTCTTCTATGAATAGTTAATCTCAAGTTTTTTTTTCAAAATCTGTTGAACAATAGGAAATCTGTATAAAATTTTCGCCTTTAAGATTATGCTTTTTGCTTAGATAATTTTGCGAATTTTCGATTTTCTTTCTTGCAATAAGTAAATACACTCCACAACATTTAATAAGTCATCTCAGAAAGCAATATAGCTTAAGGTTAAATACTGACTATCCGACTACCTCCTCATCAAGATCAATTCAGCCTAATTAAAGTGAACCAATTAAATGAAAAAAACATTAGGTCAGTAATGCATATAAATACAATTTATTTACTTCAATGTAACTTAATCTTTAATTTTTAAATTCACTCTCACTATTTGCAACAATTTTTTATTATGGTAAAATATGACATTATGCTAGTTATTTTATTGAAAACATTTTTGAAAATAAATGCAGAACCATTACTAAACGGAAATTGTTTAATCACATTTAAGTATTTGTTTTAATATCGCATATTAAAATTATACATTAATTTCTATAAAAAATTACTGATCTTTTCTGGAAATTAAGATTGATTAACATTAGAAAATAATCCAAATTTGTAGGAATAATTTTGAAGATAAAAGTCTATGAAAATGTGATTAATAATTACTTAGTATTCATTAAAAGAAAATAATTTAATATTACTCTTGATAACACGATTCAGAAATTTCCATATAAGAACACATTTGATAAAATAAATTTTGAAGTTAAGAACAATACATTGTGTTTATCTTGCGATGAAGATTAATTTTTAAAAAATATAAAAGAAATACTGAATTTTTCTAATACATTTATATCATGTGCTGTTCAGCTAATTTAAAATATCAAATTAATAAACATATTTTTATAGTAATGAAAAAAATAATGTAATAAAAATGAAATGCGGTGATATATCCTTATATTGAAATGTTATTCTAAAAATGAAAGCAAAATTTTCTGAAATCAATAATTACAGAATTTATTTGAATCAATATTTGTATTTAAAGATTTATTTATAATCAATTTAGAAATTCAAAAGGATCAGCTGGGTTTCTATGTTGTATTGTATAAATAAGCTATCAAAACAACTTTCTTTAAATTTCCTCATTGTGGATTTCATTACATCTTTCACAAAACTTTGAAATTTAATTTTTCCCTATGGATAAATTATTTTTCTTACATAAATAACTTGGTTGGTATTTTGATAACGTGGTTTTTATAGAGTAAGCTGAAATGCTTTGAATAACAAAATTTCTATGGTACTTTTAAAAGAAAATGAAAGCAAATACTTATTACTTTATTTCGGTTAATTTTAACAAATATAGTATATCGCAGAATATATAAATTGAAAACATTTTTTAAAAATAAATAGCAATATAGGGTACCCATTAAACTTTTATAGTATCCTCTCATTTTTACACGGCTTACAAATAAATGTGACTAAAAAGTTACCATATATAATAAAATGGTTATATACTTCAAATTTAAGCATCTTGCAGATCCCCTGATGATAAAATTTGAAAGTTAAGGTTTCTAAAAATAATAAAATAACATCGTAGAAAAGATTTAATTTCAAAATTAACGAACAGCAACTATTATGCATCAAACGATAAACATAAAAGCCATTTGAATAAATAATTGCTTATATCAGACATAAGTTTACACGCGTGAATTTTAGAATTTATATATAATAACTGAAAATTTGCTTTCATCAACACATTCACATAATTCATACCTCAATACTAATTAGCAGTACTTGGCATGTCATAAGAGACCTTCAACATTATATTCGCACTTTCAATGTTCGCTACTCACTTGGATGCACCTGACAACTTGTCATCTGAACTGCTGAGAAATCTGATTTGTGAGATTGATTCCACATTCCAGATGTCTATTTTAGTTGAACGAAAGCAGATTGACTGTTGATGAAAGATAGTACATAAAGATCTACAGTTGCTCTTTATTGTGCGTTTTAAAATATAAATATATTACAATCTATATATATAGTCCAGTGCACGTTATACTCGTTTTTTTTGGCATTCTATAAAAAAAGGAGGCATCAGGTGTTAAAAATATTTTTCCATACTTTGTAGTTTTTATAGTACATATGTAGTTTTTAAAACATGACTTTATGTTTCATAATTTTAACAACAAAAACAAAACTAATTATCTCATCTCATAGTTCTTCTCAGTTTTCTATAATTTGATATATATTAGCAATCCAGGGACTAAATGAAGCAGGATATTTTTGAAACCACTATATATATATGTTATATATATATAATTTCAATTAGCTGAACAGTTTTTCAAATTTAATTTCTTAAATAGAATGGTTATATTTGTATGTTATGATTATTTTAATCTAATTTTCTTACTTATATTTTGAAATCTGAAATCAACAGTAACATAAAAGTACCAAAACATTTAGCACATTATCATTATCTTTCATTCTTAAAATGTTTCAGCTCAAAAAGTAAAAAAAAATGTAGCCCTGATAGGCGATTTATTCCTTTGCTCTTGTAACCAAAGTTTTTTAACTATCACAGTAACATTTTACCATTTATTTACCTAGACAAAACCCAATTTAATAATTCAATTTAGTGTGTCTTAAGAGAAGTGGTTATTATATTTATTATTTACAAGAGGATATTTTTCATACTTTCTGTTAATTTGGTCTATCTAAGAATGAAATACAAATTAATGTCATTTTGATTATGCTCCGCTAAATTTATTTAAAGCTTACATTAGAAAAATGGTAAATATTGTTGTAACAATCTAGAAGCTCTATGTATAAATCTAAGAAAGCCATGATTTCCGAATGAAATGTCATAGTATCTATGCATACAGGATTCAAAAAGATGCTGAAATTCTATCTACAACATACTATTACTTCACTTTCTATATTGCAGTTCAAAAGACTAAACTTTTTAAATACTTATTTAGTGGTATTTGCTAAATATTATATATAACTAGGATAATAGAGAATCTAATTTATTGAAGACTTCAAATGATGTACGATTTATTCACTTTATTGATGTAAGCTAAAATAAAAGTTAAGACTTCCTTAGTGTAATTTTATGTATTTTTTTATTATGGTAGACTCTATAACGTATTCTGTAATTTCGATACATTTGTAAAACGTGGATTTTTTAGTGAGTTTAATATAAATAAATTCCTAAACGTAAGTATGTTTACATTTCTCTCTTAAAATTTATTTTTTATTTGTACTTTCATTTTAAGCATTTTTCTTAACGAAAATTCGTTAAAACATAATGTATCGACATCTTTCCTCAACATAAGACGGTATCTTAGTAATTTCTTTAATTTCAAGTGGAATCATGCATTAAAAATCTGTGGGCTTATCCCTTTTTGGTGACCAAATGTATGCCACCTATAACTTTTAATTTAACACACTGTTGCATTATAATAAAACACGGTTTTCTTTAAAATTTTCATTGACATTTTTCTCTAATAAGATTAATCTTATGTGGTTTATCTTTTGAAACTATACTATTCTAAGTTTACATTGTCTTGAATATTTAGAATGTAATTTTGTTTCTTTAATTGAATTTAATTTCATCCTTTAAACATCCTTAAAACATTACTTAATCTACTATATTTTTGAAGCAGATTACATAAAATGAAAAAGATGCATATTAAAAAGTAATATTTAATGAAATAATGTATGAAGATTAGCTCTTTTAAGCTATCTACAAAAAAAATGAAAGCATTTATAACCTGCGTATTTTTTTTTTACAAATTGGTTTCGTACATGTGAAAAGGTTTTTAAACATGTGTGATTTAAAAACCTTTTCACATGTACGAAACCAATTAATACTTGCTTTAAATTTTATATCTTTTAAATTCATATAATACCATATCAATTATTATTTAAATTTTAATAATTTTCTAAAAATTCACTTTTGAATACAAAATACACTCGTGACCATAAATTAAGGATAATGCAAGTTCAAGCAAGAAAGAGACAAAAGCAAAACATATGTGACGTATTTGTAAAGTCTATTTATTAAACAAAAGGTAAAGAGCAAAAAAGATGCTAGATGTTTGAAATCATTAATAAAAATTGCCATTTTTACTCCCTGGAGCAAATTTAAAAGAGAAGAACCTATTTACAAGAACCAATATAACATGTTTTGTATTATAGTTAAAATAGTGTATGCCCCCCAGACGATGCAATACAACGCCTAGGCATGCTGATTATCAAATTATTGATCTGATCTTGGGAAATTACAACACTCATCAAGTAATGCACTTCGAAGCTCCGTTCGACATGTGGGAGGGGGTTGACGGGCTGTAATTCGTCAGCCAAGAATGTCCCATACATGCTCTATTGGGAAAGGACTGCGGAAGGAAGGAGGGAGAAAGACGCGTTTACGCCAAGCTCCGATTCATTGCCGCTAACTTTGTGTAAAAATATTAGTCTAGTAAATAATTATTACATCAATCGCGATGCAGTATTGCATTTTACATCATCTGTAAGAATTTCAAGTGATTTCTTGAATAATGAAAAGAGCTATTAACGTTTTAGCGAGAAAGTTTTCCTACTATGTAATATGATGCTACTGCGCTTATAACAAACACTGCCTACCAACCGATCGCTCCCCCCCAGGAACGGAGTTGTGTGACTTTGACAGTATGGTTAATTAAGCGACCGCAATTAACTGTTTAATCACCTTTGAACTGCAGATCAGTGTGAAACTTATCGCTCCATCAACCTTGTGAATTTTTTGTTGTTTGGATAACAAGAAATTTTATTTTCAACAATTTAAATCAAAAGCATTGGACTTATTTCAACTTCATGGCAGCAATTTATCTCATTATGAGTGGCTAAATTTACAGGTAAGTGCCCAGATGTGTCAATCTATACTACTTTTTAAATATCTGTGGGTAGATGTCTTTTTACCAATACCCACCATTAGGCTAATTGCCAAAATAATTACCACGATAAGCAGAGCTGCAAATATTAAATTTTAATGCAGTTAAAGGAATGCTAGCTATAAAGTATTTCGTTCTATTAATAAATACGAAACTAATAACATGCCAATAATTAGCTTAAAAGTAGAAAGTTTTATTTATTGATTCTAAATATATAATAATTACATAACATAAATTAAGTTTAAAATTTGAGAATAGATAAAGATATTCCAATTAAATAATTCATTACTAACAAAATAAGTAAAATTATAATACCGATGAACATAAAAGTTTCCAACCAAAACCATCAGACACCATAGTTTGATTTTCTGAAACCAGCGTTTTTAAAACACCTGGGATACGCCCCCTTTGACGAACTGGCATGTGTATACAGTAAGTTAATAATTTAATCATGAAACTCCAAATGCCAGATCGGCAAAGTAAAATTTTAAGTGTGTTTGTAATAAATGGTATAGGAGTATGCCGGTAAGGCATAGCAGAAAATAAAGTTGAAAATAATGCACAAGTATTTTAAATGTATGATAAATATGGTGATAAGAAAATTAAATAAAACCGTACTAGACTAAAACTTAAAAGCACTGAATATATGAATTTAAGTTTGTATTTGGGTAACAAGATGCCATATTATTTAGTTCCGCGCATTGATTCAGTGCATTTTGTTATATAGATTGTGTTGATATGACAATTAGACCCGGAGTTGTTAAACTTTTAATAAACGTAAAAATTCCTGTTTTTGCCAGTTTTTCGTTGAAATTTCTTCTATAATTTCATAATTATTTATTAATAACTTCGGATCTAGATGTCCTACCATTCTAAATTAAATTTTAACTTGGAGTGAATAGTCTAAGGTTTCTGAAAATGTTTTGTTTATAAATGTATCTGCAATAGTTAATTTTCTAAAAAAATTTTATTTTTGTTCTTTCACGTGTACTTTTGTTTATTTTATCTTTTCTAAAAGTTTCTTTCATTTTAAAACCGCCATAAAAATTTAATTTTTAACAATTTCACTCCAATCTTTTTATATTAATTCGAAGCAGATTCCTGTGAATAAAAATGTGTTTTTCATTTTTAAAAATAATTATAATTTAATGATTTATGGCCTAATTGGTGTATCTTAGGATTTGTATTTTTCTTAATTCCCCCAACGGTTCTTCATTCCTTCCCTAAGTACATGTATTGCTACTATGATATTTTCTAAGTCCACTTTTTCGCCCTTGTACAGGTCCCCCTTTTTCATTTTCTTCTTAACCCTTTGGTTACCAAATTCACCTTCATTAATTAAATTTATTAAATATTAATCATCATTTTTCTCAGCTCCTAATAATCGTAAAGACGTGGGACTACTTTCTAAGTTCCTAATTTTACAGTGTGTTTCTAATAAGGTCATTAGAAGTCATTAATCTAATATTAATTTAATTTTTTTAACTATAGTCTACTTTTTGGATATTAATTTTTTCTTGTTGCCAGCTAAGCCTAAATTAGGGAAGTAAATCTCATTTTTAATCTTTATACTTTTTATATTTATTTATTTATTTTTCAATCCTATTTTTTTTGCATTTTAACTTCGTTCTGATTTTGACAATATGGACTTCAACTTTTCACCTTCTCAGCTAAGCCCTTTCATTTTTTTAAAGTATTTTTATGCCTACGAGAAATATAGTTTTCTAAATTATTAACAGAAACTTATAAAAAATTGAATGAATAAATAAAAATTAAGTGAATAAAAATCCCATTCATTTATTAAATTTTAAAATGTGTATTTATCATCTTATTCACTCTACTAATTCCGAATTTCTTAAGTTTTTAAATTTTTGTATGTTATATTTTTATTTTTTATTTTTTCAATTATAATTTTAATTTTATAATTTCTTTGTAAACTTTTAATTTCTTTTTTATTTTAATGATTGTATTAGTGTAAATGACTTCATATTAATTCTTATTTACTGGTTTGATTAATGTGGGCCTGGGAAATGATTGTGGTAAAGGTTGTGCGCTTGGTAGGGTTAGAAGGGCCAATTCACCATAGCAAATTTTATATATAGTTCCTAGTTTTTTATCATTTTTTTCTCTCTATCTTTCTCTTCCAATATTCTTTAATTAGAATTTACCCACAAATCTCCACACTTAAGAAAAGAGCAATACTAATTTGGCTTTGACTTGTAAAAAAAATGGCGGCAGGGGAAATTTACGTAAATGAATAATTTCAATCGATTTTCAAGAATATTTAAAAAAAAAAGAGGGGGTAAAAATTATTTTTATTAATATCAAATCCTAGTATATTTCAGCTCCTAATTAAATTTGGAAAATCTGTGTTTTAAATATTATACTACGCAGGTGATCTTTTACATAGCAATTTTACTGAAACTAATTTTCTATATATTATTATTACAATTATTATATTTATATTAACAAAAAATTAAATTGTAAAATCTATTATGTACATCATTTATACTTCTATAGCACAGGAATCTGTTTTATTTTTTTTTTTAATTTATACATAAGATGCACGGATTGATGAGTGGAGATATAAACTATGGTACCTGGGTCACTTGACACTTCATTGACTCTCCTGACTATGGTAAAAAAGATTATCAATGACCGCACAGTCAAAGGCTGCCCTCAAAGCGAAGACAAGAATGCGGAGGAAAATGTTAACCCTACAACTCCATTGGAAGCTGCTGATCATGCTTTAATAGAAACGGGCTGCGAAGGGCAAAGAATTTCTTACGAAACACCTAAGCACATTTTAGATAGGTGTAGAGAGTTGATTGAATCAGGTTCTTGTTACAACAATCTGTATTTACCATTCTCTTTTCGTCAAGAACTTAACACTTTGCTACAGCTTTTTGAGTACAAATTTAGCCCAGCTCATTGGTTCATGAAACGAGCAGCAAACTTGCATAGACGAGTGAGCAAAAGTTGGAGGAAAAAGCTGTCCAAACTTTCAGCATTAAAAACATGTTGCTAAAACCAACCTCTTTAAAGGGCTCAAAAAAAGGCCAGAAAAATAAAAATGAATATTTTTCAGCAACACGAAACAGCAAGCCACACATCCAAGAGGCTAGCAAAACAACTATGCACAAGATGTTTCGCACAAATTCTGCAGAGAAAGTTTCGCCACTGTAGTCAAAAAGCAAACAAGGGCTACAAAGTCTCAATCCTTTACACCTATCTCACAGTGCTCAGCAAAGGCTTCTCAGCCTACTAATATCAAGGTGCTAGGGGTTCCAAGAGTGGTAATTCAAGGCCTTCCGGAGACCACACACCCAACTGACTTCATGTACCACCTTTTGCATAGCTGCAAGTGTATCCAAAAAAATCAAATTGTGCGATTCCACTGCTTGAGATACAGTGGACGAAAATACAATCTGGTAATGGTCCTTCAACCTGAGGCCTTTAATGTCATTAATGGCAGCACCCTCTGGCACAGGGGAAAGTGCTATAGATTTAAAGAACACTACGGCCTTATCCGCTGCTTCAACTGCCAAAGTTTCGGGCATGAACAGGAAAACTGTACTCATCATACCTACTGTGGAAACTGTGAAGGATCACATACAACGACGACATGCAGAGCTTCTACGCTCCACTGCATCAACTGCATCTCTTCCAACAGGAGATGCAGAACGAAGTTCCATACTGACCATACTACAGGAGACCCCAACTGTCCATATTACGTGTATTTATGCAGGATATTGTTTCCAACACAACCTACGCAAACTTCAAAAAGCAACCGCAGAGATACTTAGACTCACATCCAAGATGCAATCATCTAACCAACATACCAGAACTCAGAATATGATCTCACAGCTTAATAATTTTCTCGCAAATCCACAGGCCATAAATCATTCCATCCATCCACTTATCTAATCGCATTTCATCAGAAATGTTCAAGACCCTCTCACGATCATTCAAATAAATACCAGGAAATCAAAGCCGCCTATGGATCTCCTCCAGATTACAGCAGAAGACCATAAGGTTGACGCTTTTATTTTACAAGAGCCTTTCCTGCAGGATGGTAAAATTTCATGCATCCCCCAGAATTGGTCTTGCTGGTCTTCAATCAACTACAAGGCAGCAATTATTTGAACTTCCCAGAAACTTAAACCAACCTTCCTCCACAACTCAGAAACCACAGTAAAGATTAGGATAACCCCCTCGAGGAGGCCTCTTTGAACATCATTTCAGCCTACAACCCTCCTCCAAACAACAGAGCAAGGAGTTCACCTGTGGCCACGACTACAGACCTTTCCGTAAAGTGAATTGGATAATGTTCTTAGAACTGCTTGTTCAGGAAATACAGTCGGTCGAAAAAATGTGTGGGCACCGGTACCCTTTCGAATATTATTCACATTGGAAAATGCGGACCTTTGAAAAGAACGAAATGAATTTATGTGGCATTCAAATTAAATCCGAGCGAGTTTTTCTTATATCACGTAAAATTAAATCAGGGAACAGCAAACAATTGCAGATTCTGAAATCAAGATATCGCGTACTTGGAAAGAAAAAATACAAATTTCACAAGCATTGCGTGCGTCCTGTCAAGTCGAATCCGTTGCTCATTTGAAGAGTTGTGTCTTTCGCCTTGTTCGGAAAATTTATTAGTTTAATTTATTTTCCGTTTCATACGTTAATTGTAGATTAAAATCATTCAAGCATGAATTGTGTGAAACGTATCCATATAAACTGTTGTATTAAGAGAAACCAACACATTTTCGTATGGGAAAAAACAATTTTGATAGAACAAACAGAGCATATCACGGACGGCGAAAATATTTTTTCCGCTGTGTAAGAAAAAAGAAGATAGAATTATTTCTTCGTGTAATTGTTAATTTAAATAGTTACAGAGTTATCGGGAAGCTCATTCATAGTTGTTATCAACATGAGGATCTTTGGATATTGTTTCAACGTCGTACGTTAGAAAAGAAAACTTGTGACAATTCTCATAGACGTCCCAAAATAAGTTTTCGACTGTTACTTTTTATACAAGACAAGTCACTATCAACATGAATATCTTTGGCTCTTGTTTTCAACATCGTACGTTAGAAAAGAAAAAAAACTTGTTGTGAC
Organism: Latrodectus hesperus; assembly: GCA_037975125.1. Taxonomy (NCBI): domain Eukaryota; kingdom Metazoa; phylum Arthropoda; class Arachnida; order Araneae; family Theridiidae; genus Latrodectus; species Latrodectus hesperus. Next base: position 9,409,403 of record CM075850.1, read on the forward strand.
AATCATTCCAAAATTGGTTCATTGTGTGTCGTAAAAAAATCGCAGACAGCGCACATATGTGCTACTCTCTGCGATTTTTTTACCCCTTTAATTTTTTTTATTACGATGGCTAAAGGGCTAACCATTTCCACAGGCCGACTAGTCGAATTTTAAAAGTTCGTCAATTATGTGTTTTGGAAAATGTTTGACTAAGGGAACGTAGCATCGCAAATAGCTTAATGTGCACGGCTGATCGCTTGCAATTATTGTTTCTTCACGGAATAAATGTTCTTTTAAAAAGTTTCCAATTTCATGGGATGGTACAACGAATCTTTTCACGTCATTTGTCTTTGGCAGTTCGAAAGACGTCAATCCAGAAAAGACCGATATCTTAGACCCGTCCACAACGCTAATGAATTGCAATTCACTGGCAACTATTTCGTCCTTGTCTTTTTCAATAGTCTTTAGTCTTGCAACGTAATTTTGATAATTGCAATGTAATACTGAAACTTATTTTCTTAATAAAAGAAACAATCCGCACGCTTTGAAAGCCGAGAAGCAATTGTGACACGCTCTTCCTTTTATACAGGACCAGCAAGAAGTCATTATCAACATGAAGATCTTTGGATCTTGTTTTCAACGTTAAAAAAAAACGTTTGTTGTGACAATTGTTACATCAATTATTATGCTGGCCACATTAATTCGTTTTGAACGAACCTGTTGAAAACAAACACTTCGACCATAGCACAATGGCAGTCTTCCTTCCGATTCCATAATCTCCGTGTGCCAATTGCATTGCCATTTTCTATGGTCTTCTTGATTCGCCAATACGTTGAATTTCGGACAACCGTGAATTTCCAAACTTATATTAAATCGTTCGATTGAAGACTTATATGTGTGTGTGTGTGTAAAATTGCTTTGAGATTCTTGTAACTTGCAAAATTGAAATCCGTGAGAAACGAGAAGAGACAAAAAAAAATAAATAAATAAAAAATTTGATCATCAAGAATTGTCGCTAATTTCTTAGTGCGTCAATGAAAATGAAGCTTGAACGAAATGCGGATTCCTTTTAAAGCCAAAGATTAAGAAAAATAGAAGGTAAAATATTAAAAAAAATGAAAAATTTAAAAAAATTAATTTAATAGTTTTAAAAAAATTCCAAGTTTGAAATTCTTTTTAAAGTCCAATCGACCTGGAAATGAAGATCGAATGGACCCTTTATATACGCAAAGATTACAGAAAATTTTGAAATTATAAGATTGGGAACTATAAAAGATAGAAAAAAATTTGAGACATAATATCAAACTTCATTTTTTGTATTTCATAATCACGCTATTTAAAGGCTGGAGACTTCCGCTCTTAGAGTCAGATGTATTGTCGATTCGCTT